>JAFIRS010001121.1:0-433383 GCA_018342105.1 Gonioctena quinquepunctata
CGAATGAGAGTCGCCCCTGAAAAAAGGGCGAAAATGAATCTTTTCTGAGCTTAACCGAGATTGGGGTTTTTTTCCCCTTTTCTTTGTGGGGAACCCCCAAATGTTCCCTGGCTATTTTATTTTTTTTGTCTTTATTACCATAATAGCAGAATTTTCCCCAATTTAACTTATCGGGTGGCTTCTTTCATCAAATTGACGAACACGTAAAATTCTCGTCCCGGGAAAAGAGTCTTGAAGTCTAAATATCACTAAATGTCTTTTCTGAAAAATTTGGGGAGTTTTCTTCAGTTAATTTTATAATCGGTTTTTTTGATGGGTATGGAAATATCCCATGCTGCGTTTGCACTGCCAATCCCCCTTTTTTTAACCATGACATCCCAAAGGGTTGGGGTTTGTTTTATATTTTTGTCTCTTTGGGAAAAAAAACATTGCGGGGGAAAAGGGTTTTTTTTTGCCATTAAAATAGTTCAAAAATAGCCCAAAAAAAAAAAAAGGATAACAACTTGACATTTGGATAACCCCCGTTTATTTGGGTTTTATAGAAGTGTAATTAAAAATAAATCATGTTTTTGAAATTAAAGGAAAAAAGGGGTTGATTTGTTTAAAATATGAAAGGATTTCAAAAATCAGTTTTCATCTGCATGGAAAAAATCTTCTTACTTTTAAAAGTTAAAAAAATTGGGGGAAATTTTTTGTTGAAGGGAAAACATTCTCAAGGGGAAAGTTGAATAAATTTTTTTTTTTGTGAATTGAAAATCCACGAAAAAAAATAAAATTTATTTTGTGAATTTAACGAAAAAAAAACCCCGCTAAAGCACGCTGGTTTGAACTGCATCGATAGATATTCTGAAAAGGGCCAATTTAAAATTGAAAATTAGTTTTTCTTTTTGATATTTTTGTTTTTTTTATTCCCGTCTTTTTGAACTCAATGAATAGTAAAAAAGATGGGTTTTAAAAAATACTCACCAAAATCTTTGCAACATTAAGGAAAAAACTACCCCTTTCCCCACCATGGAAGACCGGAAAAAAAAGGGGAAAAACTTTTTAGAAAATTTACTTTGAAAAAAGGAAAAAAAAGGGTTTGAAACTTTTTTTTTTGGGGACATTTGAAATTGTTTTTCTGACATTGAAACTCTTTCAATAAAAAAATAAAAAATTTTTTAGTTATTTACATAATAATACAAAACAAAAAACTACTATATACAATATCATTTTGGAAACTTCTTTCTTCATCCCCTTTAGTGTGATGCGTGGGAAAAGGATTTTTTTGCTAAGGAAGGAATTTTCGTGAACCCCCCCCGGAGGGGGGAGAGCCCCTGCTGGTGTTTCAGGGGCCTTAAAAATGGTTCCCCACGAGAAAAAAAAAAAATTATTTTCGACGGAATCAAAACAAAGGACTTTTTGATTTGAAACGGAAAAAAATTTTTTTTTTGGGCCTTTTCCCCCCTCCTTCCCCAATCGACTTTGTTTTTCGTTATGGGCGAAAAAAATTTTCCCCAAAACACAAAAAAAAAAAATTTAGACCCTCCCCCTCCCCAAAAATTTACCATGGTAAAAATGATTTTTCAAAAAAATTCAATGGTTTTTTTTATAATTTTTTTTTTGGGGAAGGTAGGTACCTTAAAATCGAGGGGTTCTGGAAGGGTTTTTTTCGTTCAGACCCCAAATGGCCCCGCCCCTTTTTAAAAAACCCTGCCAATCCCCATTTTTACCCCCCCCCCTTTGGCTTGGCTTCCCTGTATATTTTGAATAATTAAGGTTTTAAATATCTAAAAATGATGGTCAATCACTTTGTTTTTTTTTTACAATATCTGTGATAACCTGCTCTGCCCCCCGTTTTTTATAAATTTTTAATTTTTTGGGACTAACGGTAGAATTAATCTTGTTTTGCCTATGTATGGTCCCTATGTTACGTGTTAATTGCTCAATTTATTATATAATATCTGGGTTCGGGATGGTAAAACTTTTTTTATAGAGGGGTTTTCAATGTTAAACAATATATGCCAACTTTTGAAAATTTCCAATTTAAAACTTTTGGGGGGGAACCACCTTGAGTTTTATACTTTTTCCCCCCAAAAAACATTCTTTTGGGCCCTCCCCCTTTTCAGCCGTTTTTTTTCCCCGACCCGAATTCAAAATAGTATTATTTTCTATATTAGTAACTTGGTGTTAAAAACCTGGAAAATATTAACAATATTCAATTTAATTTTTAAAATGTTTCCCTCTTAAAAAGGCGTTGTTTTAAAATACGTCTCTTTTGTATGATTGAATGCCCGATGCAAACGAGAACAGCACTGACAACTTTGATTCTTTGTTCTTTCCTTCTCTGGACTTTATTTTTTCCCAGCATTGTTTTCTGGTTCGTTTAAAACTTTTTTTTTTGGATGAGAGGTGATTTTTTAAGTCTAAAAAGCTTTACCCTTTTTTGGCGAGGGAAAAGAGTTATAATTTGAATCTTTAAAAAAGACGCCCCTTTTTATTCATTATTTTTTTTTTACAATACATACAATACATTTTAGGAACCGGTTACGTGAATTTATATCGTCTATTTTTTTGGACATTAGTGCGATTCATTTGGAAATTTTTTAATATGATTAATGATATTTTGATTAATTTTCCATGGGGGGTGTGGTCATACGACGGGGGGCTTGGTCAACTGTTTCCACCTGCACGGTTGTTTCCCCCAGGGGGAAAAAAAAATTTTTAAAGTCCAAAATGGTTTGGTCCCCCTAAAAAAAGGAAAACCCCCGTATTTTCTCTACAATTTTTTATTAACTTCTGAGGGTTTCAAACAACAAAAAAAGGGTTAAAAAAAATTTTTACAAAAAAAAAAAAAAAAAATCTCGTTCCTTTGTGGCTTTCCCCCCTCTTGTTCTTTTTCAAAACTCCAGAAGGTACTAGTGTTTTAAAGAAGTTCTCATATTTTTTTTACTGATGCCCAAGTGTTGAAAAAAAAACAGGTACTTTTTTTACCAAAGAATAAATTTGCAAATTGAATCTTCAAATTTCAAAATAGAGCGAAAATGCATCATTTAACGCCATGGCCTACGTCAACAAAAGGCGTTTTAATTTTGGGGAATAATTTTTTTTTAAAAAGTTGCATTGGGGTATTTCATATTCGCCGGTTTGTTTGAAAATTTTTTCATTTTGGTATCCCCAAATTTGAAAACGACATAACATCTGAACTATCTGGGTTATTTGCCACTTTGAGAATATATATATATATAAAATATATATATATATATATATATAGTTTTTAAACTTCCGGAAATTTCCCCCCATTTAAATTAGCAACCATCAGTCCATCCATAAAAAAAAAAACCCGGGGAAATGCTAATTATAGACCGATTTCGATTTTTTTGTGTAATTTCAAAATTTTTTCTAAATTTGAAACCTCTCCAAACCAAATGGCCCAACAGGGGGGGCAACTCAATCACGCATTACCCCCAAATTAAAATAAGTATACTAATCTAGATAACGGGGAAAAATGTTCGGGGGTCTTTTTTTTTGGGCCTTTTGTCCCTTAAGGAAAATTATCGAAAGTAAGTTGTTACTTGGGGTTTAAGGGGTTTTAGTTTGGGGTTTTGATTATCTTCATCATAGGAAAAAAAATTTTGAAAGTAGGGGAAAATTTTTGATGAACTTCTTTGGCATAGGGTTTTTCCCAGGCTCAGTTTGGGACCATTAATTTTTATTGTTCGTTAAGATATGCCTCAACATAATCGAAATCTAAATATTGGCCGACGATACCTCAAAATAGTAGTAACGGTCAAACCGTGAGTAATTGTTTGTTCCTAAAAATAATGGAATGTTTCAATGTTGTTGACAAAAATTTCGATTTTTTAAAGGTTCCAAAAAAGAATGTATATATTTCACATCTAAAAAGCCGATATCTTCAATTGATCAGAAGTAACAAATATTTTTCCACTGAAAACAATTTCTAGGTTTTATGTTGATAAAACTTTTAACTTTTAACGAAAAATTTAACAGCTCAGTAAAAAAGAATAAATCCGATATGCAATTTCACAAAAAGTCCCAATGGGATTGTCGTTTTGGGTATATTAATCTTTTCTACAGTTAAGTCTTATAACGTTGTCCTCTGGGGAAATTTGAAACAAAAGGTAATTGTACTATGTTCAAATTACCATCCAAAATCATGTTCCCGCTTTTTTTTAAAAATTTTTTTCCATGCGTACTTTTAAATGTTTTCTGTTTGTCGAGGAAAAAACTTTAAATTTAAAACCTTTCAATTAAAATTATCCACCAGGAAAGATAATCTTTTGTATATCCCAAAAATAAGACAAAAGATCCCCCACCAGGGATAATATTCCAAAAGTTGGGAAAAGATAAAAAAACCCAATAATAATATGTTCAAAGGCAGAGTGAAGTCATTATTATCTTCAAAAACCCATTATAGCACTGAGGAATAAATGTCAGACTGTCACGTGGATCAATCTGTTGGTTGACATATGTCGTTCGTTCTACATGGTTTTTATACCCTTAATAGTGTAATATGTTTGTATAGTTATAATTTACGTTCCTTGTATGTCCTATACAACCTGACCTGTCCTATACATTTTATAGATGTCTGAATGGGTCAATAAAATATAATTATTATTATTAATCGGCTTCGACGTAATTTTGTACCAAAAAAAACACATGTAAGTCCTATATACGCCCCTTTGTAAATTCACGTGGACCATCCTATCGGCTGGCGAGGAATGATTCCAGAATTTCTTCAGTTGTAATCGATTTGGTTTGTATATTTTTAATCATCACTTTCTCATTGCACCCATGCCGAGTAACATTATATTTCGATCACCTTGTAGTGAAATATTCGTTCCGTTACAACAATGGCATTGACTGGTGTTTAGTTTTGGTCTACGCCAATGAGTGCGTCGTCCCGAAATCTATTCTACTTTTTAAGAATATTACCTTGGCTTACCTTGTCGGTTATTGACCCTTCTTGCTTGGGATGGATCTCTCACTTGTAAAGTCAACAGATTCGGAGTTTTCAGTATACATTTTGAATGGCGATAAATTGAAGTGTTTCGGTATTTTTTTCGAAATACTCCCGAGCATATTTCTGTTGAAATTACAGGAAAACCAATCGGAAAGTAGTAAAATAAGCTCTATGCTTACAATGCTTTTTATCAAATTGTGAATGGAATTTGTGTGACACAGTAGTGGCTATTTAAATTCTTCATTTTATCAAGCGGTTACGAGTGAATGAGGATTAGGTTAATTTATGGATAAAAAAATTTTTAATTGCTTCCATCAAATATTATTGTTTACCAACTGTCCTAAAACCAACGGTTATTTCCAGGTGGAGAAGATTTCTGTGTACAATGTTCGTGAGTTGGAAAAGAACATGAATCAGTTCACATTTTCTCTAAGTATACCGATTGTCAACGGTTCCAGAATTCCGAGGGTATGAGATAAAAACTTGGCAGGGGTGTTGTATTCAAGAATTGGAATATTTTTTATTATTTCATAGGGAAAAGGGGGACACATTCAACATGTTTGAATACAAACTCGCATATTTTTGTCATTTTTTAACCGACGATACCAAAAAGGAGGAGGTTCTCTAGTCGACTCGTATATTTTTTTCCATTATTTTATTTTTTTATGTATGATCACGCATAACTTTTTACTGAGTCCGATTCCGATCATTCTTTTTTCAGTGGATAGGGTGTACTTCGAAGGTGTTCCCATTTGAATTTAAAAGATGAAACCCACCCCTAAGGGTAGCAACATGAAGGATATTGATCACTCACCCTCTGAATTCTGGTCCGTTAACCGATTCTATCAGGCATAACTTTGTACTAGGTTCTTCGATTTGGATGATTCTTTTTTTAATAGATAGGGTATACCTTATATTTAGATTTCGAATGGAATTATATACCCTTACGGGTAGAAAAATAGGGGATAATTGATTTTTCACTTATGAACGTAGTTGACAATGACAGATCGCTACTGACATTATTTCTGTTCAACATTCGTCAAAACCATTATATTCTATGAGAGGATGGAATGATATACAAAGTAATGAAATAAACTAACCAGAACAACAAAAATAATTTATATAACAACAAATAGTAAAAGTAGATAATCATATTATTTAACTGGTAATAGTTGAAGTAAGTATTTTGGAAGTAATAAAAAAACAAGTAGGTAGTAATTAGTATATTTTAGTCATAAAAAATTTAAAAATAAAAACTTTTTAACAAAAAATTAAACCGACAAAATACGGAACTGAAAAGTAAAAAATAAAATAAACCTCCTTAGTCTCAGTAACTAAGCTCCTAAACTAATGTAAGTAACTAATTTTGAGTCGGCGCCAAACAAACAATCAACGAACATCATTAAATTACTTCAAAAAAATTATCAGAATGTCACCGCCCAACTCGATGCCATCATTTTACGCCCTACCTAATTTATTTGCTTGTTTGTTTGGCGCCGACTCAAAATTAGTTACTTACATTAGTTTAGGAGCTTAGTTACTGAGACTAAGAAGGTTTATTTTATTTTTTACTTTTCAGTTCCGTATTTCGCCGGTTTAATTTTTTGTTAAAAAGTTTTTTAATTGCTAGCGACATATTATGCCACAGTTATAAAATACACACCTAATTATAAAAAATATTGTACAAAATGTGAGAAAAAAAACAACTATGAATATAATACATTTAGTTTAGAAAAAAGTGTCAAAAGTGTCCGGAGGGGCAGTTTTAACCATGCAGTGGGGCAGATTCGACAGTAGAGAGTGTGAATAAATAAAATGTTCTGATATGTTAGAATAGTATATTATTCAACGAGCGAGAAATGTGGCCATTACTCGTGAGAATGAAGTTTGACGCGAGCCGAAGGCGAGCGTCGTAAATCATTCCAGCGAGTAATGGCTATTTCTCGCGAGCAGAATACTATACTTTTTCTGTGACTTATATCAGGACTATTTGTAAATAAGATTCATTTGTGAAGGAAATCCTGAAAGAGTGTAATTCATTTAATTGTATAATAGGAAGTTTTTATTGAATAAAAAAATCTATAATTATATTTCGAAAAATTTCATAACATAAACAAATTCCTTTTTTGTTAATGAAATTAATAGTAAAATTAGAACAGTTCGAAATCATAACTGAAGGTATCGAGGATTCTATATCCAAATTCACATTTCCATTTTTCATTTCCGAAGTGTTCTGTGCAATAAATGTTTGTGAGATGTTGCTGGTACTGTTAGACGGTTTCATTAAACTCAAGATTTTTCTGCAATATTCATTTTATTTTTCATAGAATCATCTATGTATCCTTCCGCCACAGATGTTGACTTCCACCCTCCATGCCTCTTCAAAGAAGTGATGTCTCCACCCGCATCCACTGGCAGGGTGGCAGATGATCTACGAAAGGTATGCCCAGTATATAGTTCTGGATTTGGAAGTTTCAAAGATGTTGCGATTTGTTTTCCCATGACTCAGAATTTATTTATTCCAATTTTTGATCGGTGCATTTACCTTTCTGATAATTCAAAAAAATGAATCTGTTAATATATTACTCGGTCGTAGCGTGATATATTTAATACAAATATGGCGAAAAGGCTCAGTTATGGTGAACTTCAGGACAATTTTCGTTTTGGTGTTTGGTATGGTGACTAATATAGCCGATCCAAGATCTTCCGAATCCCTTATTCTCATAGAGTGCATTTCATTCGCACGACAGGCTCCCATGATGCCCATGATCAGTGCAACCTAAAAAAAAGATACATAGAAAATATTTCCAATTTTCGTTATTTTATTCAATATCAAACAGTTTGATAATTGTTAAGTCAGTGATTGGAAAAGAAAAAAACCTCATCGGCGAACTCACGATCACTGGATTGAAAGTCCAGAGCTTAAGCTATGTGCTACCGAGGTGCTTCCAAATTGAAGTGATATGAAGCCTTGTCGCAAGATATATTTCGTCAGAATGCATTTATTTCATCTGGGGTGAATGTTTGAAGCCTTTCTCGGTATATAACCATCGGATTTGCGTTTCAAAAACGCACGTGATTTTGAATAACGTTCTATGATGACGTCGTGGTTGATTAGAATGGTACTTCTTAACATTGAATATTGTGTCCAAAGCGAGGACGATTTATATTTTTCAGCTAATTGGGAAAAATATGCTAGATGTACATTTTCCGAAAACGAATTCACATTATTTTTCTTTCGCCAATCCATGAAAATTCGGTAATAGATTTGAAGATGTTATTTTCGCCGCACTACAAATTTCTGGTGGGGTACACTCGTTGTCACTTTCCGAATCCATCTTTTTCTTCTTGTTTTTCGTTAGAAACTATAATATTTTACAAAACGAACTGTCAATTCAATGATTATGACGTTTGAGAACAAGTTTGAAATTGTTGAATTCTCAAGGCATACTTGCGAATGGAAACAATTCAAACACAACTGCACAGTAATGAATATGCTCATCTGTGATTGG
Organism: Gonioctena quinquepunctata; assembly: GCA_018342105.1. Lineage (NCBI taxonomy): Eukaryota > Metazoa > Arthropoda > Insecta > Coleoptera > Chrysomelidae > Gonioctena > Gonioctena quinquepunctata. The sequence goes on from JAFIRS010001121.1 coordinate 8,476, forward strand.
CTTCGAAGTGTTGATTAATGAATCTGGTTCAACTGTGATTGGTTCGAACCTGTTGAGTAATGGATCATTACCTACTCGGGACGAAACTAGAGTTCATTACTTATCAAGAAATGGTCATATAAATTATAGATATTATAGAAAATTTCCTATATTGATAACAATTTTTACTTACAAATATGATTAGTTATTTTATTCACTCAAATTAATATTGAACAGAACAAAGAAGCTGTTCAGCTGTTTCAGCTGAATTTGGTTCCGGCATCTTTAAAACGATATCATCACGTTCGACAATAGATATATCATCAACCAGTGGAAAAAAATGTATTCAATGGCTTTTTACGACGTAAAAATTTTACTTCAAATTCAGTTGATTTTGCAGATATCCTGGCTTTACATTAGATTACTTTAACTTTGGTACATAATTTTACCAATACAAAATCATTTCAATTTATTATATCATCGTCGCGCAATAAAATTGGAGCTGTTTCTCCTTTGCTATCGTCCGAAACCAGTGTATGATTTCAATCAGAACTACTCTCGCTAATTTTGCGTTTACGCTGGGGTTTAGTTTTCACGTTATGATCTGGAAAAAAAATCTCAATCACTTTCTGTATTTTCTCTCTTCTTTGTTTTTTTACGAAGCCCTCTTTCATACTCCAGCTGTTCTAATCGATTCTTTTCCGGAGTATCGGTGTAAATCCGGGATTTTTCTTTCTTATTTTCACCGTTTTTCTTTTTCTTAATACAGGGTCTAGGAAAGGTCGTACTGAATCTGGGGGAATAAATTCACCACATTTTGGACCGTAAAATTAGTAAAACATAATTAGAAAACTTCTTTAAGAATGTCTAAATGAATAAATTAGTTACCAAAAACTGTTTTTTCTGGTGTAATGGAAATAGGAATAACATTAGACGGTATATCATCTGCCGTTGAAGTTGATGGTATGGCATGGTCTTTAGGTAAAGCTGAAGTGCTGGGTATATCTAAAATATAGGAAACTTTAACGCCCACTATTTATACATTTACCTAAAGATACTAATGTTGGTGTGACAGATGAAGTGGCTGGGGCAACTTCTTGAGGAATATCGAAAACAGGCTCCTCCATTGTATCGGCGAGCCTGTTTAATGGCCAAATTCCAGGTTTTTCGAATGCTTTCATTATGTTTTTTTGAGTAAAAGCTCATTGAAAAGCAATTTTTGATAACTCGGCAATTTCTCCGATTGTAATAACTTTCCCAGGAGGCGATGCCAGCCAATCATGCCAGCAACAGAATAATATGTCGTGAATGGTCCATAAACCTTTCTTATATGTTCGTACCATCTGAAATACACCATTGTTTCAATAATATTACCTAGTTTTTTTACGAGGTTTAGGATGGGGCAGATCCGACCACTGACTGAAAGTGCCCCTTGTTTAGGTGGCCGAATCTGCTCCATAGCAAATTTTTATAAATATTCGTATGTTCTGACAACCTGCTTGATTTCAAAGTTATGTCAATCTGTCATACAACTTTCAAATGATAACAAAAAGACACAATAAACAAATGAGTTAAATAATGCTTTAAACTTTGTTGGTATTGCAAAAAGTAATTCGTGAAAAAACGTATCTTGCAGTGCACTATTTTATCATTAATTTTTTAATTTACTGTCTCCAACTTCTGGGCTCACATTATTGACAGTTGTACCACCTTACAAGAAATACAATATATATTTTTAAGCGGTAAATTCAAATGCAATGCGAGTTAGGACGACTGGTTGAAAGTGCCCCCTGGTCGAATGTGCCCCTCTTTCCCCTTCGCTCCCACCACTTCGGTTTCTGCAATAAGAGACAGAAATCTGTAACATGGCCAGCCATAATTTCATCAAAAATATCTTATTCCTTAAGACAGCTAACTACCAAAACCTATACAGTGGGTGTATGTTTGGTCGCTTATCCTTCAAAAAACAATTACTTCCCTGGCTGATGTCTCGACGGAGGTTGAATGACATCCAGTGGATAAACGTGCAAAGTCCAACAAGGTACTTTGCAAATGTTTGTTGCGAAATGGATCAATATAAACCACTTCACTCAGGCTGACCACCTGTAGACCCGTTTTCTGAGTATTTGCCTCTCATCAGTACAGGGTGGGTCAAGCAGACAACGATTAATGTCTGTGTTACTTGACTGAAATAATCAATATCAATCCAATTTCAAAGCATTTGCTGGAATCGAAATAGCAGAACGAAGCTAACGCCATCTAGTGCAAGTAAAACATTACTATTGAATGTACTCCTGAATTCCAGGATAGAAATATCTGCAATAAGAGACAGAAATATGTAACACTCTTGATAGCCAGCCATAATTTCATTAAAAATTAAAGGACTTTGCACGTTTATCCGTCGGATATCATTCAATGTCCGTCGAGGCATTAGCCAGGGAAGTAGTCGTTTTTTTTATGGATATGTGACTTCGGTTCCACCGGAAAAGACCCCAACTTGGGAATTTCAAATGGAACCCCCTGTATATTTTAACGTTTTTGGATTCTAGGAACGATTCTGAGTCCGAACACATGGTTTTAGGACGAAAATTTGGTACCGGGTTATTGACTATTGAATACCCACCTCTTACCTTCGTTTTTATTACCTATAGAAAAAAAAAAGAGTTTTCAATAGGAAAAATCGAAGGTCGTGGGAAAAAAAGGACAACAGAAAAAGTTTGGTGAAACTAATAAAGAAAACAGGAAGTATAATATATTTTTGAAATCATAAAAAAAATATCAAAAAAATTCAATAATATTCAGAGTAGGTATCCAATTAAAAAAAAATACCCTGTAATCTGCATGCTACCGTATTTTTGATAGCGTTTTATCAAAATTCAGTCAAAACTACACAACTTTTACATTTAACTTTTTTTCTATAGGCAATAATAAAGGTAGCTCACCCTTATAACTTTTTTATTATTAAAGATAGAAAAACGAAATTTGGAGGTTTTGTATTATAGTTCAATTTACATTTTTTGACATATTTACTTGCTTTGCCGTACTTCCGTTTTGACCGGAAATGACCCCAACTTTTGATTGTTAAATGGAACATCCTATATATTTTTATTTACTTCGATCGAGAATGACATTCTAAATCCAACAACACCTCAATTGTCAATATTTGACGAATAAAGTCATTTTTATTCCAATTTTTATTTTTTGGTCTAGAATACCATGGATCGTGTAAATCGCTTCATTCTTGATCAAGTAACATGGGAAAAATACGACTTTGAGGCTTATGAATTCACAGTCGTTTCAAGAATTATTTGAATATCGCAAATATGAATTTTTCCAGTTAACTTGATTTTTTCAAATGGAAAGGGGTGGCTCGTCGGCTTTTTGTGAAAGATCATTTTCTTACGAATAATTTGATACCACACACTTTCACTATTCTTCTGAATAATTGCAAGAAGCGATAATAACTAATAACAAATGATACGTATTCGGTATACTTATGCACCAAGTCCTGTTATTCTAGTTATCCGTGACAAACAATTGAAGCTGTTTCTAGGACTACCTAAACAAATAGGCTGATGAATATGCTGTCACTTTTAAACATTTATTTGAGGCGTAGTTTATAATTTGATATGGAAAATTATACTAGAAACGAAACATTGACGTGTTGCTAATTTACGGAGAAGCAAAAAAGAATGCAACTGATGCAGTTCGAATTCATGCTCAGAGATTCCTAATCGTCGCCATCCCACTCGGCATTATTTTTCAAAACTGGAAAGGAAAATGCGAAATGAACCAGAAGAAAATGGCAATAACTTCATCGTCAGTGAAGAAAAAGAAGTAGACGTGTTGGCCTGAGTGTGATATAAGTTATTCGTCCGTTTGGAGAATTCCTCACAAATATAATTATCGATCATTAAAGTACCAACTACACTAACATCTTTACGATAACGACCACAACCGAAGATTAACTTATTGCAACTGGTTTTTGACTAAATACAGAGAAGATGGTTTTCCATTTAAAATTATTTATTCAGATGAAACGATTCACCAATCTATTCAATCGGAATAATAAAAGGTACTGGTCTCAAACAAATCTACATCTGATGCAAGAAGGACATTTGCAAAAGCGAATTGGTTTCAATTGCTGGATGGGTATTATCGGAGGAAAACTTTTGTGGCCAACAATTTTCGACGGACAACTTACTGCGGAAAGATATCTACAGTTCCTTAGAAATCAAATTAATGATTTCATTGAAGATTTGCCACTGGCTAACCACGTTGATATCTCTATGTTCAACAAGATGGAGCGCCACCTCAGAATTCTCAAGTCGTGAGAGAACATCCGAATGACATCTTCCCAGAAAAGTGGATTGGCACTTATGGACCTATTCAGAGGCCTGCGAAGTACATTCTTAAGTTATCATATTTTTTCATAATGTATTATTGCTTTTTCATATTCTAGATCACCAGATCTTACTCCGCTAGATTTTTTTCTCTGGGAAACAATTGAAAATCAGGTGTATAACACATTTTCAGATTCTTTTTTTTCAGATTCTTCAATCAGTGAGGTGATGAGGTAAGTATTACATTGGATCATATGATAATTTTCTTAAATTAAGTTGCATGGTTAGCTAGTCTGGAGTGAATGCCTAAGCCTGGAAGGCTTGTGGTGCATTCCTATCATTCTAGCTAACCGTTTTCAATGTAGCTGATATTTTCAAATTGATCATCACTAACCTATTTATACATACATATATATACATATATAAAAACTGACCTAAGCCTAAAAAGTTTTTCAAAATTTCTTATAGTTGGAAGGAGAAGAGGGATCAAAGGAATCACACAATATTTTCTTTTTACTGAAATATATGACACAATATTTTCTTTTTACTGAAATATATTTAGTATGTGCTGGTTTTCAGAGATATATAATTTAGTTGATGATTTGAATTTCTTGAGACTCTTGCATTCTCTCACTTCTGTGGGTAGTGAATTAAATATTTTGGGGCCTAGACAAAATTAAGTTCTTTGTGTATGAGATTTGTGGAATCTAGGGATATCTATTGTAAGATTGGTAGTGAATCACGTAGTTCTAGATTGTTGATGACGTAGTTTATTTTTTTGTTATAAATCCAGGTAAGGCTTTGCAGCGTGTAAAGACTTCTTACATTTAGGACTCGAGTTTATGAATAAAGTTGTTGTGTAGAGAATAATCTGTCTTTCCTGAAAATAATCTTTAAAATGGAGTTTTGTGTTGTTTGAAGTTTGTTAATTACGTTTTTAAATACTCCACCCCAGGCTATAATGCAATATCTTATGACTGATTCTATTAATGAGTTGTAGACTATAAGTAAGAGTTGTTTTCTTAGAATGTCTCTGAGTTGGTAAAATTTATGTAAGAGTTTCCTGGATCTTTTGATCACATAGTTAACGTGTTCATCCCATCTCATGTGCTGATCTATTATCACCCCTAGATATTTGATTTGTTGGGCTTTCTCTATATTGGGGCAGTCGCAGTCGTTTCTTGCTTAGCAATTTTTTTTATGTATGTATTTTTGGTTGGTCGGTTTGAGTGAGTGTGAATGTTATGAATTTGGTTTTACTGATATTTAGGCTCAGAAGATTTTTATTTAGCCATTTCTTCAAATTCATGAGGTTTTTCTCGGTGAGACTGTATAGTTCCGTCCATGTATCATGCGTGAAAACAATAGCAGTGTCGTCAGCATATGAAATTATTTCCCCATTAAAAATTTTTATGTTACTAAGATCGTTTATATAAACAAGGAAGAGTAATGGACCCAGAATGGTACCCTGCGGAACTCCTATTGTTACTGTTAATGAGTTACTCAAAGTGCCCTCGATCTTTACCCTTTGTGTTCTGCCCTTAATGTAATTCCGAAATAAGTCGAGAGCTGGTCCTCTTATTCCATTTTCATATAGTTTGTCCAATAAGATTGAGTGTGATACTGTATCGAATGCTTTGGCTAAGTCTAAGAATACTGCTATACATCAGCTACTCGTGATCAAGGAGAAGGTCATTTTGAAAATTTAGAACCTCAATGGTATAATTTGCGAATCTTAAATAATTCTTAAAACGACTGTGAAATCAAAGTCATATTTTTCCCAACTTAGTTGATCAAGAATGGAGCGATTTACCCAAACCACAACTAGATCGAAAAATAAAAATTGGAATAAAAATGACTCTATCTGTCAAATATTGACAAGTGAGGTGTTGTGGATTGAGAATGTCATTCTCGATCGAAATAAGTAAAATTATATAGGATGTCCCATTTAAAAATCGAAAGTTGAGGTCATTTCCGGTCATACCGGAAGTATGGCAAAGCAAGTAAATATGTCAAAAAATGTTAATTGAACTATAATACACAACCTCCAAATTTAGTTTTTCTATCTTCAATAATAAAAAAGTGATAGGGGTGAGCCACCTTGGAAAATCACCCGGTATTTAAGTTAAATATAACTATCTTTCAAAAATATTTCACGCCACTGCTTTTTTTACAGCTGTCAAGCTAGGAAGATTTCCACTTATTAATCTTACAGCTAGGTGCTTATGTGTAGGGTGATTTCCGAAAAAAATAGGTTGTTGTCATAGCCTCATGTCAAAATGCAAGCATCTGATTGGCTTAAATAAACAGGTATAATTTCATGTTTATTCAATCTACATAATGTCTAAATATTTTTTGAATAGGTATCGGAATTTTCTATCATATTTTGGGTTTTATCTCCCCCTGGAAGAATTATTTCTCCCAAAAAGGGTAAATTACTGAATTTGCCCCAATACATTACAGCATTTTTGGTATACTTCTGCCATACATCTAAGAGATAAAAGGTATTCCGATACCGTTATCATGGCCCATTGTTCGAGGTGTGAAATTCAGTAGAAAAAGGGCTGGGTATTCCAGGTACGGATTTGAAAATACGTAAATTATCTCCTACATTACATTTCAATGTGCGTATTTAAATTTGTCCACGTAATTTGACAGTTATGACTAATTTGATTGATTTTTTATCATTTTATATAATATTTGTATTATGTTATAAACTAATTTACTCGAAATAATCAGGACAGGCCGTCAATTGAACATATCACCTTGTGTGAAAATTTCAATGTATCGTGTGCGTCCCTGCTTGTGGCTGGTCGACCGCTTAGCCTTATCGGTAATGAATAATAATGTATTGTAGTCTATATTCAGAATTTCCCAAAATGTCAAAATTTAACTATAACTTTTTTTCTCTATTGAGTGATTATTGTAGCTAAAATATCATCCGGTATAGAAATGACGATCGTATTTTTTTCAATGGAATACCACGTTTTGTTTTGTCACAGAACGCTATCGGTTCACTACAAATCATAATAAATCTTACGCACAATTTTATTCTTGACCCCTTGATCTTCTACTATGTTATCGTACGTCTTTGAGAGAAAACCCAATTGTAAATTGGAATGAATTCAAATGAGTAGAACAATCGATGAGAAAAGAAATATTCAGAATTTGATATTTTGCTTCAACTACATATACAGTGTCCTTCAAAAAGTTGGCATCATATGGGAAAAACTTTGATTAATAATTGATTTTCCTTCAACTAAGATGAAATGAGTTCCGCTACTTGACAAAAGTTCAGTTTTTTTCAGGATACTTGCTCAAAACAGCGTTATTTGTTAGAATTTCAAAAGTTGTTTATATTCCAATTTTAAACATGTGTCTCAAATTTGAACGGGCAACTTTTTGTTTTTCCAAATTTCTGAAATTTTGAAAAATGTCTAACTTTGACAGAATTGTTTTACACCAGTATATTTATAATACAACTAACTCTTGATTACTAAAAATCGATAAAAATATGTTATCAAAGTCATCAAAATAATCATCAAACTACTTTACATAAGTATCTTTAAAACGCCTTTAACATAATTAACAATAAATTTGCGAAGTAGGTTATGGAGACACATGAAGTAGGTAGTCCATGAACACAATTTCATATCAAGCATTGTTTGACAGTTTAATACGTGATTCATAGTTATTTATTGTATAGGTGTCTTATTAGTCATATAAAATACGAAAGAAAAGCAATTCGAGAGGGCAGATCGAGTGTCTTCTTTTCTTGGGTGTTTTATATGCTAATAAGACATACAATACAATACAACATTTTGTCTACGGCTTTTCTTAGATTGATGCCTAATTTGATGTTCATGACAGTTGCTGAAAATTGCAGATACAAGCATTCGAAACGTCGTGGAAACCTTTCAAACCCATTGAAACGATGATATTTTTCAGAACAGAAAATTTCCCAGCAAAAATATGAATTGTTACTGAAGTTGATGTCCTGATCACAAATCCGTAAGAATTTTGAGCCTATCTTGCCTCCTAATATTATTTTTCGCCAAAATAACCATCGCCCCTGGCTCGCAGTGTATGTCACTCAGGTTAACCCCAGAACAGATTTGGACTCATCTTTGGTATATCTAGGAATCGTGAGAATTTCATATTTCTACTCCGATAATTGCGGAAGATACAGGGGTGTTTTCATGAGAAGTGAGACACACTGTATATATATATATATATATATATATATATATATATATATATATATATAATATATATATATATCCATCAGTTTCTCGGAATAAAGGTCTGATTCAGTCGATTCATATAATTTCTCTTAACTACGTTTCGACATGGTATTTGTCATCATCAGGTTAAAACAAAATTATTTTATTTGAATTCTGCGTTCGCATTGTATGAACGTTATTGTAGGTATTCATACAATGCGAACGCAGAATTCAAATATAATAATTTTGTTTTAACCTGATGATGACAAATACGATGTCGAAACGTAGTTAAGAGAAATTATATGAATTGACTGAATCAGACCTTTATTCCGAGAAACTGAAGAAAATATATGTGGTCAAAAAACTAAAGAAAATATATATATATATATATATATATATATATATATATATATATATATATATATAAGTTAAAAGCGATGAAAATTCAAATTATTTATCACAGCAGGTAGCGCTAAGTTTTACCCAAACAAGCGGAAGAAATGCCGAAGAAGAATCGTTAATCTGTTTTGTTTTGTGTTTCTGTGGTGACAATGGAACAGAGCAGACTGACCAGTTTCAGATGTCACTTTCTAACCTAACTTTCCCGACGTTTATAATTAAACAAATATTATCGTTGGCTAGTTCTTCCAAAAAACCCAGTCTGTCGTAATTCTTTGATGTGAATTAATGTAGAATGTGTGCATTTATATTGTGGCTGAAGTTGTGTTTATTTACTGTCAGGTGGTAACCAAAGGAGAAATGTTCGTGTTTGTTTATGAGTTCATTTATGCGGACATTCAGAGATCTTCAGGTTCTACCGATGTAGGATGCATCAAACTGATCGCAATTCAATTTATAAATACCACTTTTTGATAATTTGTTACTTTTTTCTGTTGTTGATCAAATGTTATTATTAGTCTCATAGGCATTTTTAATGTTGCCCACCTCACTTTTTAGACATTTGGATATTTTTTGGGATATGTTGTTATTGAAGAACGAAATTGAAATATATATCTATAGTATTGATGATTGGGAAGGCCAGGTTTTTCTCCCTTTCATTTTTGAATGTTTGTATGGAATAGTTGAGGGTTACTTTCCTTTATTGTGAGCTATTTGTTTCAAAATATATATTTCTTCATTATATTGCAAAAGGGATAATGGACTATAAAAGAGCCGCTGAACATAGCAATTGAAAGCTGCAATTTTATGCTGATGTGGGTGTTAGAACAGTTATGTATGACCTGTTCTGTCTGAGTTTGCTTTCTAGAGATACCGAACTCTAAATTGTTGGTATTTATATTTATTGTGATGTCTAAAAGTAAGATTTATTCTCTGATTCGATCTCCAATGTAAATGTACTGTATAACCCTATTTTTATGCCTATTTTCGTGGCCATTTGTTGACTAAATTTTCTCAAACGACTGGCACTATTAACCATGACCATAGCTGCAAACATAGGAAAAATTGACATATACCTCAAGTGATTAAGTAATTTAGTATACCGGGGTTATTTGTTTCAACTTTTTCTTTACCTGGTACTGGATTTGTTCTTCTTTTCTGTCATACTAAAATAACGAAAACCATGTGAATTATTTCACTTATTTATTGGTTATGTCAAGTCTAACAGATAATTACTGTGTTGGCGAACCTGACATTTCCACGATTGTCCTTGAAATCCCTTCGATTCACTGGGAAAGATACAACCATTTATTTTCATGCCTGAAACAGTCAATAAAATAGTCTCGCCCACATGCTTAGTTTTTGCTCCCCCGGAAGTCAGGCAGACAAATAGGCACGGAAAAAGGCATAGGCCATGCGACATTGCTGGAAATACTGGCCACAGTAACCAATTTCGGAACGCTTCACACTGGCAGTAATCTTAAACTGCTAATTATTTTCGGAACGATTCTGGCCAGTAAGGGAAAAACAGATACGGAACATAACCTATTGTTCTCATGGTGGAATCTTCCAATACAACTTTAAATATTTTTCTGCTGTATTTGTAGATGATAATATTAATTTTGCAGTGATAATCTGATAATAACTGATTCGAAATTATGTCCCGTCACTGTTTTGATTTTAAAGCATAACATAACCTACCTTTTTTGGGAAGGGGATACTGTGAGTATAGTACTGCAATACCTCTAAGAGATTCATTATTATTCATTACTGATAAGGCTAAGCGCTCCACTGACAACTAGCAGGGACGTACTCGAAACAATGAAATTTTCAGACAAGATGTTGTGAATGGACGGATGTCCTGATTATTTAAAAAAAAATAGTTTACGACATATTCCAAACCTAATATAAAAATGTTTAAAAATCAATCAAATTAGTCATAACTATCAAATTACATGTCATAACTATCAAATTACGTTGACAAATTTTAATTCGCGCATTAAAATGTAATAGACGAGATAATTGATGTACTTATTTTCAAATCCGTACCTGGAATCCTCAGCCCCTTTTCTATCAAATATCACACCTTGAATAATGGGCCACGATAACGGTATCGAATTAGCATTTATAATGAGTCTCTCAGATCTGTGGCAAAGGTATACATGACCAGTAGCACCAGTAAATGTTAAGCCTCTAAGAAGGTTTCTTTAAAAGTGGCGCGAAAACATTGCCAGTAAATTTCAGTAAAATCGGGACGATTAAATTTACTGGGCCCAGAATATCGGAACATGTCCATAGTGTAATAAGGGCTTTAGGGTGTATTCATTGATTTTAGTCAGAAGATGAGCAGCAGTATTTGGATTTTCTTTTATGAACACCAACAATCATCAAAATATCTACACCAGTGAAGAATTTCATGTTATAATTGGGAATTCAAAATAAGGGATACTCCCTCTGGTGTCGATTTTGGAAACTATACATACTTACATTGATACATTGTTTACTTTTCCAAACACTAATGTTCATAGTATGATTTTAGCCATTGTATACCTAAAACTTGCGAATCTCTTGTGATTGTTGACATTTAATGATATTATTGTTTACCTGTTGACTATTGTTTGTCCTCGAGTGAAAAAATGAGTGATTCGAGTTCAAATCATTATTGTTGTGTACCTCAATGTGACTCTTGGGCAAAACGATCCCGTTGTACTGGAATAAGTTTTCATCATTTTCCATGAGAAAATGAACGTAACGTTCTGGTGCAGACCAATCTAGGATTGGGCGAGTTTATAGACAGACGATGGGCTCTTGAAGAATCCAGTCCCTTCCCAAAATCATCCTGTATCGTCTGTGGTCAAGACAAAAGTGAAAAAGAGAACCTTCAAAGAGAGTTGTGAGGAAAGAAAAGAGAGTTAAGAAGAGAAAAAAGAGATATTATTCTACATACCGAAAATTATTCATACAGTATGGAAAAAGAGTGACTATATATGTATATCTAGGTGATAAAGACACATTGTTTACTTTTCGAAACATTAATGTTCATATGATTTTAGCCATTGCACACTTAAAACTTGTCGAATCTCTTGTGATTGTTGACGTTCAATGAAATTCTGGTTTACCTGTTGACTATTGTACGTCCTCGAGTGAAAACATTAGTGATTCTAGTTCAAATCATTATTGTTGTGTACCTCAATGTGACTCTTGGACAAAACGATCCTGTTGTACTAGAATGAGTTTTTTTAATTTTCCGTGAGAAAATGAATGTAACCTACTGGTGTAGACTAATCTAGGATTGAGTGAGTCTATAGACAGATGACGGGCTCTTGAAGAAGAATACAGTTCCTTCCCAAAATGTTTTTGTATCGTGTGTGGCCAAGAGAAAAAGTGAAAAAGATAAACTCTGAAGAGAGTTGAGAAGAAAAAAAAAGAGATATTATTCAACATACCGAAGATTATTCATACAGTATGGAAAAAAAGTGACTATTTATGTATATCTAGGTGATGAGGACACATTTTCACACCATCTTGTTTGTTTTAAATGAAATAAAAAAACTATTTTCAATTCGAACATTCACAAATAATAATGTGTAACATTTCTTCAAAATAATTCATAATAATTTACGATGACTTCACTAAGCTGTCCAGAAACTTCGAAAAAGTTTTTTTTTTGCAAGCAATTTAGAGCATAATTTGTCTCCTTCAAAGAGAGTTTTCGCAAATGATATTGTCTTAAGATTTAAATACACCACTTCACTAGAGTCTTGAAATGAATAACACTACACAAAAAAACTGGAAAATTATACCAAATCGAAATATTTTCAGAAAAACTCCGAACACAAGTGTATAACCTCTGAGAAAACAAATATATATATATATATATATATATATTCTCTATATAAACACTTTTCTGGATTTTTTTGTTGCGAACTCATTGATGCCATCATCAAACTTAAGCTGTAATAACGAGTCACTGTTGATACGATAAAATCGATTCAAAGTATCTTCTACCATTGAATTCCTAAGGTAATTTTTTTACTCTATTTATAGTGGTTTTACTGATCATCAGGGACAGGAACATTCTCATGGATGGATTGATAGAGGTGGGCCGTATTCATGGCCACCGCGGTCTCCGGATTTAAATCCATTGGATTTCTTCGTGTGGAGGCATCTAAAAAGCCTCGTTTACCCACTCACACCAGAGATGCCTTGTTGAATAGAATTACATTACATTGTGAATATATACGAAACGACCCTGGCATGCTATTTCAAGTGCAGAGAGGGTGTTTGCGCCGACTAAGAAAATGTATTGAGAGAGACGGGGGTCATATCGACCAATTTTTGTAGCGGATTTTGCATTTCTGTTTGCTTATGAGGCTTGCGATTGATTATTTACACCATGAGTTTTGTAATGTAAACGTGTTTGCATGATAAAAATTCGTTATGAACATTGTACCTATCATTTCTATTTTCATTACAAATTAATCTTTTCGAATAATGGTGGACTCAGGTTGGATGTCGTCGAACAAAAATGCATTTGTATCAAAAGTCGTTGCTCCGATCGATCTTCCACACGAGTACTTTTATTCAGGAAATTGTCCAGGTAACCTCGTTTTGTTAAAACATATTAACAAATCTCAGTCATTTCAATGTTTTGAAGTGTAGACCATCGGGGGTAGTCCGTTCCTGACTTTCTAGCATAAAAGCTCATCGAAGGAATTCATTTGTTCAGTCAATCACCAAAATTTAGATGATTTTGAATATTCACTTTTAGGTTGCAAAAAGTAAATTATATTTTATATTTGTGCAAACGCGCCAATAATGATCTTGCAGTGAATGTTGTATCACTTACGTTCTCACCAATAGAATTTTCTATCAATATCTGTATCAGTTTTGCTTGCTCATCTTCTCATCTACTACTGAAATGGTATTTTTCCGATTCACGTATTGAATATGAAAAAATATCAAACTTACCATTCACAGCATTCACTTCTTGAGAACGCGAAGTTCCCTGAGACGATTCAAATTCTTTCTCATTCGAATTGAGAAAAAAGGGATGTATTTTAGAGCATTTCTCGATAACTTCATTCAAGTTGATTTGTTTGAAAATATGAACAGAATGTTCATAAAATCAGATGTGGAATCATCTGCGACTGAAAGATAAACTTTAGTCACTATCTTCCATCATTCAAGATAACCTCTTGTGGGGTATTCATGTTGAAAAGTGAAACATTCTCAATTGAACATTGAATAGAAAGATTTTTCTGTGAATTGAAAAATCCACGATAAAAATGAAGTTATTTTTTGTGAATTTCTAACAGAAAACAACTACTTCACCGGCTAAAGCCACGCTGGACATTGAACTACATCTGATAGATATTCTGTTGAGACCCTAACTCAAAAGAAAAAATCTGAAATAAAAAATTTGCATTTTCATTCAGATAATTATTTGATTTTCTATTCCAGTCCTAATTAAGAAATCATATAGATGAATAAGGCAGAGAAAAATATTTCTATTCAATATTCTGAGAATGTTTCCCTTTTCTTCATTCAAGTTCTTTTGTTTATTTATCTTCTGTCGTTTCCAGAATGCACCACCTTCTTTTTTACTCATATTTACTCATAAAATTCAAATTTCAATATTCGCCAACGACTACCTATTAAATACTGAACACTGGTTTTGTTTCTGGTTATTGTGTTATTGAGTTAGACAAAATAAATACAATGCGGCTCCCTTTTTTTTTCTTTTTCTTCTCCAACGAAAAGTATGTACGGCAGGTGCCAGCCGCCTGGAAAGTGAATATAATTTTCACAAAACAGTTTCCTTTTGATGCAGCGGTCCGCGGTCGCGATTTGCCTGTTTGCTTGAAGATTGCTGCTTGCTTTTTTTTGCCCTTTACCGCTTCTTAAAGCTTACCGCCGGGGGCTGATAGTCTCATAGCCACTTCCTAAATCCGGCACTGGAAAGAGTCATATAATGAACACGGAATAAACATTTCAAATCTCAGAAATTTTATTTCATGTTCACTTCTTTCGTTTCTATTCCCATTAAGTTTTATGTGAGCATTCTACGTGGAGTGAGGTTCTAAATCTTCCCGAAATAGAACACAATGAAGTAAAAGATTCACTCCAACGAATCGATGTAAAATTTAGTTTTGGATTCGATTCGCATGTCATGCCGTGTTAATTTATTCAAATGTGTACGCCAGCATGTGTTATTTGAGGTCTAAAACATGTGTCTTTAAATGATGTGTTGGTTTTTATATGTGAACATTTTGTTGATGTTGTATTTATTATTAAATGGGCCAATTAGTTGTTCTTGTTGGTATCGATAAAGATATTTTTATAGAAATAGTGCCATGCACGTGAATATTATATTCCTTAAATCTAACTGTGGATATTTTTTCCAAGCCTAGTATCCATTTCAATACACAGATCGATGGCCTCAAATAAACGAAGAAATAGTGGTAGGTTTACAATAATTCGCATAGAATTAGAAATTGGTACAGTCCCAGGTACAAATAAAATATCAAAAATCATCTGATCCTACGTCTGCTAAAAAAAATATTCAAGGTCAAAGGTTTCTGCATCATGCATGCATAAAAATGAATCAGACAAAAGTTGTCTACAATTGTCTACAAACACTGTTTCAAACTTTTTAACCGACGAAACCAAAAAGGAGGAGGTTCTCTAGTCGACGCGTATATTTATTTTTTTTAAATTTTTTTTATGTATGATCACGCATAACTTTTTACTGAGACGTACGATTTCGATAATTCATTTTTCAGTGGATAGGGTGTAATTCAAGTTGGTCCCATTTGAATTTAAGAGATGAAATCCACCCCAAGGGTAGCAAAATGAAGAATATTGATCACTCACCCTCTGAATTCTGGTCCGTTAACCATTCTATCAGCTAAACTTTGTACTGGGATCTTCGATTTGGATGAATCAGATAGGGTATACCTCATAGTTGATCATGTTTGGATTCCGAATGGAATTATTCACCCTTACGGGTGGAAAAATAGGGGATAATAGATTTTTCACTTGTGAACATTGGCACACATATGTAGTTGACAATGACAGATCGCTAGTGTCATTATTACAATCAATATATTCTATAAGAGGATGGAATGATATACAAAGTAACGAAATAAACTAACCAGAACAACAAAAATAATTTATATTACAACAAATAGTAAAAGTAGATAATCATATTATTCAACTGGTAATAGTTGAAGTAAGGTGGGTAAGTAAGTATTTTGGAAGTGATAAAAAAACAAGTCTGTAGTAATTAGTAGATTTCAGCAACAAAAAATTGCAAAATTAAAACTTTTTATCGAAAAATTAAACCTACGAAATACGGAACTGAAAAGTAAAAAATAAAATAAACTTTAGTCTCAATAACCAGGCTCCTTAACTAATGTAAGTAACTAATTTTGAGTCAGCGCCAAACGAATAATCAACAACGAACAATCAAAAAAATTATCAGAATGTCACCCGCATTTTACGCCTTCCCTAATTCATTTGCTTGTTTGTTTGGCGCCGACTCAAAATTAGTTACTTACATTAGTTTAGGAGCTTAGTTATTGGGACTATGAAGGTTTATTCAATTTTTTCCTTCTCAGTTCCGTATTGCGTCGGTTTAATTTTTTGTTGAAAAGTTTTTATTTCCCTACGAGTTACCATTCCTGAGATATCACCATTTCAAACACCCCGAAAATACTGATATGCATGCCTACGTCACCAATTCACATCATCTAACGTTTAATATATGATGGGAAGGCACCTGTAGGTCCTGTATTATCATTTCAACGCATGAGTATTACCAAAACATTTGAGGATGAAATCTTCATTGGATGTGTGAGGCTCACACACAATATTCTAAAAAAGTTAACGTTTGGGCTGGTATCATTAACAACAAATTTATTGGCACTTATTTTTTTAATGCACAGTTAATGGTGAGGTTTATCTAGATTTATTTATGAACTTTTCACAGCCTACTGATGTTAATGATCCAAATGCAATAGATATATCAATTTGGTACCGTCAAGATGGAGCTCCACCGCATTTTAAAGGTATTGTTGGAGATTATTTGAACGAAGTTCTTCCCATTAGGTGGATTGGAAGAGATTGAATGGCCGCCTTAATCCCCTGATTTGACTCCTCTCGATTTCTCGATTACTTCTTATAGGTTTATTTAAAATCAAAAGTATATTTCAATAGACCATACAATATTGCAGATTTAAAAGTTAGGATAACGGAAGAAATTAACAACATAACCCCTGAGTGAATGGTGGTCATTTTGAACATTTAATTAATTATAAAATAAATTGAAAAATACTCCCTAAACATTATGTGACATTATTTCCTTCATTGTAAAATAAATTGAAAAATACTTCCTAAACATTATGTGACATTATTTGCTTCATTCTACGTAAAGTATCGAAATTTCACATTTTCAAAATGAATTTCCTCAGTTATGATTGCACCAAATTTGAAGAACTCAATATTGCTGAACAGAAAATGAAAATCCCTTTCAAACAAGTTGCCACAGGACCCCATTACCAGTTAAAATTTTTGAGGGCGTGCTCATAATTCAGAAGGGCTACAAGAAGGGGGTAATATTTTCATACTGTAAATTGTCAAATTGACATTAGAACTCGCCGTGTTTCAGTTTTTTTTAAACAAACACATAATAACGCTAAAAATGAATTTATTCCATACCTATGGACCGCACTGTATATACATACAAACAAATGTGAAGTTAAATGAAAGCTTGTAAAAAGTCGCAATTTCTGTGGACGACCTGTATAAAATATAAGATTGTTCAAATGAAGAAAGTTCGAACATGGAGACGACACCTAATGCTTGAATGAAGATCCAAATCTCGAGCACGTGCTTCTTCCCGGAAGTTGAGGCCTCGAATCCGATAACACTGTTGATAACGATTAAAATACCCAATTTAATAAAATAATAAAGTGATATTTATCGGTTCGTACTAATGAATCGAGTCGGAGGATTAAACGAGAAATCACTCGATATTGAGAAAGATTGCATCACGCAAGGGATTGTAATGGAGAGTGAATTACATCCTTTGCTCCTTGGGAGAATACAATCAATCACTCCAAATTCTTGTTTGTCGAAGAATAGGAATTCCTGAAGTACTCTGATCATGTTGTTTTTTGATTAAGACGTAGTTGAATTCCTCTCTAAAATCTGTCAGTGTCCCATGAAATAAACATTCCTTTTGCGTCAGTCTTCTTTAAAACGCGTGTCATCCTTCGATCTTATTGGAAAAAATAAGCTAGTTGCTGTTTTTGTTATTCTATAAAATAATATACTGATAAGCGTGTAAAACTACTCATAGTTTCCATCGATTTATCGACGAATTTAATTCAGAAAAGATTAGATTGAATTATTTGTAGATATGAACAGGATGTTCATAAAATTAGATTTAGAATCATCTGCGACTGGAAGATAATTGATAATTTTAGACATCCATCGTTCAATATAACCTTTTACCCAACTAACATTATGGGAAAATTATACCAAACAGATCGGTAAACTGCTTGTAGAAATCCGAATTTACTTTTCCCGACCAAATATTCTACCTTCAACTACTAACTAACTCCAAAGTTATAATTCGAGTTATAAAAACCGTAACTGAGACCACCGGATCTCCTTCAAAAACCATAAACTTAATAGGCGTAGTGCATAGTATGAAATTACTTGTTATGAACTTCAAATATACCTTTACAGCCTAATGGGTAAATACAGTTATTTATTAGGTTAAATTTCACTTGAACGTGACCAGCAAAATGTGTTCAAAATACTTTAACTTTCAGGGAATACTTTCTAGTAAATATTAACCTAATTATCACCTCATGTATGTTCACATAGTCAGGGAATGAACAATCGGTAAACAGGTCTACCATACACTATACATTACCTATTTTGGCACCAATTGAGTTGCCTGGGCATTTTTTGTCCTAGTTTATACCTACTGTTCCACAATGAGGGCGAGATTACTACAATATTTGTCTAAGAAGACTAAATGTCTACAACTAAGTCAAAGTTACCAAAAATTGCGGTATCGTCAATAGTTTATGAGATATTTTAATAACAATGACGAAAGAATACGACAAGTCAAAGTGCACGAAAATATTAAAATTTATATATGAAATTATAAATAGAAAACAACATTTTTTCATAGCAGGTTGATTTCAGTATTTTTGAAAGTATTTAAAAACCAATATAACCGAAAAATTCATTTATTTATAACAAGTTGTTTATTTAATAAACAAATAAAAAGTTAAAATTTTTTTATTTCTTCCATAGTATTAGAGAGCAATATAAATAATGATTAAAAAAAAACGGTTAATTAACAAAGGCGTTTTTACCAATATTTTTTTTTTTAAGAAACTATTTTTTCCTCAAAAATCATTTATTTCTTTATGGATTAGATTGCCAAAAAAACGTTTTGGAAATTATCATAAACAATGCATTTGTTTATAATAATTTTTCAAACAAGTTAAAATTCAAAAGAAATATTGTTTTTACAATAAAAAAACAAATTAATGGGGATAATTGCAAAAAAAATATCGTTGTTTTATTTACATTTTTATTTTTATTATGCCTTTGATTGTTAATAAAAAAGTGAAAAATCTATTTTTTTTCATTTTTCCAACGGGAATATTTTTTAAAGCCTTTAAGGAACAGCTCCAAGGAGTAAAAAAAATCCAGGTTTTTAATTCAACAATTATCAGAGTTTTTATAATAACTTTCAACAAGTAAAATTTTCTAATTAATAAAGGCATAACCAAGTAAATAATATTAATATTTACTCGATTAAAACATTTTTTTGTTCAGGTGTCAGATCGGTCGTCGCGCACGAGAGCGTTTTCTGCCTTTTATTCACCGCTAAATTGAAATTATAAATATTGCCGGCACAGTTCCTGGAGGACAGACTTATTTTTAGGAAATTTCCTGCTCTTTAAGGATTTTTTTTTCAAATTTCGGATATCTCAAATAGTTTTTGAGATATTTGCAAAAAACCTCACAACCTTTTTTTTGTTTAGTTAATTGTTTTTATCTTTTGTAATTTGTTTCTCTAGATATTGGTTCCGAACTAAGATTTTCTTAATGCAATTACGAATCGAATGACACCTGGATCATAATTTTCGTTTGGTCTTAACTCTAATTTCGGAAAATGGCTCTATCGAGTTTTTGTGTCGTTTTGAATCAGGTTGAATCAGGGGTGAGCCACTCACTGATTGTGTTAGATGCTTCGACGTCCTTCTGGTGAAGTTCTGTAGGGTTCAAGGCGGAATTGTAGAAACAAACATCGACTTCGAATTCACCTGCATTTCAAAACATGCGCCTAAGTCTAGGGAATCGACTGGAAAAAAGTTGGTTAGCTTGAAAGGTTTTGAAGTTATGAATTTTTCTGTGGGTCTATGCAGGTCACAATTTTAACTCAGAAATTGACATAAGTCAAAAACTATTACAGATAAGTGCGTTATATCGACAATTTAGGTGCGAATCCAAAAATGTAACAAAAAGGCGGGGTTGCCATTTGAAAAAAGAGAACTTAGTTGTGTATCTTATTTTGGGACATCCTGTATACAAATAATAAAATTTTTAGAATATGCCTCATTTTTGGACCTATCCTGTATTTTTCTGTTTCATAGCATAATATTATAGCAAAGAAGAACATTCCAGCACATTTGCCAAATGTTCAAGAATATACCGTAAATTTATATTTGATAAATAAAACACAAAGTCGTCTCCACATTTAATTCCAATCAAAGACCAAAAATTTTTTTTTTTCAAGGTTGAGGATCAGGTCCCAACTCTTATGATGTTTAAACATGTTCCGTGCATATATATATATATATATATATATATATATATATATATATATATATATATATATATGTCCATCTTCAGTAAAAAAGTACAGTTGGTGGTTAACTGCAAGAATATAAGTGTTATAAACAATACAATGTTTTTTTTGTATTGTATTGTATTGTATTGTATTGTATTGTATTGTATTGTATTGTTTGAAACATTTATATTCCTTGTACTGTACTGTACTTTTTTACTGAAGATGGACATATACAGACATATACATGACCCATTTGAAAGCGGGCCACCTCTCTAAGACTGTTATTTATTATCCGATTCAGAAGTTTTTTTTTCCGTAGATAGAGCATCGATAGTTCCAGTTGAATGCCATAAATTCGAAATAAAAATAAAAATTTCACGGCCCACTTCGAATTTTTTGCAAGGTCAAAAATCCAAAAAACATACTAGCGATTTTTTTTAAATCAAATTTGACGAAGCCACCGGATTTGTGATGCTTTCAAATGGGTGTGACCAAAATTTCACGATGAAATTATTTTCTTTAACAGAAATATAGCATAAGTGAAATATTCATATCAATATCGAAATCATTCAAATAGTTGTCATATAAATCACAATTTTGTAAATAATATGGTTTAAAATACTCCTTTGGAACATAACAACTCTTTGTGGGATTTGTTATGTCTCTGAGAACACTGCAGTTTGTTGTCAAAGAATAGAAATGCACATCTTTACATCCAATAATATAATTACCAATATTAATAACATAAATGAACTACTACAAAAAATGTATTGACATGACAATGCCTACACATTAAATTTCGGACTGTTTAACCAAATCTCCAATCAATTCGATACATTTATCGTATCGTTTTCTAATGTCAACCATAACATTCGATAATTGGTTTGGGGTGATATCTCTGCAAGCCTGTCCTATCCTTTCACGTAGTTCCTCTTTGCTCGTTGGGCGAGTTTTGTAAACTATTTCTTTTACGAAGCCCTATAAAAAAAATCCAATGGAGTCAAGTCCGGGGATCTGGGGGAAAACTCTATCAATGCACTATTTCGCCCTATCCACCGATTAGGAAAATTTTCTTCCAACCAATCTCTCGCAATTATTTTGGTATGTAATATTCCACACCAAACTTTATTTCTTGTGGGTACTGTCTTCTTCTATTTATGTGGATTTTCTTCCGTCTAGTACCTTGTATTTTGAGAATTAACTGTTCCATTGGTTGTGGAAGTTGCCTCGTCACATAACAAAATTTTTTTCAGAACATTCCTGTTATTTAGATATTCTCCTTGAGCCCATAAACTATACTTCATCCTCTTTTCATCATCGCCTTCTTCTAAGGTGTGAAGAAACTTTGGTTTAAAGGGCTTCATCTTATTATATTTCCTAAGATTTCTCCTTATTGATTCACGCGGTAAGTTAATGTCTAAACTTGCAATTCTCGCACTCGTTTTCGGATTATTATTAAAATAATTTCGAATTCGTTCAGAATTATTTCGTCTCTGTCTTTGTACAATATTACTATTCTTCAGAACAAACAGCTCCATACTGATTGAAAATTTGGTTTATTCGGCCAACTGTAGCTCTGCTAATATTTTGACGCTCCGGATGCATGTTATTGAAAATTCTACATACTTCCCTTTCGGATCTGTCGTTATTACCACGAAGTCTTACTATTTCAATTTTCTCCTGCAAAGTCAATTTATCAGCCATACCTCTTTATTAGTGTAGGTACTTGAGGAATTATAAACTTCACTATTAACACTGACAAATTTGTGTCTTTTCGTCTATTGTTCTGATGACTTGTCATCTCTATAGCAACTAAAGTTACAAAGCCTCCTAATAAAAATTATATTTTTGAAATGTGGTATCCCAAGCATGTTTGAATGAAACCAAGATTGATATTTGGAATAACTGTCAACCACCAAAGAGGAACTGCATGAAAGAATAAGACAGGCTTGCACAGATATTACCCAAAACCAATGATCGAATGTTGATCGAATCTTATGGTTAGTTATCATTAGAAAATGGTAGAATAAATGTATCGAATTGAATCGGGATTTGGTTGAAAAGTACGGAAATTAATGTGTACGCACTCTCATTTCAATCCATTCTTTTGTTGTAGTTCATTTATGTTATCAATATTGGTTATTATTTATTATTGAATATTGATTACTATTTGATGTAAAGATGTACATTTAATTTCTTTGGAAAAAAACTGCAGTGTTCTGATGGACATAATTATCTCCTATACTATGGAGTTAAACATAATTTGACGCCATATTGAATAACTGCTGTTTACAAACTCAACTGCTAACGACTTGAAAGAGCATTTTTGACGATATTTTGAACAAGTTTGTGATTTATATGACGACTATTCGAAATATTTTGATAAAGTGATATGAATTTTACTTATGCCATATTTCTGTTAAAAAAAATTATCGTGGAATTTTGGTCCCGCCCATTTAAAAGCTACACAAATCCAGTGGCGTCGTCAAATTTTATTTAAAAAAATCGCTAGTATGTTTTTTGGATTTTTAATCTTGAAAACAATTCGAAGTAGGCCGTCAAATTTTTATTTTTATTTCAAGTTTATGGCATTCAACTAGAACTATTGATGCTCTATCTACTGAAAAAAAAAACTTCTGAATCGGATAATAAATAACTGTTTTAGAGAGGTGGCCCGCTTTCAAATGTGTCACTCTGTATATGCCCGAAACATGTTTAAACATCATCAAGAGTCCTTAACCTTGAAAAAAAATGTTTGGTCTTTGTTACCAAACGATTGGAATTAAACGCTGTGGAGACGACTTTGTGTGTTTATTTATCAAAAATAAATCTTCCACTTTGAGAATGGAATTTATATGTTTGCATCTTTGACATTTTTGTAGTAAACCTATGGACTAGGCTAATGATCCATATATCAGGAAAATATACAACAAATTCCAATTTCGCTGCATTAAAAAACTATAATCCATAAATCAACAGAGAAGTAAAATGACCCAAGAGACCGGCTCGTAACGAATTATAAATTCACAGGTAATTATTAGAGTATGAAATGACCTTTTCTGTGATAATTAATATATCGACGACCTTAATATTAGAGAAAAATTAACAAATTCAGGATGTGTTTATTCGACTCGGTTGCATTGAGAAAGGAAAAATTACGGTGAATTAACATCAGGAATGTAGTCTATTTCTTTGTCTGCAGGTTGGCTGGGAAATGGAGATTTTGAAAAATGTAGATCTGACGTATACGCGAGCTAGCAGGCGTCAGTTCAGTGCGTGCTTCATGTTTTTTTTTTCACGTACGGTGATTGATTGGCCAACGCCTATAATCGGACTCTTGAAAACGAAGTGGACAAGGAAATTGCGTACAAGGAATTACTATGACTGAAGGAATTTTTAAAAAACTATGAAAAATAACGTAGTTCGCTGTGAAAAAAATAATTAATTAATGTCGGATGTAGAAAATTCGGAAAAACTAAATTTTATAGTAACTCAACGGTTTTTTCTAAATCTTCTACAAATGATGTAGAATACCCTAAAAAACACATAGAACAGCTTTTTATTTCGAGAAATAGCACCTCTTATGGGAATTTTTATTTCATTTTGGTTCAATTGGCATGCTGAACATTGGTGAATTGTTCGAGGAAGTATGTGAAATCCCACAAATAACAATACAAAATGATCAAATCCATAAAATCGAAAAGAGTTTCATCAAGCCAAATGCCATAAAAAATCAGTCTGGGCACATCAAAATGTAATCGTTTAATTTATGAATCAACCGTCAATCCAAATGACGAGGGAGTGTCTTGGTCCGCTTCAGGTCCTGAGAAAACCAAAACCAATCAAAATTTTACGTAAAAGAAGTGGATTCACGCTAAGCTGTTTTTTTTCAGAAAACCATTGCGAAATACTTGAAAAGGGGATAATGCGAAAACTATTAGGCAATCCAAACCACGTGACAACCAATATGGTTGGCACACAAACTGATAATCACCATAAGTCAGTGTGCTCTTTTGGTTACTAGCCAAGTGTATTTTTGGTCATTTCCGGAGCTTTCGTATTGTTAGTTAATAATATTCTGAGGGAGATAGGAGCAGATAGCCTTCTTGGAGTTGAAATGTGCTGGTTCCAGGTCAGCTGGGAGTCTATAATGACTTCAAGTTATTTGGTTCACTCTTTGTATGGAAGGCGTTTTCCTGAAATAAATATTTCTGAAGGGTTTCTATTTTGCGTTTCTTGCTGAAGAGATAAGTTTCTGAGTACACTCTGAGCTCTCCGGCGGAACACCACTTTTCTGCTCTGACAAGAGCTTTCGTGATAGTTCCTCTCAGCAGGTTTACCGGTTGGTTTCGAGCCAGCATGACTAAGTCATCTGCATATAGAGCAGGGCTGAAGCCTTTGAAAATGGTAAAAGGTGAAAAAAATAATAGTAGGATGAAACACATTGGAAAAGAAAGAGAATATAACAAAAATGAAAGGAAAAATCCTATGGAAAAAAGTTGAATGGCAAAGTTGTAGGTAATCAAAAGATCTACAAATTTTGTATTCACACTTTTTTCACATAACCTCAAAATTAATGTGAAAAATTCAAATAACCAAGTTTATGGTTTTTTATTTTTATCTTCTACAATTTTTTTTTCTCATGAAATTTGGTGAAAACCTTTTTTTTATGTTCCAAACACACTGTAATTTTTTTGATTTGAAATATTTATTTTTTCACCTTATTTTGACTTAATATCGAAAAAGCACCCTAATTTTAAATCGAAAATTCTCCCGTCAAAATATCAGCTTTTTTTAAAAAGTCGGTGTGCTTTTTGTTCGTTGAAATCTCTACTTTCTGATGATTTAAAAAAAAGTACATTACTATGGCAGAAAATGCAAAGGAACGAAAAAAACTCGAATCCGAATTTAATAAGACATCTACAAAGTGAGATTGCTTCTTGAAAATGTGTTTCCCATTTCTTCCGGTCTTCCTGATGATCGTGGAAGCGTGAAATAGATTTTCGTCGACAAAAATGTATTGAAGACCTAGTGAATGCGATGTCTCTCCTGCGTCAATTTTACGAATGATTTCTGGTGAGTACTCTCTTTTAGAAAACATTCTTCTTTGCCTCATTCATCTTTATGAGTTCTTAATTAAGACTGGAATAGAAAATCAAATAACTATCTGAATGAAAATGCAAATTTTCAATTTCAGATTTTTTCTTTTAGTTAGGCCTTTTCAGAATATCTATCAGATGTAGTTCAATGTCCAGCGTGGCTTTAGCCGGGGAAGTAGTTGTTTTCTGTTAGACATTCACAAAAAAAAAAACTTCATTTTAATCGTGGATTTTTCAATTCACAGAAAAATCTTTCTATCAATATTCAATTGAGAATGTTTCCCTTTTCAACATGAATACCCCACAAGAGGTTATCTTGACGATGGAAGATAGTGACTAAAGTTTATCTTTCAGCCGCAGATGATTCCACATCTGATTTTATGAACATCCTGTTTATATTTTCAACAAATCTATCTATCATACCCCATGACAGGTTTTAATGTCAGAAAACACTAATTTCAAAGTGTCTCTCCAAAAGAAATGATTCTAACTTTTTCCATCTTTGCAAAGTGAGATTGCTTCTTGAAAATGTGTTTCCCATTTCTTCCGGTCTTCCTGATGATCGTGGAAGCGTGAAATAGATTTTCGTCGACAAAAATGTATTGAAGACCTAGTGAATGCGATGTCTCTCCTGCGTCAATTTTACGAATGATTTCTGGTGAGTACTCTCTTTTAGAAAACATTCTTCTTTGCCTCATTCATCTTTATGAGTTCTTAATTAAGACTGGAATAGAAAATCAAATAACTATCTGAATGAAAATGCAAATTTTCAATTTCAGATTTTTTCTTTTCAGTTAGAGCCTTTTCAGAATATCTATCAGATGTAGTTCAATGTCCAGCGTGGCTTTAGCCGGGGAAGTAGTTGTTTTCTGTTAGACATTCACAAAAAAAAAACTTCATTTTAATCGTGGATTTTTCAATTCACAGAAAAATCTTTCTATCAATATTCAATTGAGAATGTTTCCCTTTTCAACATGAATACCCCACAAGAGGTTATCTTGACGATGGAAGATAGTGACTAAAGTTTATCTTTCAGCCGCAGATGATTCCACATCTGATTTTATGAACATCCTGTTTATATTTTCAACAAATCTATCTATCATACCCCATGACAGGTTTTAATGTCAGAAAACACTAATTTCAAAGTGTCTCTCCAAAAGAAATGATTCTAACTTTTTCCATCTTTGCAAAGTGAGATTGCTTCTTGAAAATGTGTTTCCCATTTCTTCCGGTCTTCCTGATGATCGTGGAAGCGTGAAATAGATTTTCGTCGACAAAAATGTATTGAAGACCTAGTGAATGCGATGTCTCTCCTGCGTCAATGTTACGAATGATTTCTGGTGAGTACTCTCTTTTGGAAAACATTCTTCTTTGCCTCATTCATCTTTATGAGTTCTCAATTAAGACTGGAATAGAAAATCAAATAACTATCTGAATGAAAATGCAAATTTTCAATTTCAGATTTTTTCTTTTCAGTTAGGGCCTTTTCAGAATATCTATCAGATGTAGTTCAATGTCCAGCGTGGCTTTAGCCGGGGAAGTAGTTGTTTTCTGTTAGACATTCACAAAAAAAACTTCATTTTAATCGTGGATTTTTCAATTCACAGAAAAATCTTTCTATCAATATTCAATTGAGAATGTTCCCCTTTTCAACATGAATACCCCACAAGAGGTTATCTTGACGATGGAAGATAGTGACTAAAGTTTATCTTTCAGTCGCAGATGATTCCACATCTGATTTTATGAACATCCTGTTTATATTTTCAACAAATACATCTAAAATATTTTGAGAAAGTTGTATAATCTTCTTTAAATTATATGCGTAGATGCCTATTAATTGCTATTTTAAGATAACTTATATACCTGAGTGACCTACGGAAAATGTTAGCCCATCAAAAGGTATTTCATAGAGAAGTGGGGAAGAGGCTAGGAGGGTCTGGGCCTTACTACCTGTTATTTCTTTGCATTTCCTGAGAACATTTACCATAGTAATGTATATTTATTTACACCATCAGAAACTAGAGATTTTAACGGACAAAAAGCCCACAGACTTTTTGAAAAAATCTGATATATTGACGGGAGAATTTCTGATTGAAAATTAGGGTGCTTTTTCGATATTAAGTCAAAATAAGGTGGAAAAATAAATATTTTAAATAAAAAAACTTACAGTGTGTTTGGAACATGAAAAGGTAAGTTTCCACCAAATTTCGTGAAAATTTTTTTTTTTGTAAAAGAAAAATAAAAATCCAAAAACTTGGTGATTTGAATTTTTCAGATACATTTGAGATTATGTGAAAGAAGTTAATTTTTTTCTATAGGAAACCGAGATAAACCGTTTTTTACCTTTAAAAACTCACCCCTTCCACTTCCCGACCTCAGATCGCCCGTAAATTATTTTTTCTTTCATTTTTGTTATATTTTCTTCTTTTTCCAATGGGTTTTTTCTGCTATTATTTTTTTGTTTTAAAAAATAATCGACCCTGGTCTAATATGTTTGTGTACGAGTATAAAGCCCTGATACGTTTAACTCCGCGAGGAGCTCGTTGACTACCAGGTACTATGATAGGGGTGACAATACTCACCCTACTGATAATCAATCAATCAATCAATCAATTTATTCATCATAAAATATACATATAAATTCAATCACAAGGACCAAAGACAGATGCATGTTTATAACAAGTCACAAATAAACATCAAAACAAAATAAATTAAACATCAAAACAAAATAAATTAAACATCAAAACAAAATAAAATAAAATACATACCATTAGATTAAAATATATGATAAAAAATTGAGAAATTCATCTTTGCAGGAACATACTTTTCGGACAATATATCATAAAAAGGTAGAAGACGTGAATGCACAAGAGACAACAAGAGAGACAATCGTATATATAAGTATGCTATATTGAATACAAATAAAATCAATTGCATATATCGCGAACATAACACAAATTATACTAAGTACTCATCTATAGTGTAGCAGGCCTTCTGAACTAGCTGCTGTTTCAGTCTTGTTTTGAATATATTTAAATTGAGGGAGCTTTTAATATGCTCATCAAGAGAGTTGTATAATTTACAGCCAGTAAAAAAAAACTTTTTTGGTACAGCGTAGTCCGGTGATTCTCAGGTTGTAGTTGGCCTTTGAAACGTGTTTTATGGTCATGCTTCTCAGTAGTATTCAAAAACGCGTTTTTATTTTTATAGACGTATGTACAAACTTCCAGTATATATAAGCTTACAACAGTTAGGATTTTGAATTTTCTAAAATAATCTCTGCAGCTCGTTCTAGTATCGATACTAGCAAGAATTCTAATCGCATATTTCTGAAGTACCAATACTCTATTCACATGTGCACAATTTCCCCAAATCAAAACTCCATACTTTATATGGGAATGAAAATTTGCATAGTACAATGACAGTAGTGTGTACTCACTACAGTGGTTCTTCATAAATTTCAGACTATAACAGCTACTCTGTAATTTTTTACACAAACAATCAATATGACAATTCCAGTGAAGTTTCCTATCATAGGTAACCCCCAATAGTTTCACTGATTTACTACTTACTATTTCATCATTGGAACCTTCAAAAAGTTTGATTTCATCAGTCCTGCCATTACCAAAAAGAACAGTTATTGTTTTACGATGATTCAGTTGTAGGTTATTATTGTTGGACCATTTTACAATATTGGCAAATAGCGCTTCAGCAGTAGTTTTCAGCTTATTGAGATCCTTGTCAACAACCAAAATATTCGTGTCATCTGCATAGCAGATAACATGAACATTCTGAACCCTTTGAATATAGAGAATGAGATCGTTAGCAAAAATGTTGAAAAGTAGAGGACCTAAGACAGAACCTTGCGGCACACCTTGCTCTTCATCCATTTCCTCAGAGAAAATGTTATTGACTCTTATCATTTGTTTTCTATTACTGAATTATGACTCGATTAAAGTTAAAGGCAAACCTCTTATTCCATATCTCTCTAATTTGGCAGTGATTAATCGATGATCCACTAGGTCGAAAGCTTTCGAGAAATCAATGAAAATACCCAAAGCAAACATTTTTTTGTCAATACTTGAAATGATCCGACCGCTGAACTCAGATAGTGCTGTCTCTGTACTTTTGTTACTGCAGAAACCATGTTGGTCGGACGATAAGAGTTTGTACTTAAGTAAGTAATTGGTTAACCGATCCCTAATTGCCATCTCAAATAATTTAGAGATACTGCATAACAGGCTTATTGCTCTGTAGTTAACAAAATCATTCGGATCTCCTTTCTTGTAAAGTGGCTGAACTATTGCCAGTTTGAAGTTATCTGGGAAATTTCCTTCCTCAAAACAAAGATTGATTAGGTAATTCAGAGGTTTACTAATCCACGAGCTGCATTTCTTCAATAAATTATTAGAAATATTATCATGGCCAGAGGAGTTGGAAGATTTCAGTCTACTTATTAATGACTCAACTTCAACAATCGTAACGGGTTCTAGATAAAATGATATGTGCGATAAGGAAATATTTGAATCTAAAAAGCTATAGTCACGTTCAAAATTTTTATTGATAGGGATGGTGAACTGGTTTGCAAACTGATTAGCAACAATCTGATCTGGTAAAGGATAGTTATTTTGTGTAATAGTTAATTCATTATTTTTATACCTACCTGTTTTCAATTCATTAATCAGTTTCCATATCCATATCTTAGCTGCCACAGTTCCACCCTTTCCACCCGCTGACAGACCAACCCCATTGCCGCGTCGCGGAGCGCTGTGATCTGTCTTTGTCGAAATACGGTCAAAAGTTCGTTTATACGGTCAAAAGTTCGTTTATATAGAATTTTTGAAATAAACTGTTTGGTATTGCCTCAGCCCAACTTTAAACATATATTTCTTTTTAAGCAACGAGAAAAAAGGGGGAGGTTCTCTAGTCGACGCGTATATTTTATCTAATACCACGCATAACTTTTTACAGAGTAGTCCGATTTTGATGCTTCTTTTTTTAATGGATAGGGTATACCTCTAAGGGCGGGTTGTATCACCTCTGGTAATCTATGGTTTTGCAAACTGCAAGTTCTCTCTCTTTTTATTGTCTTGATCTAGAAAGAGAGAAAACGTGTAGATAACCTTTACCAAAGGATGACCAGTTGTGTTACAACCCGCCCTAAGTTGGTCCCATTTGGATTTGAAAAAAAATCCTCAGGGTAGGAAAATAGGGGATGATTGTTGGTTCACCCACTGAATTTTCACTTCCTAACCGAATCTACCACGCATAACTTTTAGTGAGTAATCCGATTTAAATGATTTCTTTTTTATTGTATAAAGTATGCTTCGAAGTTGGTCCCACTTGAATTCGAAAAAGAAGTACACCCCTAAGGGTAGAAAAATAGGGGATGATCTATTGATTTCATACCTGTGAACCGATTCTGTTGAAACTTGGCACACATATGTAGTTCTGATGACACTACAACATAATGGAGGCCCGGTGTTAATTTGATGATGGAGACGAAAGACAGTCGAGGTATCCCAACGGTTCACAGCAGCTACCTCGTGTTTGGGGAAATATGTATATGTATATACAGTGTCCGTCATAAAGTTGGCTACATATAGGAAACAAATTTGTTATTGAAATTTCTGAAAAACTCCAATGGCGGTTCGTTTCTACATGTCTGACAACTGAAAAATCCGTTGCGACTTATATCACGTGACCTCAGATTTGGCGGGAATTTTAAAAAAGTTGTTTGTGGTGCCGAAAAATGGGTCAAATTGATGAGATATCGAAAAAATGTATTGAGAAAATGTGTTTGGAATCCAACGAGGACCTTATTCACCAATTTGAACCAGATTTAAAAAAAAATACAATTTTATTCCTCTACCCTTACTAAGGAACATTATACATTCTTGTTTTATTAACCGACGAAACCAAAAAGGAGGAGGTTCTCTATTCGACCCGTATATTTTATGTTTTTCCATCATATTTTTTTTGTATGATCACCCATAACTTTTTACTGTGGCGTCCGATTCCGATATTTTTTCAGTGGATGGGGTGTACTTCGAATTTGGTCCCATTTGAATTCAAAAGATGAAATCCATCCCTAAGGGTAGCGAAATGAAGGATATTGATCACTCACCCTCTGAATTCTGGTCCGTTAACCGATTCTATCAGGCATAACTTTGTACTGGGTTCTTCGATTTGGATGATTATTTCTTTATTAGATATGGTATACCTTATATTTGGATTTCGAAAGGAATTAGCCACCCTTACGGGTAGAAAAATAGGGGATAATTGATTTTTCACTAGTGAACATTGGCACACACATACGTAGTTGACAATGACAGATCGCTACTGACATTATTCTTGTTTCACATCCGTCAAAATCAGTATATTTTATGAGAGGATGGAATGATATACAAAGTAATGAAATAAACTAACCAGAACAACGAAAATAATTTATATCACAACAAATAGTAAAAGTAAATAATCATATTATTTAACTGGTAATAGTTGAAGTAAGGTGGGTAAGTAAGTATTTTGGAAATAATCAAAAAACAAGTAGGTAGTAATTGATAGATTTTAGCCACAAAAAATTTAAAAATAAAAACTTTTTAACAAAAAATTAAACCGACGAAATACGGAAATAAAAAGTAAAAAATAAAAACTTTTTAACAAAAAATTAAACCGACGAAAAAATCAACTGAAAAGCAAAAAATAAAATAAACATTTTTAGTCTAAATGATAATTGAGCTCCTAAACTAATGTAAATAACTGATTTTGAGTCGGCGCCAAACAAACTAGCAATTGAATTAGGTGAAGCGTAAAATGATGGCAGCGAGATGCACGGCTGCGTTTTGATGACTTCTTTCATAGATAATGATCTTCGATAATTGTTTGTTTGGCACCGACTCAAAATCAGTTACTTACATTAGTTTAGGAGCTTAATTATCATTAAGACTAAGAAGGTTTATTTTATTATTTGCTTTTCAGTTGATTTTTTCGTCGGTTTAATTTTTTGTTGAAAAGTTTTTCTGGAAACAGCTTCAATAACCTAAATCACATAAGTTTGGGTCGAAACAAATCAGATATTTGTGGAATAGACATTTTGCGGGAGATTAATTATGAAAACATGATTTGGTCTTGTCACTAGGTGTAGTCATACCCTGTATATTGATGCACATTAGCTTATTCAATATTCTCAACCCGTAAATGAAATTTAAACCAACTAATATTTGTAATTTGAACTTAATAATACATTATTTATCCTAATTTTATTTAGTATTGTTTAGGTAGACTTGAAAAAATAAAAAAAATCAATAAACAAATAATGTACAAATTTTTCATATTCTCACCTTCGCGGTCCATACATAGAATTGTTCTGGAGAACATTTCGCGGCGAACATCTTTCAACATAGTTTTGTTGATCAGTGCTGCACAATTCCTCATACATATTTTTAAATGTTCTACATTTCGAAATGGGCGTTGTTTATAAACATTGCTTTTCAGGTAACCCCATAAAAAGAAATCACACGGCGTTAGGTCTGGAGACCTAACCGCCCAAGGATTACCGGAATATCTACCTATCCACTGCTCACCAACCTCATTGTTCAACCACTCCCGCACTTCATTCGTAGAATGAACAGAGCTTCATCTTGTTGAAAGATCGAAGGAATCCGCTCTTGTAATGGTAGGTTGTCGATAAATGTAGATATCTCGGTCCGTAAAAATTTCAAATACTGTTCGCCATTCAAATCGTCTTTCTCTAAATATTCCAAAAACTAATATAGTAACTTTCAGATGTGAATTTGACAATATACCCATTGGGAATGACATCATTGAGAACAAAAGTGGCTTAAAATTTTTAGGAGTACATATCGATAGAAAACTAAAATTTGAAGACCATGTTTATGCCTTGTGTAACAAAGTGTCTTCTGGTTGTTATGCAGTCAGAGTAGTCGCAAATGAACTTGGTTTAACAGCAGCTAAGACTGTTTATTTTTCTCTGGTGGAATCTCACCTGAGATATGGAATTTCATTTTGGGGCGTATGTAGTGGTTATCTACTGCAGAATATTTTAATTTTGCAAAGATATATGTGCAAATCAAAACGTAGAGACTCTTGTAGATTACTCTTTACCACTCACGGAATTCTTACAGTGATTTCTATCTTTATAATGGGAACAGTGTGTTTAATTAAAAAATATATGAACAAATTTCAATCCTCACCAACCCATTATGTGACAAGGCAATCCAACAACATTAAGTTGCCAATACCAATGACATCAGTCATAAAGGATTACATTGTCTATAATGGTTGTAAAATGTTCAACCATTTGCCAAAGAATGTAACAGAAATAAAATCTTTACAATGCTTCAGGAAGGCTGTGAAATATTTATTAAGTGATAGACCATACGATAATATACAAGAATTTTATAAACGATAATTTTTTAAAACCCATCAATACTGTGTTTTTGAATTTTATTTGGGATATATTTCAATGTGACATATATTTTTTTTATTTTTATATTTTTATGAATTAATTTCATGGGTTAAGACAAACTTGTTTATTTTTACCAGTATTTTGTACGACTTATGTTTTTATATATACAAACTTACTTTATGCATTTTGTTTTTAGATATAAACCGCATTATAGATTAAGTGAAACTTTGTCCACAAGATTACTCTTATGACAATAAAGTATATTTCTCTCTCTCTCTCTCTCTCTCAAACTTTGTCTACAAAAGAAGGGACCTACAATTCGCTCATTTAAAATTCCACACCATACATTCACTTTGAAACTATATTGGTATATTGGTCCTTGGCTTTAATAATAAAATAAGGATTATGATCTGCCCACCATATACAATTTTGAGAACTGACGACACCATTGGAGGTAAAAGTTGCTTCGTCAGAAAATAGCACAATTTTTGAGAAATAACGATTGTCTTCTAACATTCCCTGGAACCATTCACAAAAATAGAATCGAGCGTCATAATCCCTGTCTCTCAGTACTTGCTCAAATTTTGGTTTGTATGGGTGAAAGTGATTTTGCTTTAGAATTAGTCTAACAGAGGTTTGAGATATTTCTAACTTTTCTGCCATAATTTTCGTCGAAACTTTCGGTGTCTCAGTGACTGACAGTTAAACATTATTTACATTATTTTCATTATTCACAACAGGCTTAACGTGAACACTTTTGTATTTGTTTTCAACCGAACCAGTTTCCTTAAATTTTTGCAATATCTTTGCCACCTTAGTAAACTGAAAATTTTGGTCTAGATGCCTTCTATGGAAAATTTCAGCTACTTCTCTTGTGCTATGATAATTTTCGCCATATAGCCATACTATTTATATTTTTCCTAGTAGACTCAGTTTTCAAGACATTTTTATTGATAGATTGAAAAACACAAAAACTCCAACAAAATTGTCAACAAGTTATTGTGACATTTGTTATTATTATATATTACAACAAAAGTAGATATTTTTTCAAAGCCGCCTTGTAAAATTCATAAATATAGCTAAGTCATTGAAGTTCCAATTTACTAACCCAATATTAAATTCTGCAAGGATAATAGTATATTATGCAATGAGCACAAAATGATGCCCATTTTGCACGAGTATGAAATTTGCAGCACGAGCCGAAGGCAAGTGCTGCAATTCATACGAGTGCAAAATGGCCATTTTGTTGTGAGTTGCATACTATACTTTTTCTATGACAACATATCGTTCACGTTTAATACATGCATCATACATTGCAAAAACTTTGAAAGAAATAAACTGATGATATTTCATTACTCCGAATTCGCCGCTAATGGGCTTAAATAATTAAAAGATAAATAAAATTTAATTAAAATATAAATTGAAGAAATATGTGAATATTTTCTTTATTGCTATTTCTAATAGGTACACAGAAATAGAAGCCTATAAATGTATGTATGTATTTAATTGAAGTTGAATGTGCAATTATTGAATATCGTATTTGGAGAAATTGATAATTTTTCGACGTTGAAGTAGACGGCTTCTCGCGATTTTCCATTTCTAAATTCGTTGGTATGCCTGATGGTATGTTCTGTATTGCATTTGCAATTTTATTTGCTATGTCAAGCTTACTTTTCTTCGATTCATCAATATAGACTGTAGTAGATTTCCAGCCACCGTGGCGTTTTAACGTGGTTATGTCAACTCCAGCATCAACAAGAATTGTTGCGGAGGATCGGCGAAAGCAGTGCCCAGTATATAATTCGTAATTTGGCAATTTTAAATACTTGGCAATGTCTTTTCCTATAGCTCCAAACTTATTCAGACCTATTCTCTGAATGGTACCCTTTCCTTTTTGATAATTAATGAAAAACCATAGACCATTAGCATTTTGAGGGCGAAGATTTGCGTATTTTTTATAAATTTCGTAGAATTTGCCAGTTACAGTAAAATTTCGTACTATTTTGGTTTCACTGTCTGGTATTGTCACTAAAACAGCTGAACCAAGATCATTGAAATGAGTAATTTTCATTTGATGTAATTCATGTCTTCTACATGCACCCATTACTCCCATAACTAATGCAACCTACAATGTAAATTAGTTTACTTAAACATATTTTTCATCAAATGGAAATATAAAACTTACTTTTGTTGCCAAATATTTCATCTGGAGCCTGTTCAATGAGATTATCGATTCATTTGCTGTAAGATCTTTGACTTTGGGTTTGTAGCCGTTTGACTGCCGCTTGAGGAATGCTTTCAGTTTCAAATATTTGGCAATATCTATATCATTATAGATACTAAGAGTCGTTCTCAGCATTGAGATGTACACAAAGTGGAACTTTAAATTTTGGCTAAGTCGCCAAAATAAACCATTAAACCTTCTCGGAAAACGATTTTGTCTTTGATCTACCTTCCATTCAAAAAAAGGTTATAAGCGCATTGATACATATTTCGACGTTTCCGGTTTTCTCTTTGCTGCTTCATATATGTTCGAGTGTCAAATCTAAGTCAATATTACTATCAGTTTCCATTTTAATTAATAGTTTTATAGAAACAACTATAAATTACTGTTACCTACTAAATCTCAGAAACGATCTGTGACATTTCATCAATTTGTCGGTGGACGTCATAATTGAAAGCCGTAGTCGTCGTGATTTTAGAGTGAACCTAGACCTAACATCGAAATATCATTTCGCATTTGTTGCTTAGCAACTTGCCTAGCAACTCGATGCAAATGAAATGGGTTTGAATCTTATTTACGGGTTGAGATTATTGAATAAAATGAAATTATGTACAAAATGTGCTTGTTCATGATTGAAGTTCGGTTATAAAATGAACATTTATCGAGGTTGTTGTAGAAAAATAATGTTTTATTAAGTTTTCATTACAAATATTAGTTGGTTTGAATCTTATTTACGGGTTGAGATTATTGAATAAGCTCATGTGCATCAATATTCAGGGCATGACTACACCTTGTGACAAGACTAAATCGTGTTTCATAATTAATCTCTCGCAAAATGTCTATTCCTCAAATATTTGATTAGTTTTGACCCGAACTTATGTGATTTCGGTTATTAAAGTTGTTTCCAGATAAAACAAGAACTTTAATGTTTCTTAGTAAGGGTAGAGGAATAAAATGGTATTTTTTCCCAATATGGTTCAAAATTGGTACTTGGTGTCCTCGTTGGATTCCAAACACATTGTCTCGATAAATTATTTCGATATCTTGTCAATTTGACCAATTTTTCGGCACCACAGACAACTTTTTAAAATCCCGCCAAATCTGAGGTCACGTGATATAAATCGCAACGGATTTTTTTGTTGTCAGACATACAGAAACGAACCGTCATTAAAGTTTTTCAGAAAGTTCAATAACCATTTTTTTCCCAAATGTAGCCAACTTTATGACGGACACTGTATATTAGTATTAACAGCCATATTGAATGAGGAACTGGATGATGATATGAAGATGTTCTGTCTGTATCCGCAACGGAGAAAAGTGGGTCAATGCAAATTATGCGAATATCAATGAAACGAGACGTATTTCGGAGAAGTGGCCGGTCGGATCTAAAAATCCGCATTGGGAATACCCAGCATTCTACCCGGATAATGTACCCTATTTCCACCTATATTATTCAAATAAAAATGATTTCCACATGTTCTCTTCTGAACATTGTGTGGTTTTCTTCTGATTGCCAGAATAAAAAAAAAATGGTCGGGTGACGTTATAACAGAAGGCCAAAACTATGCAGCGGCAGAGACTTATTTCTGAATTTGAGAGCAAAATACATTTTCAAGTATATGAGCTGAAGTATCAGGGGATGGGGGCAATTGATAACAAGAAAATATATCAGGTTATACTAGAAATAGATACTGAAGGACATAAAAAACAAAAATTCTACTGGCATGGATGAAATCTCGGTAGAAATTCTACTGAACCTCCCAGATGCTGTTTTAAATTCATTGGCCAGAGCTATCAATAGATCTTTTGCACTTGGAAAACTTCTCTCATGTCTCAAAACAGCTCTTATCATTACACTATTCAAAGGTGGTGATTCAGAAGATCCGAACAATTTCCGCCAATCTTTTTACTCTCTACACTTTCTAAAATATTTAAAAAACTTGTCAAAAAAAGAGTACTAGCTTTTCTTGATATTCATGAAATCCTAACAATTACAAAATTTGGTTTTCAAAGCTCAAAAAGTACCAATGTTGCAATCTTTCATTTTTTTTAGCATGCTTACACCAACCTCAACAACAGGCAAACCGTAGTAGCAGTATTTTGCGACTTTACAAAAGCCTTCGATTGTGTAAATCATAGACTCCTGGAAAAGTTCTACTGCTATGGTTTCAGAGGTTCAGAGATTCGCCTCTTATTTTAGTGATATAAAACAAATAGTAAAATAGAATGGACAACTATCACCCAGTAAAGAGATCTTATCGGGTGTCTCGCAAGGATCAGTTCTGGTTCCAGTACTTTTTCTTCTGTATATAAATGATCTAGCTTTCATCCCAATTAGAGGAAATTTCACCATTTTTGCAGATGATACTACCATCCTCTGGCATGGAAGAAATTTGTGCGATTCACACTACTTATGTTTAAATACAAAGAAAACAAATGTATTCACCTTCAGTAATTTTTGTGATGATTTGAGTCTAAACGGACACATTTTAGAGAACAAAAGTAATTCAAAATTCCTAGGAATATTAATTGATGACAAATTAAAATTTGATCAGCATGTTCGAGCATTAACAAAAAAACTGGCTTGGGGATGTTATGCACTCAGAGTTGTCATCCACAGCGAAGATGGTTTTCCACTCTATGATTGAAGCTTATTTGAGATATGGAATTGCCTTTTGGGGTTTCTGTAGTCAACAATTATTTCACTCAGTATTTGTCTTACAAAAAAGTAGTTAGATACCTTTGCAAAGATCGAATGCGAGAGCCCTATAGACCACTATTTATCAGCAAGGGAATTATAACTCTCACCTGTATCTGAATCTGTATGTCTGATACACAAAAAACATAAAACAGTTAGAGGCTGAAGTTCAGATGTCACAATACCTCTTTGGATCATACATTAGTGAAGAGGGTAAAGTTCAGGTGTCACAATACCCCCTCTTTGGATCATACATTACTGAAGGGGGTAAAGTACAGTTGTCACAATTATCCCCTCTTCGTAATGATACATTGATGAAAAATTCAATTTTTTTATCATATTTCACTGTCTAGTCTGAAATAAAATAAGAGCAAGAAAAAAAAAAGGTACATACATTAGTGAAGAGGTAAAGTTCAGGTGTCACAATATTTCTCTTTGGATCATACATTAGTGAAGGGGGTAAAGTACAGTTGTCACAATACTCCCCTCTTTGGATCATACATTAGTGAAGAGGGTAAAGTTCACGTGCTCACAATACTATGGATGAAAAATTAATTTTTTTATCAATATTTCACTGTCTGACATAATCATAATGAACTACTCGGTGATTAAAATTCGGAATTCCATTTTTTTTCAAATTTTTTTTAGTCTGACATAAAGATAATCAACTACCAAAAAAAGATGAAAAATTCAAAACTAATTTTTTTGATACATTAGTGAAAGTACAGGTGTCACAATACTTTGGATCATACATTAGTGAAGAGGGTGAAGTTCAGGTGTCACAATACTATGGATCATACTATGATGAAAAATTATTATTTTTTTATCAATATTTCACTGTCTGACATAATCATAATAAACTACTCGGTGATGAAAATTTGGAATTTCATTTTTTTCAACCTTTTAGTCTGACATAAACATAATCAACTACCAAACAAGATGAAAAATTCAAAACTAATTTTTTGATACATTAGTGAAGGTACAGGTGTCACAATACTTTGGATCATACATTAGTGAAGAGGGTAAAGTTCAGGTGTCACAATACTCCCCTCTTTGGATCATACATTAGTGAAGAGGGTAAAGTTCAGGTGTCACAATACTATGGATCATACTATGATGAAAAATTATTATTTTTTATCAATATTTCACTGTCTGACATAATCATAATAAACTACTCGGTGATGAAAATTTGGAATTCATTTTTTTTCAACCCTTTTCAGTCTGACATAAACATAATCAATTACCAAAAACAAGATGAAAAATTCAAAACTAATTTTTTGATACATTAGTGAAAGTACAGTTGTCACAATACTCCCCTCTTTGGAATGATACATTGATGATTTTTTTTTATCAATACTATCTAGTCTGGAATAATCATAATGAACTAACCAGTGATGAGAAAAAAAAAGTTACATTAGTTAAGAGGGTAAAGTTCAGGTGTCACAATATTTATTCTCAACGACGATTTCTCTCGTGTGAAACGAAAAAAATGTTATGTGATTCACTTGATTATCACACTTCAATCACTGCGATGTAGTTTATGGCCCCTGCTTAGACAGTGATGAATCTAGACGAATTCAGAAACTAAAATTCTTATGTCCGACTGGTTCATGGAATAAGAAAATATCACCACATCTCCGGGAAGTTTAGGGAAATGAAATGGTTGAATATGTATAACCGTCGAACTTTACATTTTGCATGTTTAGCCCATAAAATCTATATGACAAAAACACCCCCCTACTCACATAACAAACTTACTTATAGAACAGATGTTCATAATTTGAATATCCGAAACCCTTCTTCGTGTGCCGAGGCATGAGAAAATGATTTTCAAGAGATCGTTCTCCTATGGCGTCGCGGTCTGTGTCAACAATTTGCATAGATTAGATCCTTCTTTATTATCATCCTCTACAAAATCATTCAAAGCTAAATACAGAAAATATCTTTTATCACCACAAAAATAATCTTACAAATGTATACACGTTTCTTTCTTCCACCCCTCCTCACCTATTTTCTCTCACTCTCTACTTTCTCCCTCTCTAGTTCTCTCTTTTTCTCTCTCTCTAGTTCTCTCTCTTCCAAATATCATTTGCTACTCAAATTTAATTACTCGATTTGTTCACTGGCACTGGTGGAAGAACAGGGGTGGATGCGTCCACAACTGAACCAGTTGTAGCCATTTATCCATAAGTTAAAGATTGTAATAACTCTGTAACATTATTGTATAATATGTGGATAATAAATTTATTATTATTATTATTAATACCCCCTCTTTGGACCATACATTAGTGAAGAGGGTAGCGTTCAGGTGTCACAATACTCCCCTCTTCGTAATGATACATTGATGAAAAATTCAATTTTTTTATCATATTTCACTGTCTAGTCTGAAATAATAATAATGAGCTAACCGGTGATGAAAAAAAATAACTCAAAGTACAGGTGTCACAATCCCCCCTCTTTGGAATGATACATTGAAGAATATTTTTTTCAATCCTCTTTAGTCTGACATAAACATAATCAACTACCAAAAACAAGATGGAAAATTCAAAACAAAATTTTTGATACATTAGTGAAAGTACAGGTGTACATACATTAGTGATGAGGGTAAAGTTCAGGTGTTCATACGTTGATGAAAAATTATTTTCTTTTTATCAATATTCCACTGTCTGGCAAAATCATAGAGGAAAGTGACCAAATATGGAATAGTATCCATAATATGGAATACCCCCATTTTTCTCAAATGCAAACTCACACACGCAATAAACAGTGATTTTCTGTCTCTTTCTACTCCCATTTACGCGTACAAGTTGTAGCATGTCAGTCGAGCCAGCCCTTTCGTCGTAGTGACAGTGTTTTGTTTTATCGCTGCCGCATAACTTTATAAGGTACGTAAAAATAATTATTGTTCGTACAGAAAGTGCACACAGTATTGTTTTTATAACTTTTAGAGACCCTTTAGATGTTCTTTAGTATGTTTTAGCGGTATTAGATAGTATTACTTTCTGAAATATAAATATGTGAATATCAGTTTGAAATAGTTGGAAAATCCAAATATGGACGGATCACAGTGTCCAATTATGGACTATTCCATAATTTGACACTGTGACTTATCAGCTGACTTAATGACTTTGTTAATTATATTTTTTTTCGGGCTTTGTCAGATTTAGGATTAGTGTCTCCGTTTGACATCAGTCCCGTACCAAACAAGAAAAGGAAACCTTCTAATAGAGGAAGAAAAGCATCTGTTGCAGCAGTCATCACGTCGTCACCGTATAAGAATGACCTTATAGACAAAAACGGGAAAAAAGAAGAAAAAGAAAATAAATTAGCAAAAAACAAGAATAAAAAACAGAATGAGAAGAAATCAAAAGGAAAAAACCAAAAGAAAAGACTAAGCCTATGTCTGATTCAGATGATGAGGAGGTGATGCTGTTCGATACAGACAGCGAACCCGATTCCTTGATAGGATGAACAGCTCCAGACTCTGAAGATTCGGAGTGTATTTTCTGTGGTATGCTGTTTTCGAATGACACTCATGGGGAAACATGGATCAAGTGCCTCATGTGGGGCTCTGGGCACATAATGATTGGCTGGACAAGAGTTTGATACCTGGATTTGCGATTTTGTAAATAATTTGTGTTCATTTCTTTATTATACCAAAGTTTTCAAAGAGTCTCTTATAAGTTAAGGTTAATTTTTCATAGTGATTATAGTATTCCATATTTGAGGTACCTATTCCATATAGGTAGGACCTTTATCGTTATTTAGTTTTTGAAAATTTTTCTTACCTCAAACTGAACAAAATAATCTAAAATTGTTACAAACTAAGTGCAAATATATGATTGTTAATAATTACCACAAAAAGTGTTTTATTTATAAAATTTGTGAAAGTTATGCCTGAAAATCAAAACGGTATTCCATATTTGGTCACTTTCCTCTAATAAACTGCTCGGTGATGAAAATTTGGAATTCCAATTTTTTTTTCAACCTTTTTTAGTGTGACAAACATAATCAACTACCAAAAACAAGATTTTTTTTTCAATCTTTTTTAGTCTGACATAAACATAATCAACTACCAAAAACACAATACCCCCTCTCTGGACCATACATTAGTGAAGAGGGTAGAGTTCAGGTATCACAATACCCCACTCTTTGGATCATACATTAGTGGAAGGGTGGAGTTCAGGTGTCACAATACCCCCCTCTCTGGATCATACATTAGTGAAGAGGGGAAAGTTCAGGTTCAGGTTCAGGATCTTTGGATCATACATTAATGAAAAAATTATTTTTTTTTATCAAAATTCCACTGTCTGACATAATCATAATAAACTACTCGGTGATGAAAATTTGGAAT
This sequence comes from Gonioctena quinquepunctata, assembly GCA_018342105.1. Taxonomy (NCBI): domain Eukaryota; kingdom Metazoa; phylum Arthropoda; class Insecta; order Coleoptera; family Chrysomelidae; genus Gonioctena; species Gonioctena quinquepunctata. Next base: position 52,110 of record JAFIRS010001121.1, read on the forward strand.
TCATTTTTTTCAATCCTTTTTAGTCTGACATAAACATAATCAACTACCAAAAACAAGTAAAAATTCAAAACAATTTTTTATACATTAGTGAAAGTACAGGTGTCCAACCCCTTCGGAATGATACTTTGATGAAAAATTCAATTTTTTCCTATCAATATTTCACTGTCTAGTCTGGCATTATCATAATGAACTAACCGGTGATGAAAATTTAAAAAAAAAGTTAAAGTACAGGTGTCACAATTTTCCTTTTTTTTAATTTTTTTTTGATACATTAGTGAAAGTACAGGTGTCACAATACATTAGTGATCTTTGGATCATACAGTAGTAAGAGGGTAAAGTTCAGGTGTCACAATACTCCCTCTTTGGAATGATACATTGATGACAAATTCAATTCTTTTTATCAAGATGTTTATGTCAGTTTCTAGTCTGACATAATCATAATAAAGTAGCCGGTGATGGAAAAAAAAGTTAAAGTACAGGTGTCACAATTTCCCTCTTTGGAATTCAAAACAAAGTTTTTGATACATTAGTGAAAATACAGGTGTTACAATACCCCCCTGTTTGGATCATACATCAGTGTTTCCTTTTTGGAAATTTCCTCTTCTTTTTTAATTTTTTTTTTTAGATTTCAAAAATTTTTTTTTTTTTTTTAGATATTTGCAAAAAACCAAACATTCTTTTTTTCAGAAAATTGTTTATAACTTTTGCAACTTTTGCGAGCGGAACTTCATTTCTCTCAATAATCATCTACATGCTATCCCGAATTGAATGACACTTTGTTCATATTTTTCCGAGACTGTTGAAAAAAGTTGAACAATAAAGCATTTGTTGACTAGACTATCAGCATGGTTATGCTCATTCCTCGCCAGCCTATTATATAGTGCTTCTCAAAAGTCCGCTCCCCCCCTCTAATTTTTGGAACGATTATACATAAACAAGTGAAATTTGGAAACTGAATATTAAAGGTTGTAAACTTCCCTACTAGTGATGATAGATGACGAAATCGTCAAAGATGACATCACAAGGCCATTGTGACCAATAATTTTGAATGGAACCCTACGGCAAGCGACACCTCTTTTAAAAGGTATCGAAAAAACCTATTCAATGATACTAATTTTGTTTGTGTTCATGGCAGTTTTGGCAACTCGCTTTTAAAAATTGCAAAGCTGTGATGAATTGAATCAGTTAATACTAAAATTCAAAATTCAAGCTTCGCCTCTGGATAGTTGTCAAAGAAGCTGACGTTTTTGTTAGTCTCCCTACTTCGTCCGTTTTTGTAATTGTCCAAGTTTTTGTACATTTAATAATTTGTGTATTGTTGATCGAACGTTTAACTCTTATAGATTTTGGTACTTTATATATTTTTGTACATTTTAATATTTTTGTACATTTTAATAATTTGTTCAACAGTGTGAGCCGAACGTTTAAGTGCTTCAAGAAGCGAAATGGTACGTGTTTTAGGTGATAAAGTAGCAGCGATCCTAATTCTTGGTGAAATTGGACAAAATATTCATGCAGCAGAACGCATTTTCAATGAGAGGTTTCCCGATCGCCCCGTTTCGAGAACTTATTTTTAGGGAGCTTCTTCGTAAGTTTGAAACAACGGGTAGTATTAATGATGCGAAACGATCTGGCAGACCACAAATTTCTGATGAGAAAAAAATTGATATACTGGCAGAAGTAATAGGTAATCCTACTTCTTCAACAACTCACGTTGCATCTACCTGCGAAGTCAGTCGAAGTACAGTACACAGGGTGTTGAAAAAAAAACAAATTTCATCCATACAAATTAAAAATGGTTCATCAACTCTCAGACGACGACCCAGTCCGAAGACTAAAATTTCGTGAAAATATGGAAACTAAAATTAACCAACAGCCAGACTAAGTCAAAACAAATTGTTTTAGTAACGAAAGTACTTTCTATCTAAATGGAAATGTAAATACACAGAATGTGAGGTATTGCAGTGACGCAAATTCTCACCTGTTTCGTGAAACACATACCCAATTTCCCCAGAAGGTGAATGTTTGGGCAGGTATCCTGGGAAACCACATCGTTGGGCCTCTTTTTTTAAGAACTAATTTGACTGGTGAGGTTTATCTGGAGCTGGTGCAAAACGCAATAGAACCGTTAATCTTTGAAATTTTGGAAGATAATCCAGATGAATTCGGCAATTTGGAAATAACATTCCAACAGGATGGTGCTCCTCCACACTATCACGGTGCAGTAAGACGGTATTTGGGTGAGGAGTATCGTGGTAGATGGATTAGACGACGAGGTTCAACGGAATGGCCAGCTCGATCACCGGACCTCACACCTTTGGATTTTTTTCTGTGGGGATACCTTAAATCGAAGGTTTACGCCACTGAACCCGACAATATTGACGTTTTAAAACAACGTATTGTTGCAGAATGTGAGGCTGTTTCCGCAGACACATTCGCAAAAGTAAGAGAAGAGTTTAAAAATAGGATATTTTACTGTCAGGAAGTGAATGGAGGTCACTACGAGCAATTTCTTTAAGTAGATACTGATTCTTAAATCTGTAATTAATATCATACTGAATGGAATTTAAATTTTGATGTTTACTAATGAGCCATTAAAACTGCCATAAACACAAACAAAATTAGTATCATTGAATAGGTTTTTTCGATACCTTTTAAAAGAGGTGTCGCTTGCCGTAGGGTTCTATTTAAAATTATTGGTCACAATGGCCTTGTGACGTCATCTTTGACGATTTCGTCATCTATCATCACCAGTAGGGAATTTACAACCTTTAATATTCAGTTTCCAAATTTCACTTGTTTATGTATAATCGTTCCAAAAATAAGAGGGAGGGAGGGGACTTTTGAGAAGCACTGTACAATGGATTCCGTTGAGGACTATCTTAAAATATAAAAACTCACTGTTAAAATTTTAGATGAATTTATGGAGTTTGTTGACTACAGTTTGAACGTGACATTTGATAAATGAATCGATCACAATACCCATTTATTTAGCTTAATTATTTTTGATTTCCATAGTATCACATGTAAATATTTCATTTGCCATTCTGGGATACGAAATCAATATAAAAAACAACACTTTGAACACTTTCAAATTCGTAATCACAGAATGAACTGATTAATTGATTGGGCTTGAGTTCATCTTCAACAACAAAGATCATCTTTATATGAGACTTGTCGGAAATCGATCCTCTGATGCCACGAAGGCCTGATTAAACTTTTTTCTCTCGTCCCATGTGAACTGTCGTGGCGGAGGGCTATAAAAACCGAATGCGGAAGCACTTCGACTCACATAAATGAATATTTATACATGTTTTTCAATTTGCTGCGAACGCAATGAATGAATTCTTTTACGATAAATGGGTTTATTTATCCGATTATGTCGCTTGGTTTACATAAAGCCCGTAGATTTTCAATTCGCTCCAGTTTGTGTACATGCGAGTGATAGTAATAATAAAATCTTGGGCGGCATGGCTTTCAAGTAAATTTAACGGAAAAACTTCCACTTCACGACTTCCAAAAAATTTGGTATTTTCAGTTCGAAAGTTTATATGTATACACATAATTACTATATATGCGATATTTTCAATCTGATTAAGAACCCCGCACCAAATACATGGGAAAATGGCTCTCAGCCAATCTTGAATTTTTTTCGGGATATTGTGGTACAATTCACTAGAAGGTACACGTGCAAGTTCAAATTAGTTTCTATGTCTAGTTTCGAAGATATCAATTTTTCAAAATCGTAAAATGGCTGTTTTACTAAAACGTAGCAAGTTTCACTTATCCAAAAGTACCTATTACTTTTTAGATGATTAGTAACTAAATAATAGCATTGCTGTTTAAAGAAAGTCTAAACACATGTCAGTCTGTCGGTCGTTGAGACAAAAGAAGCCGTCTATTATACAGGTGGGTCAAAAATAGCGACAATTTAGCATATATCGCCAATCTTTATCATTAGTCCCCATTAGTGGAACTGAGCATTTTGCTTATGACAAAAAAATGTTCTTTAAGAGTTTTAACTTTCTTCCAAAACACAAATTGTTTAAAAACATGTTTTTTTATACTTCATTTTTACGATTTTCAAACTCTTCCTGATTGTTTAATACAATTTGTCTTATTCGAAGTTCAATTACAGTTTGTAAAATATGTCTGTAAAGAACTCCTGTAAGATTGCCTCTGATGAAAATCGGTCCAACAACGCGATTGCCCAAAATCCCCGCCCAAACATTCACCTTTTTAGGAAACTGGGTATGTCCCTCTCTAAAAATATGCGGATGAGTATCGCTCCAGTATCGTACATTATGTTTGTTGACTTTTCTATTAAGAAAAAACGTGCATTCGTCTGCGAAACAAACACGTTTTAGGAAGCCCCGTTCTCCTTCAATTGTTCTCGTTAACCACTCACAAAATTCAACCCCCCAGTCTGGATCATCCTCCGTGAGAGCATGCAGGATTTTCATTTCATAGGGATAAAACTCTTCTTTTTTAGGACTCTTTGGATACTTTTTGAACTTACTCCACAGGATTCAGCAACTGCAGACGTCGACTGAGTCGGATTGATTACCATTTCAGCAACAATTTCTACCTTTTTTTCTTCTGATAGAGGCCGACTTCCTGATCTTGGAGCATCTTTCATCGTACCAGTTGCTTGGAGCTTATTCAAAAGTTCGCGCAAATATGACCTGGAAATAGGATTCTCGGGAAATCTATCATTATACATACGGACTGCTAGATGATAATTTCTTCCAGCTTCTCCAAATATCAAAACTACTTCAAATTTATCGTCTAAACTACGAGCCATGATCACACTTTTCATAAAAGAATTTAGATCCTCAACGGACTATTTGACAGTTAGCAGTTCAGTTTGACAGTAAACAAGATGTTACCGCGACAACGATTTTTTCCAAGTAAAAACTTGATTGAAAGCAACATTAGTGTTTTTGGTTGGGTTTGAAATGACCAAAATGTCACTTTTCAAACGGTATTATTTCGAAAACAATTGAATTTAGCAGTAAAGTGTATCGGAGAAAACTGTTGAGAATTATGAGCAAATTTCGAAAATAATATACGGGTTGTTCAATTCCAAAAAATTATTGAAGATGGCGCTCAGAGCCACCATTTCAAAACTTTTAGCTGTGATTTTTTCATGAAAAAGTAGGTTTTTATCTCCTATTTGAGCCCTCCACCAGGTGGTTCAAAAATTAGAGGGGGAACGGACTTTAGACGAGCACTGAAAACCTATTTGAACTTTTATCATTTGTTTACCCCCATACGTATAAAATTTGATCGTAGCTTTTTTAACTAACCATTTTAAGCAATTACTATAAGTCTTCCTCAAGAGTAGTTTTGGCTTCAAAGCGGATTTATTGTCTCAAAAAGGCTGATTTAAATGATTAATGTTAAAAACATAAAGAATAAAAACATACATTTTTTAAAACAATTAATGTTTTGGAAGAAAGTTAAAACTTTTAAAGAAAATATTTTTGTCGTAAGCAAAGATATTTTTAATGAAAAATGCTCAGTCCCACTAATGGGGACCAATGGTAAATATTGGCAAAATATGCTAAATTGTCGCTAGTTTTGACCCATCCTGTATAATAGGCGGCTTCTTTTGTCTTAAAGACTGAGTGACATGTCAATTTACATCCTTCAAACCAACAATGCTATTATTTAGTTACTAATTATCTAAGAAGTCATAATTTTGGATAAGTGAACTTTACTATGTTTTAGTAAAACAGCCATTTTTATGATTTTCAAAAATTCATATCTCCGAAACTAGACATAGAAACTAATTTAAACTTAGAAGTTACACCAGCTTCTAGTGACTTGTACAACATTATCCCAAAAAAAATTCAAAATTGGCTGAGAGCCATTTTCCTATGTATTTGGTACGGGGTTCTTTCTCACCTACACCAGTTTATACAGTGCTAGTCAAAAGTCCCCTCCCCCCCTCGTATCTTTTGAACGGGTATACTTATAATAATGAAATTTGGAGGGTGGAAATAAACGGATGTAGGCTTCTCAACTGGTCATAACAGGTGGCGCAATAGTCATAAATGACGTCACAAGGCCACTGTGACCAATAATTTTAAATGGGACCCTATGGCAAGTGACAGCTCGTTTGAAAGGTATTGAAAATACCTATTCAGTCATACCAATTTTGTTTGGGTTTCGGCTGATTTTGATTGATAAATTGAAGAAATACGAAAATTATTGTTTCGCATTTAATTAATAAAGATTTAAGAACCAGTTCTTATAATAAGTGTTCAAAATGTGCTCCATCTACTTCCTGGCAGTAATGCATCCTATTGCTAAACTCTTGTCGCACTTGTCCCAGTGTGTCAGCGGAAATTGCCCTACATTCTTCAACAATTCGTTGTTTCAGAATGGCAATACTGTCAGGTGCTGTAGCGTAAACCTTAGATTTCAAGTACCCCCATAGAAAAAAATCTAATGGTGTAAGGTCCGGTGACCGAGCTGGCCATTCGATCGAACCTCGTCGTCCAATCCATCTACCACGATATTCTTCATCTAGGTAACGTCTTACTGCACCGTAATAGTGTGCAGGAGCACCATCTTGTTGAAACGTTATTTCCAAGTTGTCGAATTCATCTGGATTATCTTCTAGAATTTCAAGAATTAACGCCTCAATATCATTTTGTAACATCTCCAGATACAATTCACCGGTTAAGTTAGCATTGAGAAAAAGAGGCCCAACTATGTGGTTTCCCAAAATACCTGCCCAAACATTTACTTTTTCTGGAAATTGAGTATGTTTTTCACGAAAGATGTGAGGATTTGTGTCACTCCAATACCTCACATTTTGAGTGTTAACATTCCATTGAGAAAGAAAGTACTTTCGTCACTAAAACAAATTGTCTGTATGTAGCCTGGTTGTTGGTTCATTTTATTGGACATAGTTTCACAGAATTCTAGTCTTCGGTCGGGGTCATCATCTGAAAGTTGGTGCACCATTTTTAATTTGTATGGATGAAATTTGTTTTAGCCAACACCCTATGTACTGTCCTTTGACTGACTTCACAGATAGACGCAACTTGGGCTGTGGAAGAAGTAGGGTTTACTACCATTTCTCCAATTATGTCAATTTTTTTGTCATCACTAATTGTTGGTCGACCAGATCGTTTGGCATCTTGAACACTACCTGATGCTTCAAACTTCCGAAGAAGCTCCCTCAAATAAACCCTCGATATAGGGCGATCGGGGTACCTCTCATTAAAGAGTCGTTCCGCTGCATGGAAATTGTTTCTACATTCACCAATTATTAAGATACTTTGTCGGCTACAGTACGTACCATTTTGCCTATGTAAACACTTAAACGTCTCGTTAAACAATAGCTTAGGTAAATTTTCAAGGTATAAACACTTTTGACAAGTAGAGAATTCAAAACGTCAACCTTTTGACAATTAACCAGAGGCGTACTTAAAATCTTTATTAATTAAATGCGAAACTATAATTTTCGTATTTCTTCAATTTATCAATCAAAATCAGCCGAAACCCAAACAAAATTGGTATGACTGAATAGGTATTTTCAATACCTTTCAAACGAGCTGTCACTTGCCATAGGGTCCCATTTAAAATTATTGGTCACAGTGGCCTTGTGACGTCATTTATGACTATTGCGTCACCTGTTATGACCAGTTGAGAAGCCTACATCCGTTTATTTCCACCCTCCAAATTTCATTATTATAAGTATACCCGTTCAAAAGATACGAGCACTGTATAGATGTTTGTTTTAATGTCTTGCATCGGTATTTTTTCCGAAAACATTTAAAAACATGTTTTTTACTGATGAGTCAAGATTCCGTCTCGTAACCAATGACAGACGATGGGGTTCACGGATCCAATACTTTTGGAACAAAGTCGCAGAATTGTATTTCTGCTGGTGGCGCTGCGTTGGCTGAACAGTCGATGCCGTTCGATTTCATTTGTTTCCTGCTACTCTCACGACCGTACCGAAGTCTTTGTCGAACTCGAGACCGATCGTCCTTTCTCGTGTCCGATACACAAAGACAGTTACTAGAAGATAGTGACCAAACTACCTTGGCACACATTCAACTTTTATGAACCGTTCATTATATGTATGAATCTTGCTTGGTTATATAAGAGAGGTTTTCTATTATTTTCACTTTTTAAACGCGGTTCTGATGCTCGCGTATCCTTTCGCTTGTTTGTACGGGGTGTTGCGATTCTTCGTGATACACTCACAGAGAATAATAACTTCATTTGTTCCATGAATTGACACAACTATTTGTATTGAGGTATAAATAAGGTACTTCGAAAAAAGTGTATCTGTATGGTGAATGTTTGGATTCTTAGTTTCTGTGAAAATGAATGATTAAAAAAACTCGTTCAGATGGGAAAATAACAAACAGCCAACTCATTCAATAACAAAAGGTTTTTTCAATTATATTTTTGTCCACATATTTCATTATTAAACTTCCACAAATAAAAAGAGTCTCCCAAATCAAAAGCCATACAGCGGTTTCACAACCGAAAAAAATATTTGTCTATATTCAGTAGCAATCAGAAATTCCATGATTCATTCTTTTTCTTTTTGCAGAATGTCTTCCAGCAGTTGACAATAACAATTTCAAAACCTCATTGGAAGCCGCAAAAAAAAAATATAGAAAATATGTTGGCTAAGGGGGAAATTTCCTCCATTTTTAACCGACGAAATTATAAAAAACTTTTTAACAAAAAATTAAACCGACGAAATATGGAACTGAAAAGTAAAAAATTAAATAAACCTCTTAGTCTCAATAACTAAGCTCCTAAGCTAATATAAGTAACTAATTTTGAGTCGGCGCCAAACAAACAAGCAAATTAATTAGGTAAGGCGTGAAATGATGGCATCGAGTTGCGCGGTGACATTCTGATAATTTTTTTGAAGTAATTTAATGATCTTCGTTGATTGTTCGTTTGGCGCCGACTCAAAATAAGTTACTTACATTAGTTTAGGAGTTTAGTTATTGAGACTAAGAAGGTTTATTTGATTTTTTACTTTTCAGTTCCGTATTTCGTCGGTTTGATTTTTTGTTAAAAAGTTTTTATTTTTCAATTTTTTGTGCTGAAATACCTACTTGTATTTTGATTACTTCCAAAATACTTACTTACCCACCTTACTTCAACTATTACCAGTTAAATGATATGATTATCTACTTTTACTATTTGTTGTAATATAAATTATTTTTGTTGTTCTGGTTGGTTTATTTCATTACTTTGTATATCATTCCATCTCTCGTAGAATATAATTATTGTGACGGATGCAGAACAAAAATAATGACAACAGCGATCTGTCATTTTCAACTACATATGTGTGCCAATGTTCACAAGTGAAAAATCAATTGTATCCTATGTTTCTACCCGTAAGGGTGGATAATTCCATTCGAAATCCTATTATGATCAACTATGAGGTATACCCTATCTAATGAAAAAAGAATAATCCAAATCGAAGAACCCAGTACAAAGTTATGCTTGATAGAATCGGTTAACGGACCAGAATTCAGAGGGTGAGTTATCAATATCCTTCATTTTGCTACCCTTAGGGGTGGATTTCATCTTTTGAATTCAAATGGGACCAACTTCGAAGTACAGCCTATCCAATGAAAAAAGAATTATCGGAATCTCAGTAAAAAGTTATGCATGATCATACATAAAAAAAAATATACGCGTCGACTAGAGAACCTCTTCTTTTTTGGTTTCGTCAGTTAAAAAAAAGAAGGAAGTTCTCTAGTCGACGCTTATATCTTTTTTATGTATGACCACGTATAAATTTTCACAGAGTAGTCCAATTTCGATGATTCTCTTTTGATTAGTTAGGGTATTCCTCGAAGTTGGTCCCATTTGAATTTGTGAAAAAAATCCACCCGTTAGGGTAGGAAAATAGAGGAAATTTATAATCTACACTTGAATTCATTGCACAATATCAAAAATAATACCAAAACCCGCAGTGTGTTCAATCTTGACATTCAACAAGTAATGAAATGGCATCAGCAATGTGAGCAAACAAACAACAGTGAAAAAAATACTTGATTTTTTCCACAAAAAATGCACTAGTGCATGTTTTTCGACGAAAAATACCTATTGTTTTTCACATTCAAACGTTCTTTTCTCGATAGAAAAACGACGTGATTTATTAAAGTTTTGTATTTTCATGTCGTGAGTGCATTTGTCAGTATAAAACAGCGAGAAGATCTGATTGGGTGTCTGTTCGAAATTTCGTCCATTTGATTGGTTCAAAAATAATGAAGGAAATAGTAGGTTTCCAAATCCATTTTCCTTACTAAATGAGTACTTAATTACAAAGCCAAAAATGTACTTCAAGTACGACATACAAATATAATTTCTCTGGTAAAAATTATTTTATTGAAAATGAATAAAAAATTAAACAGAAAATCAATATCTGGAGAATTCTACTCATGAGAGATCGGATATTTATAAATGAACCTTGAAAAGTCTGATGGATGGCATCAAATATGGGAAAGAGAATTTAATATCATTATACCTTGAGAAATAATTTTACGATGTCGTTGTAATTTTATGGAAATGGTATATACATTTTCACAATTCCAACTTCTATTCACACATTTTATAGTAGGGTACATTTATCCCATATTCTATTCAAATATGCAACTCATTTAATGTAATTTTGTCTAAACCTCCATCGATTAAAGTAATTGTAAAATTGTAGCAACCAACCAACATATCCAAGAATGACCTTTTGGACACGATTCTGACTGAAAATTATTCAAAAATTTGCTTGTGATGGGGAATATCACTTGCGATATAAATTGTCCAAGGTGGTAAAAAATATGAGGTTCTATGACTCCTACAGTGTGATCATTAATGTGGAGATAAAAGTCAATTAGTTTCTGTGTATAGTTTTAAGGAAGATTATCAAAATTACTTAGAAAAAGATCATTACATATCAAAATGAATATTGTACTCAATACCAGAAAAATCAGAGTTGATCTCGCTCAAAAATCAATAAGATCGAAATGTTCGGTTCATTTTTATTTATTTTATTTATTTTTACAAAAGTACCTTTGTGCTTAAAAATAGTTCAAGATGCTTAAAAATATTTCCTGCTAAATAATTTTGGCTCAGAAATGCAGGTGATCTGTACTGATAATTTTCTAGGTAACATGAGAATTGCTCAGTTTTATTGGTAATTGAGTTGAAATTGCTTGCTAAATGAAATCCATCATTTATATTCAACTACAATATCACAAATTTTAATTCGACTCAGATCCACTATTTATAGTTGGTACACACCAACAGTTGGTACCACTGAACTCAGTGACATAGAGACATGTGTCAGTTGTCACAAAATTGCGGAAATATTTCTAACCTATAAGTTGTTATCAATCATGCCACATGGAGCACACAATTTTATATGTTTTAATTTAATAATTTCAACTCATGAATGGTGACTACTCTATAGCATAATTTCTTACAGCTGTTCTTCACAATTTATGAATTTTTGAATATTCAACATCATTCTTGCACTCACACGAATCCAGGAATGTTCTGTGGTTAGTTTGAAGTGGATGTCTTGCAAAATTCGGCCTTCTTTACTGCTAGTGAAGTGAAAAGTTGGGACTCTTCAATTCATGGTAAGTGGTTTCTTACTAGATTTTGCTCCTGATTTGTTACAAAGTTGATTGTATGCATAAATGTCTCTCAAATTCCTCAGTTATAAGCATTTTCCCTTCAAAATTGATCATAGAAATTTACAGTTCTGCTTCATTTTTCATTTTCATTTCTCGACTTCTTAATTTTCGTTCTCCTTGGTAACCATCACTTTTTGTTATCTTTTATCAATTTTCACTATAAGCACCTTTTTTAAAACACATTTTTCAACTTCTCACCTAGTATACTTATGTTATTTACAAATTTGATTTCTACACAGTACTATTTACAAATATTTCTTAAAAGTTGACATTTTCCATTTTTCTATGCTCAAATTTTATTATTTTGATCATTTAGAAGAAAAATGGTTTAGTTCTAAATTTGTATATAGGATGTTTCTTGCATATAAATATAATGTTTAGTTGAATTCTGAATGTTTGTTTCTAAATTTGGATTTGTATATTTATATAGGTTGTTCCAATTGAATGAACTGATCATGATGATAATAGAAAAACTCTGCCACCCTCTTGAATTATCTGCGTTGACTAGAATATGGCCAAAGGTTTTCTAAATGCAAACCGTACAAAAAAAAATTATAAAAATAATCATAGTATTCATGCAGTTTTTGAATATCATTGTGCCCTATTTCTATTTTTTTATTTGATATATATATATATATATATATATATATATATATATATATATATATATACCATTTCATAACAATATATAAATAATATATAATAATAATAATTTATTCACAGGATAGAAGATAAAAAATTACAAATTGTATAAAGGTAACGTGTGAATAAAGTAGAGCCTAATCTACGAGGTATAGTATGTATATCAGGATACACATATATACCTGTATGTAGAGCGAGAATATATAAATATCTAAAATAGTACCTAAGCATAGAGTTATAAATATATATATATATATTTATATATATACATATAAATAGTACCTAAATATGAACATAATCAAAATATATAAAAATAGTAAAATAGTAAAAATAGTAAAAAAAGTACTCTAACATCATATTAATTGTTAGTAATATAAAAAGTTTTAATTACTATTTTTTATTCTTTCAGTTTTCTATTATTGATTTTACGTATGTGGTTGGTAACTCTTTGATATAGCTCTTAGCGTTTTGTGAAGCGTTGGATTGTGGGTTCGTTTTTATTATTATCAGGTAAGCAATTGAATACTTTCGGTCCCAGATATTGGTAGCATCTCTGACCGACTGATTTCTTCATAAGTGGGGGTATATATTTATTTTTTTGTCGCGTCTCATGATAGTGAGAATGAGTAAGAAGTTCGTTCTTATGCAAATATTGTGTTTTTCCTAATTTCAAAAAATAAAGTTTTCTCAAATCATAAATTTGTGTCTCTTCAAATAGCGATTCGCTTGGATATCGGTTATTTCTACACATTATTTGTTTCAAAACCGCTTTTGTATGATTTCTAGTGATTTCAGGTATGTTTTGGATACTCCACCACATCCTATAATACCATAGTCTAGATGCGATTCAACTAAACTATGATAAATAATTTTTGTTTGTTTGAAGTTGAGTATATTTGAGACTTGTTTGATTCTATATAGAACACTACGTAATTTTTTTACTGAATAGTTTATATGTATGTATATATATATATATATATATATAAATATATATATATAAATATATTTCTCTAAAATATTATGAAATATTACCTTTTCACCTCAAGTTGTTCTTCCATTTTGAGATGTAGTTACTATTATAAATCAGAGAAAAATTGTTATGTATAATTGGATGTCGTATGTTAAATATTCAATAAATAAAAAAGAAATAACCTGTATAATCAAACCTATTCGATCAAAGTCCGGCTTACTCAACAAGAACAATTATTTTCTGTAATAGTTGTATCAGCAGGAAATAAGTTTTGATACCTAGTTGGTTTCGCCCGTCTCTCGCCAAAAATAATGGCTTTATTGTTCGCAACTGTAGCAAACTTTCATTGTGTCTGCGCGAATTTGGTTTAATTAGCATCTTGTTTGTGAATAAATAGTCTCACTATTTCCTTGATTTCTCCTATAGGCTCCAGGGCCGTCTTTTGTGCACATTTTAGAAAGTGTTTTCGTATAAAATTGACCCACTTGATCCCAAACATCTGGAATATTATTGCGCCATCTATTGAGTATTTGCTGCTGCGTGTTTCTGTTATTATGTTATCAATCTTTCTGGTGAGATATCCAATGACCTATTTTGTGGAGAATTCAACATGACACATGTCAAGTGGGTTTCTGTCAACAATGTAGTTCTTACATAAACAAACATGAACTCTCTGTGTATTCCGACAAGCGATACCTTGTCATATCTCGGACGTATGCGATTATATCCTGTAGAAAACTTCAGTTGCAGTATTATGGATTTATTCTTATACAACAACATCACAACAAAACATGTGACAAGTTCTAGGGTCAATTTATGCATGCAATTTTTTATATCCTACGACAGAAACAGAAGTATCAGATATCATAAAATCGTTCAAAAACTCCAATTCTATTGACATATATGAACATTCAATATACTACTACAAGGATAATCTTGAATCGCTGAAAAAACCCAATTGCTCATATTATCAATATTATTCTAACGACGGGTATATTTACAGACAAACTAAAAATTGCCAAAATTATACCTGTATATAAATCTGGAGATACTAACATTTTAGCAAATCATAGACCCATTGCTGTCCTTCCAATATTAGCTAAGTTGGCCGAAAAGGTGATTGCTTTGAGAATAACAGGCAGTTTGGATTCAGGAAGGGGAAAAACACAGCAAAAGCAGTTATGGAACTGGCTAGTTTCATTGGTCAGGGATTTGAAGAAAAACAGTTTTTGTCGATTTGTGTAAAGCTTTTGACGTCTCAAAAAATATTCTGTTAGGAAAACTTGAACACTATGGATTCGAGGGGTATTGCAATCAAAATTATATCATCTTACCTGTCAGGTCGTTAACAAACAGTGTTTCATAATGATGAATACAGTAGTTAACTGTTAATAAATAATGGAGTCCCGCAAGGCAGTGTTTTGGGTCCCTTGCTGTTCTTAATCTATATATATGATTTACCATAATCCATGAATATTAATACCATTCTCTTTGTCGATGACAATACTGTCTCCGATGAGAATAGATAGAAACGAAGCTGATGAAACTGTTGAGAACATTATTGAAACGGCTTCAGATTGGTCCTGCTAATTAATTGAGTTTCAACAAAAATAAAACGGCGCCGATGAATTCACATCCCAAAAATGTGATTCCCAATCAATTAAATCCCTAGGCATCCACTTAGCTAATACTCTCTCTTGGAGAACATACAGAAAGACTAGCGAGTAGTTTATCGAGTATAATCTATGCAATAAGACATGTGAGACTGAATTAAGTTAAAGAAGCTGCACTTCTAACATACCATTCATTAATTCATAATGTAATGGACTTATGGATTAGTCAACTGGGGACATTCCTGTTACTGGAAGAATATTGTCATTGCCCCTTGCTGTTCTAATCTATATGAATGATTTACCATCATCCATCAATATTAATACCATTCTTTTGCCGATGACAATACTGTCTCGATGAGAATAGATAGAAACGAAGCTGATGAAACTGTTGAGAACATTATTGAAACGGCTTCAGATTGGTTCCGTGCTAATAAATTGAGTCTTAACAAAAATAAAACGGCGCCGATGATATTCACAACCCAAAAATGTGATTCACGATCAATTAAATTCCTAGGCATTCACTTACATAATAATCTCTCTTGGAGAATACATGCAGAAAGACTAGCGAGTAGTTTATCGAGTATGATCTATGCAATAAGACATGTGAGACTGAATTTAGGAAAAGAAGCTGCACTTCTAACATACCACTCATTATTTCATGATGTAATGGACTTATGGATCAGTCAACTGGGTACATTCCTGTTACTGGAAGAATATTTTCATACTCCAAAAAACGGGCAATCAGAGCTATAGTAGGAATAACTGGGGTAGAGAGCTGTAAGCCCTGGTTCATTGAACTTGGAATGCTCACTTTACCATCAGCTGTAATACATATCAATTTACTATATGTGAGGGAAAATATCACGCAGCTCCAAGAAGTGGGCGCTAATCATAACTATAGTACTCGAAACAGACAAAATCTTCTCATTCCTAAACACAGATTGACCAGCACAAATTTTAACCGACTAGGCATGAAATTGTATTTTTCAATTGGTCGTGGCCGTCAGTTTTCCGGAAAGCATAAGCATTCATGCAAAAGTTTTGTTTAAGTAGTGAGGTAACCGTAAGTGAAACATTATGTATAAACCATTGATAACCTGTTGATATGCTTGTGTCAGTGAGACACCTTTATAACCATATTTCCCTGGTGTGCATATTTTTATCCAATGTATTTGATAGCGTTCATGGTGAATATTTAGCGCCCCAATTCACGTTCTTGGGTGTTGTCGAAGAGTTACATGCCAGTTTTTCTAGCTGCTCAAGTTATGATGCATTGCCGAATGAGAGCAGTCATCGTGCTAATAAATTGAATCACAAGTTACAATTCTGGTTGCTTCCATCCAGATACTTGCAGAGTAACGTTTTTGTCATCTTAAAATAACAATAGGAATAATATACAGATATTAGGGCATTTTAATTTAGAATAAAGTTCCTGAAGGTGGATTTTTAAGATACTTGAATTTTCTATGTTTAAGTTATTATGAATCTAGTAAGTAATACACGTTGATGTCTCGTACGCAAAATCCTAGCCGTATAGCTGCTTCCTGCTAAGTTGGAACTCAGCTAGGGTTCGATCAGGAGTATGATAACACCGTAGTTTGGGGTTGGCAATGCACGTTCATCTGTTCAATTCAGTGAATTAAATATATTGTTGAAGCTTTCATAACCTGTGTCATAAATTGTTATTGTGAAAATTAACATGTTAAAGTTTAAATAAAATAATCATATTGTTGTTGCATTTAGAAGCTTCTATGGAAAGTACCTTTTCCTTTTTCAAGCATATAAACTATAGAATCCGAACAGTGTTTGGCGCAAAAAATATTCCTTTTCCAAAGATTGACAAAACCGCCATTTTGATTTCGTAAAAAACAATTGCTGAAATAATGCTGAAGACTGATGCATAAATATAAAAAATTCTGGAGACAACAACTGATTCTATGATTGATACAGTGATTGTGACTACGGGAATCTGTTTTTGTCCTACTCCACCCATAGTTCAAAATTTAATCCTAACTTTACTTTTAGCACAACTCCAAAAATCACATTTGAAATCAAATGAATGAAAAAACTCACACAATTCAATCCAATATAATATTTTCCAATATATAGATTTTAAGGGCATAACATGGAAATATTCCAAAATTGTCTGGAAATTTGATATTTTCGACGTTTGTCGAGAAGATGAGATCCTCCCAAGTATCAGACCACGGAACGTGACCCCAAAACCTATCTTGAAAAAAAGACCAAAACCAAAATAGTGGGGTAAAAAATATTCCTATTTCAAAGAAAAAATCGCTATTGGGAATTAGTGGAAAACAATTGCTGAAATAATGCTAAAGACTGCGATGAATAAATATAATAAATTCTGAAGACAACTACTGAGACTAGGATTGACACAGTGATTGTAACCACGACAATGACAATATTGCATAAATGGGCTTATTGATTGAACCAGAAGATATTCATCAAAAATATCTTGGATATCAGATCTCATATACAAAATATCAGAGAAGGGCCATGAATACTTTTTTATCAGTTTTTTGAATAAACTGCGAAACATGACTGAATTTTTTTTACAATGAAATCTACAAAGCGTTTTCTGACTGCATCCCAACAAAAAAATTATCCGGACTATTTTTCAATCAATTCATTGAAACAAAGGAATTCTGCAAATTTGTCGATAGCTCTGAAGGGCATGAAGGCATTCCCTATTGCATTTCAGAAAAACTATCGCTACAGATGACAATTGTATCTCTGCATACTCATGATAAAATATACGTCAAACATGTTCAATACGATTCTCATACGATCAATACTTTTGCGGATAAACTTTAGTGATGTTCTGGAAATCACGATGCATATGGATGAAAACGAGGAAGCCGGATCCGATGGCATTCCAACTTTTTTATGGAACAATGCTCAGAGAGCATCTCTGTACCATTGAGCCTATTTTAAAAAAAGACGATGGAAACCTTGTTACACATTATCGGTAAATTTTTGAAATGGTCACGTTTTGTAAAATATTCAAGAAAATACAGTCCAATATGATTTTTTTTTCTCACAGATCCAATGGTTCAAATCTTGTGCACTACATTGAATATATTTGAATGCAGTGCATTCTCTAATCCAAGTTGTTGCTGTATAAACGGATTTCATCAATGTTCGACAAAATTTATGAAAATATATTTATAACTAAGCAAGCTGATATTGGTATATTCCACGACATGATAAAATGATTTTCTTCTATTAGAACCTTATATAATTAAAATATTTATAATCTTACATTTTACATAAGTACCACTTTTTTCCTTTCATTTTATATGTACGTTCCAACATATTTTATATCTACACATTATATGACAATTCACACTATTTGAAAGGGAAATAACACCCCACGCTCTGGCAATGCCTTAGTGGAGTCGTTGTTTGTTCATATCTATATAAAATATTGTCTCTTGTCCAGAGCTACTCATATCACTTATGATGTCTGTAAACTTATGAATTATGAATAAACTTCATTATTATTATTATTATCATCTAGTCAACCGGCCCCTAAGTGTTACCATCAAGAGATTCGAATCCTCAACAGATTTCATTGATATTGGTTTTGAATCTCGAAAAATATTGTTGAATAGACATTCACCTCAACAACAACATTTTGTTTGTAGAAAAAAATGAAAGATCTAGGCGTTATTCTTGACAATAAATTTACATTCAGTCTACACATATATAGTCTCGTGATTTCCTATAATAGAATGCTGGGATTCTTGATCAGGACATGTTAATACTATAGCTATTCAGTCTGTTCACTAAGTATTTGTACATAACAAAATACATTTTGCCTCGGTCATAAGGAATCCACAATATTTTATATAAAAAGAGAATAGAAAATGCACAAAATATTTTTCTAGAATTATTGAACTTCAATTATAAATCTCCAACTAGCTAGAATTAAATATAATTTCCTATCAATGGAAAAGAGTAAGATAGAAAGAGATGTGGTGTTTTTGTTTGAAGTTATAAATAACTACTTTCATCCCGCAAATGAATTTGAGAATTTAATTTTTTAAGCATGTTTATTATTAACCAGCACGGTAAAAATAACCCAAATTGTATTTGATTTACGTGTGGGCCTATTATTGTGTATATTTTATTCATTATTTATTTTGTACCAATTTATTTATCATATGTATTTGTACCTACTACTCATTGTTATAGTTTTCATCCCTTTATGTATAAATGACTTTGTCAATGAGATTTATCATCTTCAGACAATAAAGTTTATTTGATTTGATTTGATTTTCTCGTGGAATCTTCTGATACAACAAACTGTGGTCAAAATTATCCACTCTATAGAAAGTTCAAAGTTTATAACAGACAGTGGTCACAATCGAAACATTGTACATGTAATAAATCATGAAAAAAAAACAGATACGAACCAAAGTCAGACTGAAGAAACAAGACTCGTAATTAATTATACACTTCTGGTCCAAGAAAGTCAACGTGACATCACCTGAAGATGGCAAATGTGATTTTTGCCGAAACGACGTGAAATCGGACCTTTCAAGAATGATCTCACTTTCCACATTAGTAATCATGAAATCTTGTTGAGACATGATACTTGTGATATTGTACTTTTCTGTACAATTTCATATAGAGATCTCATTCCATAGTTTTCTGAATTATGGAAAGAATTTGGGCATCACTTTCGGTTCAGCCGGTCCTGGATCCGGGATCCTGTCTTGGATTTCCAACGGCAACGAACGAAACGAATGTGGGTCAGAACTCCTATAAAAATAAGCGATTCACTTCTTGGGAGACCAGATATTTCCGTTGGCGCATTTCATTTAATTTTATTAGTTGATTCACAACTGCTAGTTGTTCCTGTTTCATGGATATCTTCTATCACAAACTCGATACCGATATGTTCTTATTCGTAACTAGTGGGCAGTGGTCTACGATGTTGGGATTTTCGTTGATATCTGGACTTGAGATCATCGCGTTTGTGAAATAGGGATGTTCTTTTTCGTGTATCAGAAGAATATGTATCAAATATATTCTATAACTTTTGTACTTTTTAGGACAAATCTTCCAAAAAATTCCAAAATTTCGATTTTTGAGAAATGTGCCAAACAGTTTACGGATGTGAAACATTTTTAAAGTAACACGTGCTTTGTCCAATGCGTGTTTTATGCCTATAAGTGAGAGTTTCGGAACGTTTGGATCTCCCTAATCATTTACTAAACAGAATTGAATTAATTGAAGAAACAAAATCGCAACAGTAAACCTCTCTGTTAGCAGATTTTTACTGACATCGATCTTCAATTATCCACCTTTATCGTCAGATTGCGCCTGCTATCAGTGCTATCAACATCTCCAGAACTTTTGAGATGTTCAAAACCTAGCCTAGTTTAAAACTAGGTACTTCATCGATTCAGCAATGAGTACCTAAAAACTGTGTTGCCAAAAATGTATATTTTATAATTTTTTCCTTCAAAACTCTGCTGTAAAACAATAAGAAAATGTTCCGGAATGGTTTGAACATTGAAATTTTAGGAAAATGTTTTATTTTTATAGATCTAAAAGTGTGCAGTGTGATCCTTTATTGTTGAAATAACTTAAAAATAACACTTATTCATATTTATACAAGGCCAACCGTTTACCACAAGGCAATTAGTAATTCGAGAAGAAAAAAATGCCTATTCATGGTGTAGATGACAAATTGACCTAGTGATCTACGATATACGGCGATAAATGATAATGAATTGAAATAATCATTAAATTCCACTATCATCGAAAGCCAGTCATAAGTATTCAGTAGGCATTCGTAGAAATTCACCTTTTAGAAAGTGAAATTTATAACAAAGTACACATTATAAACAATGGGAATGAATATTTGTCTGTTTGAATGTAAATTATGTGTGCGTGTGGGTTATTAAAAAAAATACTGCATTAGTTCAACACGATTATATATCTGTATCTGTTTTGAGTTGTACGTATTATTTACCCAGACTTCCTACTCGTGTTTTTCTCAGGTCATAGGAACTCATGTTTTTATAAATGGTTGTTTTTACACTCGATGTAGATTTTATAGGTAACAGCGAGAAAGTGTACAGTGGCAAATAGGACTAGATAATCTAGAGTGCTAGGGATTTTATCGCAAAGTGCGATTTGCGGCCTCAATCTCTGACAATATGACCGCAAATTGCATGAGTTGAATTTCCTAGAGGCAAATTTTATAAATTTATGCGACTATTTCCCTCATTATTTTTGAACCAATCAAACAGAGAACCAATCAGATCAGTTTTATAGTGATAAAAGTCCTCTCGCTGTTTTATACTGACAATTCAACTCATGCATAGAAAATCGCATATGCCTCAGTGCAATTGTCAGTTTGACAGCGGCAAAAGTTAACTGCAACTTTTACAGAGATAAATGCACCAGTGGTTTTTTCACTTATTCATTTGTTTATAAATTATCGCGGTGTTGGTTGCCAAAATAAATAAAGTTTGCATTGATATGTTTCTAAATTTCTTATTCATTAAATTGTCCTGCCGAATTACACTCGATGTTTGTATTGATATCGAGTAAATTTGTGTTGTTCAAATTCTAAACTGTTTCTTTTAGCAATTTGACTCGAAAAACTGTCAACCTAAAAACGCTCCACCTTTGGTGTCGCGTTTTTTATAGTATAGTAGTATAGTTTTTTTCTCATCTAATTGCTAGGCAACAGTTTCTCATCAAACAACCCAAATTTACCCGATAAAATACAAACCTCTCGTGCAATTATAAGTGATAAAACCAGCAGTAGATTAGATATTGTTTCTCAATGAAACTACACTTGGCCCTGTCAGAATTAAGTGTCAACGCATTCAATTCCTATACAGTGCTTTTCTTTAATGCCCCCCCTTTTATTTTTTTTTGAACAGGTCAACTCAAAAAATTGAAACTTGGGATAATGAAATTGATGCATGAATACTATATTTTTAACCGACGAAACCAAAAAGGAGGAGGTTCTCTATTCGACCCGTATATTTTATGTTTTTCCATCATATTTTTTTATGTATGATCACGCATAACTTTTTACTGAGGCGTCCGATTCCGATAATTCTTTTTTCAGTGGATAGGGTGGACTTGGACTTGGTCCCATTTGAATTTAAAAGATGAAACTCACCCCTAAGGGTAGCGAAATGGAGGATATTGATCACTCACCCTCTGAATTCTGGTCCGTTAACCGATTCTAACAGGCATAACTTTGTACTGGGTTCTTCGATTTGGATGATAGATAGGGTATACCTTATATTTGGATATCGAAAGGAATTAGCCACCCTGACGGGTAGAAAAATAGGGGATAATTGTTTTTTCACTAGTGAACATTAGCACACACATACGTAGTTGACAATGACAGATCGCTACTGACATTATTCTTGTTCCGTCAAAATCAGTATATTTTATGAGAGGATGGAATGATATACAAAGTAATGAAATAAACTAACCAGAACAACGAAAATAATTTATATTACAACAAATAGTAAAAGTAGATAATCATATTATTCAACTGGTAATAGTTGAAGTAAGGTGGGTAAGTAAATATTTTTGAAGTAATCAAAAAACAAGTAGGTAGTAATTGGTAGATTTTAGCCACAAAAAATTGAAAAATAAAAACTTTTTAACAAAAAATTAAACCGACGAAATACGGAACTGAAAGTAAAATAACTTTTTAACAAATTAAACCGACGAAAAATCACTGAGAAGCAAAAAATAAAATAAACCTTCTTAGTCTAAATGATAATTGAGCTCCTAAACTAATGTAAGTAACTGATTTGAGTCGGCGCCAAACAAACTAGCAATTGAATTAGGTGAAGCGTAAAATGATGGCAGCGAGAGGCACGGCTGCGTTTTGATGACTTCTTTCATAGATAATGATCTTCGATAATTGTTTGTTTGGTTGGCGCCGACTCAAAATCAGTTACTTACATTAGTTTAGGAGCTCAATTATCATTTAGACTAAGAAGGTTTATTCAATTTTTTGCTTTTCAGTTGATTTTTTCGTCGGTTTGATTTTTTGTTAAAAAGTTTTTATGGAGTAAAATTGACAGATGAAACTTTCAAGATGGGAAAAAAAATTAAATTGAAAGGGGGGACACATTCTTTTGAAGCTCCCGACGAATACTTCACAACCCTAGAATATAAAGTCAATATCTTCACCTACTACAAAATGGCGGAACATTTAATAATTGCCTGAATACATCGACGTTTAACTTCATAATTTGAGGAAAGAAGCTGAGTTCAGTACAGAAGATGCTCGAAATGGTTGCCTTGAACTGCTTGACATGAAAAAAGCCTATCCGATATTTCACGCCGAACATTTTCGAACACAGTAATGTCGATATTTCTACAAATATTTATTATTCTCTGCCGTATATTGAATATTGAAGCAGGTTCAGGTTCAGTTTCGTACACCTTTTGCTTCAAATAGCCCCAAAAAAAAAGTCTACAGGTGTCAAATCTGGCGAGCGGGCTGGCCATTCCGTAGGACCTCGACGGCCAATCCAACGACCGGGGAAAGTATTATCCAAATAGTTTCTTACTTGTCCGTAGTAATGTGGTGGTGCTCCATCTTGTTGGAATACAATATCCATATCGAATTCATTAGGATTCGCTTCGACGATTTCGGTGATTAGAGGGTCAACAGTATTTTCCAGCATATTCAAATACAGTTCCCCTGTTGAATTTTGTTCAATGAATAGAGGTCCTACAATATGGTTTCCCATTATTCCTGCCCAGACGTTAATTTTTTCTGGATATTGAGTATGAGTTTCCCGGAAAATGTGAGGGTTGGTGTCACTCCAATAACGGCAATTTTGTCTGTGAACCTTGCCGTTGAGATAAAATGTAGATTCGTCACTGAAACAAATATTGTGGAGATAGGTAGGATGCCTTGCAATGGTTTCCGTCATAATTTCGCAGAATTCTGTTCTTCGATCAGGGTCATCTTCAGTTAACAGGTGTACTATTTTGATTTTAATGGATGATACTTATTCCTCTTCAAAAGTCTCCACACAGTAGAAGGACACCTGTTTTTCCGGAATGGACGGATGACCTGGGGGCTTTTTGTTCTGTATACTACCGGTAGTTGTAAATTTGGTAACAAGTTCCCTTAAATATTTTCTACAGATAGGACGATTCGGGAAATTAAAAATTATTTCGGTTTCGTGACCGCACCGTAAATAAAATCGGTTCGATTTTTTCTTCCAATGGACGAGAATTGACCATTTTAGAGATAGTTCACGTGGTATCTATTTACTAGTAAAACCGAAAACTAAATGAGAATATTTTAACTGAACAATGATGTTCGTTGTCGTACTGACATTTCTTGTCATTCTTTGTTTAAACTAAAAATAACCTATCAAACCTTATCGGGTTGTTGGGATTGCCATATGGCAGAGAAAAACAAATATTTCTAGATGTATCTATATTAATGTGTTTGTATTCAGGTAATTATTAAATGTTCCGCCATTTTGTAGTAGGTGAAGATATTGACTTATATTCTCGGGTTGTGAAGTATTCGTCAGGAGCTTCAAAAGGATGTGTCACAAGACCCCCCTTTCAGTTTTTTTCCCCAGGTGGCGCGCCCAGTCGCCATCTTGAAAGTTTTATCTGTCAATTCTAGTATAATATTCATGCATCAATTTCATTATCCCAAGTTTAAATTTTTTGAGTTGACCCGTTCAAAAAATAAAATGGGGGGGACATTAAAGAAAAGCACTGTAAATATATATATATTGAACCGTTAAAAAAATAAAAGGGGGGGGGACATTAAAGAAAAGCACTGTCTAGTGAACCAGAAAACGCAAATTTGATGGAATAGGGGATTTTGAACTCAGTACATACAGTGTATTGATATTTGAATTCAAATATACCTTTTTCAGCATGTTAGAAAGCCTCAGTTTTTTAAGTAAGGCAATGAATAATTGAATGGGTTATTTTCAGTATATCAATAAAAGTCCACGTTCTGTGTTCTTCGTCCTCAAAAGGTCCAATTTGTCGACGTTTCGGCAATTTCACATTTGCCATATTCAGGTGATGTCTAGAAATTCGATTGTTTCGAACTCGACTGATCTTTTGGTATTGGGCTCCCCAATTCACCATCACAAATTGAGGAACACAACACGAAAAGAACAGTCGAGTTCGAAACAATCGAATTTCTAGACATCACCTGAAGATGGCAAATGTGAATTTGCCGAAATGTCGTGAAATCGGACCTTTTATATCGTCCCGCTCTGAGCGAAAAAATATACATACCCAT
This sequence comes from Gonioctena quinquepunctata, assembly GCA_018342105.1. Classification (NCBI taxonomy): domain Eukaryota; kingdom Metazoa; phylum Arthropoda; class Insecta; order Coleoptera; family Chrysomelidae; genus Gonioctena; species Gonioctena quinquepunctata. The sequence goes on from JAFIRS010001121.1 coordinate 77,340, forward strand.
ATTTACCACCTCCATAGCAACAAAACTCCATGCAAACTCTTTTAACTTGAACGACAATTATAAATAATAATAAATAAAAAATCGTTTATTTCAAGGAAAAATTATTTCATCAAGTACTTAAGAAACACAATAAATTTGAAAATTTGTGCGTGCTTCTATCCAAATAATATTCCATTTCCACACTACACTGTGTTTATATTATATTAAGTATCTAAACATATCAAGTTCATAACGTAAAAACTTAAAAGGAATTTTGTGTTGAAACAAAATGGTCAGTAACAAAGGTGGTTGAATAAGACAATTACAGGAATATATGGTTAAAGTTAGTGCTTAAAATTCATGTTTTTATATTTCTTTTTATCTTTGCAAGTTTTGCTGCTTTAGCTTCCTGTGGTAAGGAATTATAAATCTTTGGAGCCAGATATATTAAGGATCTCTTTACACTAGTATAAAAAATTCTAGGTACCATACGTGCATGTTTACTATTAGATCTAGTATTTATCTCTGATTGGTGATTAGTTATACTATCATTGATTTTGTTATTACACAATAATCTTATCACAGATTTAATATACAGTTGTTGAATTTGGAAGACATTGGCCTCATTAAATAGGTCTACAGATGGAAACCTTTTTGACTTAAATAAACATATTTTCAATAATGCTTTTTGGGTTACTTCCAATGGTAGTAAGAGGTTTTTGAAAGTAGCTCCCCATATGCAAATTCCATAATTTAAACCGATTTAATGTTAAAAAATTTTATCAAAATTTTTTTGCTCAATTTCGCAATATGAAAATTTAATTTTTTAATTAACGTAGTTAATGTGTGTATCCCATTTCAATAGATTATCAAAATTTACACAAAAGTATTTTATGTTATCAACTGAGCCAATTTTTATATTACAGTTACATTGATTGTAATTATCACAATCATATTCATGAATAACAATATAATCAATATGTGGTAGACCAGATTTTCTCATAGAATAGCATACGAATTTTGTTTTATCAGTGTTAACTGTAAGTAAGCTACAATCTAACCAATGTTTTACAGTAGAAATAAGTTTTTCCGCTTTTTCAATTGCATCTTCCCAAGTATCAGCTTGAATAATAATACATGTATCATCCGCAAAGCATACCAGACAATCTCCAGTAACAACTGAAAAAATGCCATTCACATATATGGAAAATAATAAGGGCCCAAGGACAGTACCCTGTGGCACACCACATTCCACCAGACACGGTGGACTCAGAGCATCTCCAATTTTAACTTGTTGCTCACGTCCATCTAGGTAAGATGCGATTAGTTTATTTGGCAATTCAGATATGCCCCAATTATCCATCCGTTCCAGTAGAATGTGGTGTGGCACAGAGTCGAAAGCCTTCGCTAGGTCGAGAAAAATGGTCATGCACTTTTTGTTTGAATTAAAGCTGGAGACTATCTGACTGCTAACCTTTATGAGGGCATCCTCAGTACTACATGACTCTCTAAAACCAAATTGATTACATGAAAGAAGTTTATTTTTATTTATGTATGCGCAAAAACGAAACAACATAAGAATTTCGACCACTGCGCGTCGCTTTGCTAGGAACTTCGGTAGGTGAAAGTGTTTTTGGATGTTCCCAACAAAATACTCTACCTGCCTTCCAAACGCATGTAAATCAAATATTTTGTAGTAGAATATAGTCGACATAAATCACACTTCGATAATGACGAAACAGGTGGTTGAAAGTAATTTCATTTTAATAAATAAATACTATGAAATAGTAAGGCCTGCAACAAGGACTGTCAAAAGGGTATAACTGTCAACTGACGCAAACATTTTTGACCCTGCATTACTACTAAAATTCTTCAAGATGCACCAGTACACCTGTTGAAAATACTTTCACAAGGCAATGACTTTGACACCTCTCCAATTCAATTGATACTCAATGATCAAGTTGCTCCTGAAATAATTCCAAAAATAGCCCATTTTCGTGTGTTTTATGCAGTCTCAAGTGTGAATGAAAATAAATAACCTTTTCTTCGTGTCCCCTATGCCATTGCCAATGCACATATCGTAGTAGGTGTGCCAAAAAATGTTAAAGAATATAATGCATTGCGTTCAAAATAGATTGCTAGTTGAGATTGTCGCTAAAATACAGATTACGTTTTCGCCGGGAACAGTTAAGCCAGACGCCACGTTATACAAATTTACAAAATCAGAAAGAAATACATTATTTCACCACATAGTTTTTTTGGTGATTCTTTAAGAACTTCAGACTTATGGTGTGGCAAGTTTTTGAATCTGTTATTACCTGGTATTATGTCCAATATCTAGTATCTGATTTTGGACATATTGTTCAGAAATTATTTCTTCACATCTTTTAATTCTTGGATGGAGCCGATTTTGAATAAAATCGAACAAACATGTATCACAAAGCTCGTCCACAATTCGTGTTCACGAATTCAATCTCAACCTCAAAACACCAAGATACCAATTTTCGTTTGAATCGTGCCGAAAATCTCAAATCTCCTAAGCTATTTGAAATTTTGAAAAAAACAGAATTTTAGGGATCAAGAACATTTATATTATAATTTTGGATAAACTCTGCAATATTTCTGTAGGTGAAACTGTCAAATGAATTGATTTTTACGTGAACTATGTATAGTGTTCCAAAGTCATTGAATGAGCTGAAAAAAACGAAAGAAACGTTTTTCTACGAGTATGTGGAAAAGGGCACATTTTTTAATGATTTTTCGTGTGACAAGAAGCACTTTTCCGCTCTAGTGCGGTAATAGTATATTACATTAGGTACTAGTGCGGAAAGTGACATTTTTCACACGAGTGGGAAATATTGTGGCACGAGGCCGGCAATCACACAAGTGTGAAAAATACTTTCGCGCGAGTAATGTACGCTATTTTTCCTACGACCACCTATTTTATTAAACAATATGTGAATATTAGATCGTGTATATTGAGTTGCCTGACTAATCTTACGTTTTATATGTGACAGTCTATGTTTGAATATTGTTTCTATGAAAAGTGCACAGGAATTTAGAATTACTTTTATAGTGAAATGAAGAAATAATGATAATTATCGTTTATTTGAAAAAATTACAATAAGTAAGTACTTATTAGATACAACTGGGGAACAAATTGAATTATTTGGAAGCTTTCTTTGCTATCCTTTAATTATATGAACTTTAAAAATAGCTAAATTTTGTTTTAATAAAATTAAAATACAAGAAATATCATAATTCTATCAATGTAAATCGACTTACGAGATATACATATCTCTGATAATGTTAATTCAAATCTGAATTAGCTCAGATGGAAGAGTATACGGTAGATGACCGCAAGGTTGTGGGTTCGATTCTCGGCGTCAACATTTTTTTTTCTTCTTTTCTTTATTTTCTACAAATAATTAGTTTTTAGTCCAGTTTTTATGTAAATAATATCAATAAGGAAGAGCAATTAATAATTACATCTGTAAATCTCACAGGATTCACCGGTTTGACGGCTTATTGACAGCCGTGCGGAAAGTTACTTTCCGCACGCGTGAGAATAAAGGTCACTTTCCATGGGAGCAGAGAGTGCGATATGTGTTACTTTCCTATGTGGTCGTAGGAAAAGTACTTCACCTACGACCACTGTAGAAAATAGGCAAAATTACACGACACACAGCCTCAGTATATAGCTCATTACGTACGGTAAACAAATCGCACAGTTTTCGTAAAATAAACGCACAGTTTGAATATATTAATATATATACGTAAAAGTAAGCGGAACATTTAATAATTCCGCAAATAGGTCATGATCGCGCAATTGCCCATCAACAACTGTCAAAATCAAAATAATACAAACTTTTTTGCAAGACAAATAAGTTCTAGTTAAAAATTATGAGATACATAATGTTTAAAAAACAGCTACATTTTCAATATGTCAAGTGATAGTGAGAACGAAAATTCAACTCCTCACAACGTCATGGCAATGGCAAAAATGGCAACGAATGATTTTCTGCCAAGCAAACCCCGCGAACGCTACGGAAATTGTTATGGTAGATTCATTGACTGAAGAATAAAAAATAAAGTGAATTCTATCTCCGGAAATGTTTTAGTAGCATATTTTCAACACCTATCGGAAAAAATGAAACCTAGACTCTATGGGCCTTTTACTCGATGCTTAGATCGACTCTAAACATAAAAAACAATATAAATATAGAAGCCTATTCCAAGTTGATAGCGCTATTGAAAAAGAAATCAGATGGCTTTAGAAGCACAAAATCTAAAATTTTGACGGCCAAAAATATTCAAGATTTCCTCGAAAAGGCTCCTGACAATCAGTACTTGCTTATGAAGATAAAATATGTCCACTAATACTATTTTTCACACTAACAGTAATTTTTATTTTTAGACTTGTGTTATAATTGGCGTAAGTGGCTATGCCGAAAACAGGAGCTGAGAGATATGAAAATTGAGGATGTTGAGAATCGTCCCTAGAATCCAAAGAAGTAAAAATTTTTATGATTTTCGATTTGAAATTTCAAAGTTGTGGTCGTTTCCGGTAAACGGGAAAGTATGAAATATTGAAATTTTTTCCAATTCTTGTACCCAACAACCCTGCCAAATTTGGATTTCATACCCTCGGAATAGTTCGATTTCATCATTATGAATTCACCACAATTATTAAGGGGTTCTTTGATATTGAGAAACCCTGGTATCAACTCAAACTTACATAAATTGAAAATCTTCAAAGTATACTCTAGTCAACATGTGCCTTTTAGCTCAAAATTTTTTATTCGCCTCGGAAAATTATGATCGAGGTGTCATTCGATTCGTCATCGCATCTAGAAACTTTTTGAAAAATTTGGAGTGGCGCTTGCAAAAATTACAAAAGTTATAAACAATTTAGTAAAAAAAAAAGGGTTTGGTTTTTTGCGAATATCTCAAAAACAATTCAAAATTTTTGAAATTTGAAAAAAGATCCAGAAAGGAGAAGAAAAAAAGTCATTTCTCTCGGAACTCTAGGACCAATATTTATAATTTTTCTAGAGGGTTGAAAATACGGCCGAAAACGGGAACTCTCGCTTGCGTAAGCTCCGCCCACTTCGGACCTTTAATAAAAAAATATTATTTAAACTCATTAAATATGAAAATTAAGAACTTAAAAAATTCAGGCACCTACAGAATAGATCAATGAACAATAATCCGGCGATCAAAAATTTTATCGCGATTTTTCAATTAGTTATCCATTAATTAATTAAATTTTTTGTACACGAACATCAACATTGAAAGTGCGATAATTTTAAACTATAAATCTGGGATGCTTTTCCTTCCATAGAGCTATTGTAAAAAAGCTATAGAATAGATTCCCGTTGGAAAAATGAAAAATTGTTAATTTTCACTTTGTTTAACAATTTACTTAAGTTAAAAATTATCAACCTCGATTAAACATTGAAAAAAATATATTTTTTAAAAACGCATTTGTGTTTTAAATATTATTTTTAAAATTTTTTGTTTATAAGATAATCAAAATTTTTTTTTTGTTAAAAATCTATGATTTATAAAAAAATCGTTTAAAAAAAAAATCATTGTTTAAAAACGCATTTGTTAAATAACAATTTTTTTTTACCACTTGTTATGAAATTAAGGAACCTTTTTTTTTTAAATAATTATCCTCTTGCTCTTCGATGTCTGAATTTTTTTTTATTTTATTAAATTTAATTGTTTATGCAATAACAATTTGTTATAAACAATTGAATTTTTATTTATATTTTTTTGCTCTAAAAAATACAACAAAAACAGACCATTATCAGCAGCATATTCAATAAAATAAATAAATTTAAAATTATATCTTGATTATTTTTAGCTCTTAGAAAAATAGGACTAATAAATCGAAAAAAAATTTTTTTATTCTGACACATTTATTCATAATTTCTAAGATTATAAAGTTACTGCCTCAGCTTGGAGCTCAATTTGTTCATTAACTAATGCAGAATGAAAAAGATAAAGTAACTTTTGTCGTATCTGTTATAGTTTCGATTTTAAAAGCAAAAAAATATTTGTTTCTTTTAATTTTTATAAATAATTGCAAAAAAATTAGAGAAAATAATTTTTTTTTTGCTTTTTCAGTCGAAATATCTCATTAACTATAACAGATACGACAAAAGTTACTTCATCTTTTTCATTCTGCATTAGTTAATGAACAAATTGAGCTCCAAGCTGAGGCCGTAACTTCATAATCTTAGAAATTATGAATAAATGTGTCAGAAAAAAAAAATTCGATTTATTAGTCCTATTTTTCTAAGAGCTAAAAATAATCAAGATATAATTTTAAATTTATTTATTTTATTGAATTATAACATTTTTACACCGATAAATATACAATTTTTTTATTTTTTCGTCATTGTTGGATTTGTTTTTGCACGTTTCTGAGGTGGTGGTTCGTCATTCTCAGTTTCTTTGTAATTTCTTCATTTCCTGCTTGAGATGTAGTACTTCTGTTTCTCCTTCTTGTTCTTGGTTCAAACTTTCGACAAATTTTTCGATAAACAAAGCATAATGAGAAAACTGATCTTCTGATGAATCCGAGTCTTCTTTATTAGAGTATTTAATTTTTTCATCGTTATCGTCGACGACTTGTTTATCATCGTTTCGGCAGTGTTCCCCTTTGAAATGTTTGCAGAAAGACGAGCAGGAAGCCCTGCTATTTCTGCATCCACATCTACTAGAACAATCAGTCGTACACGTACAGTGAACTAATTTTAGCAAGTTTTCCGGAGCTAGTTTTTCGGTTGTCCTCACAGGCAGATACATGGTTTCAGTTTTCATCCAACCCCATTGTTCCGGATCTAATTGATTACCGAGCCATTGCTGAACTTGGTAATATGTCCTGAAGGTATGAAGACTTGTTGCTGCTGATAATGGGCTGTTTTTGTTGTATTTTTTAGAGCAAAAAAAAATATAAATAAAAAATTCAATTGTTCATAACAAATTGTTTATTGCATAACCAATTAAAATTTGAATAAAAAATTATTTTTTTTCAGACATCGAAGAGCAAGATGAATAATTATTTAAAAAAAAAGGTTCCTTAATTTTCATAACAATGGTAAAAAAAATAATTAATTCAAATTTTTAAAAATTTTTTTAAAATTTTATAAAACAAAAAAAATCTGATTATCTTATAAACAACGCATTTGTTTATATCAATTTTTTAAACAATATGGGATAAAAAATTTATTAAAAATCATTTTCAAGTAGCTTATGATCATAAGAAAACGGACCGATAGCAATATTATAAAAAAATATTTTTTTCAATGTTTAATCAAGGCTGATAATTTTTAACTTAAGTAAATTGTTAATAACAAAGTGAAAATTAACAATTTTTTCATTTTTCCAATGGGAATCTATTCTATAGCCTTTGTAAAATAGCTCCATGAAGGAAAAGCATCCCAGATTTATAGTTTAACAATTATCGCACTTTCAATGTTGATGTTCGTGCTACAAAAAATTGTTAATTAATTAATGGATAACTAATTGAAAAATCGCGATAAAAATTTTTGATCGGCGGATTATTGTTCAATGATCTATTCTGTAGGTGCCTGGATTTTTTAAGTTCTTAATTTTCATATTTAAGTTGAGTTTAAATAATATTTTTTTATTAAAGGTCCGAAGTGGGCGGAGCTTACGCAAGCGAGAGTTCCCGTTTTCGGCCGTATTTTAAACCCTCTAGAAAAATTATGAATATTGGTCCTAGAGTTCCATTTTTGAGAAATTTCTTCTTCTTTTTGGATCTTTTTTCAAATTTCAAAAATTATTTTTTTTTTTTGAGATATTCGCAAAAAACCAAACCCTTTTTTTACTAAATTGTTTATAACTTTCGTAATTTTTGCAAGCGCCACTCCAAATTTTTCAAAAAGTTTCTAGATGCGATGACGAATCGAATGACACCTCGATCATAATTTTCCGAAGCGAATAAAAAATTTTGAGCTAAAAGGCACATGTTTACTAGAGTAGTAAATAAATTATCAATTTTGGAATTCATAACTTTATAGTACCTAGAAAATATCAACAAATATCGACAATCACTCGAAATACATATCTTCTGGTGTTTTCTCAATCTCAGTTTCATCCTCCAGTTGAGGTAGTTCGTCCTTCTCCTTCTCCTCAGAAACATCACTCTTGGTAACTGGCGGCGTTTCCAAACTTTTCGAACCAGCCTTGTCCAGATCACTCTTTTTCTGTTTTTCGATCTCTTCCAGCTCTTTATTCTTCTTCAATTGCACCATATAGTAAATCTGTTCGATTGCAACGGCCATCCAATCAGCTACAGCAATCATGAATGCACCACTTTTGTCAGGATTTTCTCTTGAAGGGATATCGATATTGCGGAGATCGCAGAGTTGCTCAAGAATTATGTCGGACAGGTTCCGCAGTCTCACAGATACCAGAGGTGGGACGGGATTCTCTGAAGCTGTACGCATACCTTCACGTAGAAGCTTCTCGATGAACCTGTAAGCTTTCTCCTCCTGCTTCCGACTTTTTGCGCGGAGATATAGCTTCCTAAGCATCCTCTTCAATCTATCTCTATCCTCGGCTTTTCTCTCCTTAGCTCTCAACTCTTCAAAATACCTCTCGGTCTCCTCGGGCGTCATGGCGTAGAGTTCCTGAAGCTTCTGCTTGATCCTCTCGACTTTGTCTTTCGGAAAAAGGTTTGCGTAATCCTGGTAGAGGTTCAGGATCAGTCTTCTGTTGGGTGTTGCTAGCTGATCGATTCGTGGTCTGCATGTTGCTCTGTTTGCTTTTTCGGTTTTCCTGTGTTCTTGTTTGATTCTTTGTTTAACGGTATCCTCATCGGCGACTTCTTTTGTATCAGAAGCAGCGTCTTCGTCCATTTTTCGGTGACTTCACTGGATAATTTGTCTGAAATATTGACATATGTCAGTATGATTTTGAAACATCAGATGCCCTGGTAAAAATAATATTGGGTCATGCAAGGATTACAATTACTTCCATATTCCAGTTTAAGAAAAACAAATGTTAAAATAATCTGTACATATAAAGTTACATGTCCATGCCCAGACCCAATCGCTGGACCAAAAGAGCTGACATTTTGACAGAATATTTCTATGATGACCACTAGGAACTTTGATATTCCATCCCTAAAGGGGTAGAAAGGGGAGGGAAAATTTCAGAAATATTGGAAATACTACCTTAAAGGGGGTGAAATATGGGTTGACAGTTTGAATGGGAGTACCGTTAGTTTTCAAGTTGGGGTCATAAAAATTGGTATCTGGGATCTTTGTCACAATTAAAGAAGTAGGTGTTTCAGTGTTCTTGGAAATTCAACCCCTAAAAGGGTGAAATAGTGGTTGAAAGTTTATATGGGGGTTCCGTTTGTTTGAAGTTAGAGTCATGGACATTTGGGCTATTCTTTTCAAATGAAGAAAAATTTATTTCAAGGTTTTTGAAAATTCAACCTTAAAGGGTATAAAATAGTATGACATGCCATGCGGGCAAAGCCGCTGGCATAAACGTGAATGAATATAAACAAAGCCATAAACAACAACTATAGATGACTCATCTCTGAAATTTTGTAGATTTCCGACCATGATGCTACAGTATACCGTGTGGCAATTCAATTCATTTATTTCTCATTGGACAAACAAATATGTATAGAAATCGTCACAATTTATCACCTACAAACAAGTATATGAAAAAATATGTAACTTTGAAGGAAAAGCATTTTCAGTTACCGAAGTTGTCTAGTTGCCTTTTTCAAAAATATTCTGAACTGTACAGTGGGTCTTGCAAAAGCGGAACAATTCGAGGAAGACTCCTTTCAAATGGAGCACCCTGTATTGTTCAATATATATATATATATATATATATATATATATATATATATATATATTTGGTATTTTATATGAACTTGAAATGCGTATTCTTAAAGAAAAATTCACCACGATCATCTGTTAGTTGACAGATATATTATTTGACACGAGTTTCTTCTGAGAACAACACCGACTCAAAACACTTTCAATCTCATCTCTTCTTCGTAATTCAATCCATGGCTCATAAATATCTAATGGTTCTTTTCATGGTCAGTTTTAAATTATTTTTGAAAAAATACTCATTATAGAGATTGGTCTATAATTATCGACTGACGATTCATATCCTTTTTTGTGAAGTGGTATGACTTATACTTTCAAACATCTAGAAAATGGCCAGTAATGAAACTAAATTTTTTTCAAGCTTGTCAAAGGAATAAGATATATCTTGAGTTTCCTTGTTCATTTTGCTATTGATCAGGACAAGCTGAATTTTTTTGCGATTTAATAGTTTCCTGCACTCAACGGGGGCTAAAAAAAAGATGATTCCGAAGAAGGAAATCTCCCAAAGTTCACCAATTCAGATATGTGTAAGTCAGGTAAAGATTTCACAATGTTGGCTATATTTGAGAAAAATAAATCGTTCAATTTTTAGGAATATTTTCTTGATTAGTTTTGTACGTATAAGAATTTATAATGTTCCAACCAGCTTTAGCTTTATTTTCAGCTTCAGCAATATATGTTTCGTTTGCTAACTTCTTATCTTTTTTTAAATAGTCCATTGATATTCAAGTAGAAATGAACGTATTTTTCAAACCACTATTTGTAAGTGTCCTTGTCAATATAGGTTTTAAAGGTATTGTACGCCCTTCTAGAAGACTATCAAAATTCTTAAGAAAAATTATACATATATTACCCTTATTGGATCTTTAAACTGTAATCAACGTTAGTTTGAATTGCGGTACATTAATCCCACAAAATTCAGACAGTCTTTTCTAATTGAATTTTTCAAGATTCAAAAGTTTTGGTACATATTTTTTCTAGATACCATGGCTACTCCACCATGCTCGATATTAAAACTACGGCAATAAAAGGATTGCAACTGATAATAGTAATTAATCCAAAAATTAATAATGGAAAATACATGCAAAAAGATTTTGTATGAAATTCCCATAGCGAAATTATCAACTTTAAATTATAGATTTGAAAAATGAAATCTTGTGATGTTGTTATTTATAATGATCAGTGTCTAGAAGTGGAGTAAACCAACAAGTCATGTCTTCGTAAGGAGTGGCGTGAGACGGAAGGCACTGGTTCACTAGGCTGCCAGTTATGGGTACGTTGTATCCGGAAATAGTTGTGTATACTGCAAACTGCAGGGTAAGACGCTCATGTCAAGCTATGACCTTCGCCATCTTATTCGCTCACGTCCACACCAGTTACCTTATAGTCTAAGAGCTGGTGAACGATTTGTTCAGAGAGTTATCATCATGAAACAGTTTTTTTAATGAAGAGCATATTTGGCTTTCATTTCTTGAAAATTGAAATTCAAATAAGAATGAAAAAATATTGTGTTTGTAAACTCGGTTGAATACGTGGAATTTAATACTGTTTACATTATGTAGGTTAGGTTAGGTTCTTTTTATAACACACTGCTGTGTTTGATTGACGGTTGGCCCCATGTGAGTTACATTTTTGAAGAATACCAGCGAATTACCGAATACTTCCTACGATAGATGGACTTGACTTAGCTTCGAAACGTACTAGGAATTCCTTGATTACTCATTACTAATCTCGAAAATTTGGGTGAATGTTCGGTCGTTATCTCAGCGAATACAGGGAAGACCTGTTTTTCTAACATATATAATTACATACTCCTCTCAACCCTCTCCAAAAAGGGACCAGGTCGTCTGGAATGTTGTGAATCTTAGGTTTTCCATCCCCGGGGTGGTTTCAGCGTTCACTTATTATTAAAAGTCGCCCGTAACCCTGGTAAAGACTTCCGCAACTCCCCAGTATTTCCCAAGAAAACGAACTGATTCTGATGATGGTTTTTATTGGGGAGATTGATTATGTGGATGAAATAAATACGTAAAGAAAATACATGGAATGAATGAAACTTTGTGAATCAAGACTAGATGAAATAATTAACACTAGAAAATAGATTGAGTGAACTTTGTGAACAAAACTAATTTTTCAATGAAAATAGTTTGTGGCATTCAGACACGCTTCCACGAAGCGAGAAATAGATTTTTGTCGACAAAAATGTATTGAAGGCCTAGTGAATGCGATGCTTCTCTTGCGTCAATGTTACGAATGATTTCTGGTGAGCACCCTCTTCTGGAAAACATTCTTCTTTGCCACATTCATCTTTATGAGTTCTTAAATAAGACTGAAATGAAAATGCAAATTTTCAATTCTGTTAGAATATCTTCACTACAGATGTAGTTCAATGTCCAGCGTGGCTTTAGCCAGGAAAGTAGTTGTTTTCTGTTAGACATTCACAAAAAATAACTTCATTTTTATCGTGGATTTTTCAATTCACAGAAAAATCTTTCTATTCAATATTCAATTGAGAATGTTTCCCTTTTCAATAGAGAAATAGGGTAGGCCTACGTAAAAGTTATAACGAAATGAAGGCAGAAGAATAAGAAGGATAACTCAATATCTCCTGGACGTTGAGTCCTTTTAAGGTTTTATGGCTTTTCTGTCGTATACAAACATTAATGACCTAGCAGGTTTTTTTTCAAATATGGGAATATCTGTACAAGTCGGGAAAAATCAGGTACCCAAGTGTTATAGAAGGTAAGTATCATGATAATTTCATTGTTACAAGTTTGTCCATATCAAGGCAATATTTTGTTCATCTATATATTTCGACTAGTTGGATATATTCTGTAATTCTTTCCTCTTAATATTTCTTATAAATTTTTTATTTCACGTTTGTTTTCCCTAAGATTCTTTATATTTTTTATCTTTTCCAGCAAATTTCCCAAATTTCGGGACCCAAACTGTCTCTGCCCAACTATCTGAGTCTTCTTGGGACCAGTATATAATGGTGTTTTCTTCTCGTATGGTATGGATGTTCTAAAAGTAATAATTTCAATTGGTGTTTTTTATTACATGACACCACTTCACAATAATTAATAATTTAGGTAAATGCGTTCTTCAAAAAATATAGTTTTAAGTATTTTATGTTGAATGATATCGAGGGTAAGGTCTGTATCAGACATTAGGTTGGTAAGTATTTTGTTTTAGCCATATTTATTGTACTTAAACCAATGTAGAATCATTTGAAAATATTTCCCCGTGTTGGTTTTCAGTTCTTGCCAAGTTCCAGCCCAGAATTGCTGTGTCAATATTCAAATCATTGGATTTATGTGTTAATAAGTTGTTGATATAAATCTTGAATAGAAGAGAGCCCAGGACAGTATATTAGTTATATATTTTCGTCTATTCAATACGCTATGAATGATCACATTTAGAAATAAGATATCATGATTTCCCTCGCATTCCAACATATTTCAATTTTTCCGAAAATATTTTATAGCAGTACATATATGTATGAGAATGGTTTAGAATTGACTATTGATATGTTCATCTTCTATCCACCTTCCTAAACTCTAAACTCATAATGTTCACAGAACCTACCAGAGTATCTGTCCATTCTTCAACAACAATTGACTACATTTGTTCAAATTTTGTAGAAGATTCAATCGCATGTGATGTTATTCCTGCAGGTTTATCGGACCATCACGCAGTTGTGTTAAAAAGTAATATAGAAAGGAAAAACTGTCGTAAATATAAAAGGGGTAGAATATATAATAAAACAAATTATACAAAATTTAAAAATTATTGCGAATCAGAACTTAAATGGAATATGATACAACAAAAGGAGCCGTTATCCATTTTCCACAAAAAAATGTCTGACATCTTTGAGAAATCCTTCCCCTTGAGAAATTTAAAATCAAAAAGAAAAAAAACCATGGGTAACGTTAGGCATCAGAACTTCTGCCAAAAACCTGAGGTCTCTACACACAATCAGGAAACATAACATAGACGAGAGCTTTTTAAATTATCATAACAAATACAGGAACATATACAGAAAATTAATCAAATCCGCCAAGAGTACTTATTATGCAAAAAGAATTGAGGAAGCAAAAAATAAAAATACAGAAAGTTGGACGATTGTAAACGAACTCCGAGGTAAAGAGAAATATAGGACCACGGAAATTAACATACAGGCAAATCATATAAATGACTACTATTGCTCGGTTTCTGAAAAATTAACATCATATCTAAAACCTAAGAGAAACCCAACAGAATACCTATATCAGATTAGTATAAATGAGGACTTCTATCTTGAACCAACAAATAGAGCAGAGTTAAAACAGGTCATGAAGGAAATAAAAAACAGAAAATCCTCCGGAATAGATGGTATCAGCATAAAAATTTTTGAGAACCTACCTGATCAAGCCCTAGATATTCTTGCAACAACTATAAATGAATCCTTTCTCACCGGTATCTTTCCAGCATGTCCGAAACTAGCTGTTGTTATACCTCTCCATTAAGGAGGAAACATCGAGGATCCATCAAATTTCCGGCCCATCTCTCTGCTGCCAACTCTATCTAAGATTATAGAAAAGCTCGTTAAAACACGAGTAGAAAAATTTGTAAATCGGCACTGTCTATTATCTAAATACCAACTCGGATTCCAAAAATCAAAGAGCACCAATGACGCTATTTTTCCTTTCTTGGAACAAGTCTACACAAGTCTAAATGCCGATGAAGTTGTTGCTGCGGTGTTCTGTGACTTCTCAAAGGCTTTCGATTGTGTAAATCGCAGAACCCTGCTACAGAAATTAAATCTATATGGATTCAAAGGTGCCTCCCTGAAATGGTTTGACTCTTACCTCTCCGGAAGATATCGAGTAGTAAAAGTTAATGACCAGACATCTAACATTCTAGAGATCACAAACGGGGTGCCACAGGGGTCAATCCTTGGACCTCTACTGTTCCTTCTATATTTGAATGATCTGTCAAATATTGACATTCAAGTGAAAGAATGGTGTGACTCTAACTCGTTATGTTTCAATCTTTCAAAAACAAATCTCCTCACATTCAAATTTGACTTTCAGGACTTGTATCTTGAAACACAACTCATCGGAAATAAAACATCATGCAAGTTCCTGGGACTATACATTGACAATAAATTGAGGTTTCAAGAGCATGAAATTGCATTAACAAAAGAACTTGCATCTGGTTGTTATGTGATCAGAACTGTGGCAAGAGAACTTAACTTGGAGATAGCGAAAACAGCCTATTTTTCTTTAATAGAGTCTCATCTACGGTACGGAATAGCTTTTTGGGGATTTGCTAGTCAGCAGCTCTTCAATTCGATCTTTATTCTTCAAAAAAGAGCTATTAGGTACATGTGCTATACTAAGTCAAGGGAACATTGCAAACCCCTATTTATTAAGCACAAAATTTTAACATTGACAAGCTTATTTATATTGGAGACTGTATGTCTTATCCATAAAGCCAACCGAAACCCGTTATTCCTGAACACGGTTATAACACAAGACAAAATAGAAACATTCCGGTTCCAATCCTCAAGTCATCCATGACAAAAAATTCAATTATTTATGAGGGCATAAAAATGTTCAATCATTTTACCTTCACAAGCAAAAACTATTGAATCCTTACCGTCATTTCGGAAGGAAGTTAAATTCATGCTCCTTGAGAAGGCCTACTACAACATGCAGGAATATTATGAGGATCAATTGTTATGAGAAGACATGCTATCGGTTGTGTAACAGGCATTCTCTGATTTAGCAAATTTGCAACATTTTAATATCCCTGTAGTATTATCAACCTAAGCAGCATTTTATACCTACATTATTACTATATTATTCTATTAGTTATACAACTGTACTTTTTGTAATTTTTTTTAAATTATAGTTTATGTACTTTTTATTCTACCAATTAAGCTTTGTCTATGAGATTTTATATATCTTCGACAATAAAGTATACTTTGATTTGATTTGATTTGTTCCAATAAATAATACATTCAATTTTCTTCAGAATCACAATTTTTTATGTTTGTAGCACTTTTGCATCGTTCGGAATCAATGATGATGGGTCGGTTAATCAATTTGAGGTTTGTTTCCGCTTTCAAACAGTGATGTAACTGTATCGGTTCAAAAAATATATCTTGAAAAAATCCATTTTCTGCTGATTATATATGTGAGAGAAAGTGTTATAACATCCGCTATATGTTTTATAGTTTCCGTAGATATTTCTTCTCCAGGACTTTTTTTGGTATCAAATTCTGATGACGTCAATGACTTCTTCCATGCCTGTGGGATAGGGAAACATATTATTTGGGTTTTCTTTGAAATTTCGTGAAGTTTCAATTTCACTAGCCAATTTTTGTGATTGCTGTTTTAGGTGGAGGTTGGTTAAACGCGTCATTGATACTGCTCCACAAGCCTTTTGATTTTCTTGTTTCATTCATTCTGATAATACTATTTTTAGCTTCTTGAATTAGAAAATCGCTCTAAATTACCATAGATGTTTTTGTTTTCTAATCAAATTATGTCCCAGTTTTCTCTGAGATATGATTCTTTAGATTGCTTTTTAATTTTGGTAATAGTTTATTTTTTTTTTAGTTATGAAGCTTTTTAATTTTCAAGAATTAATTCGTATTAATAATTTTTTCATCAAGAAGTAATCCTTTTGCTATCCATTTCCTCCGCTATATTTCTTATTTCAGAGTATTTTTGCCTAAATTAAACTTAAGTTTATCATTCAATATTTCTCTAATTATATCTTGATCAATTCGGATACAAATGTCTGACAATGTTCCTTTCTTTGACTTCGATTCCAATTTGTAATAATTTTGAGGAAATCATTTGTGTTTGCTTCCACTAGCTGTCTAAGTAACTTCAGTGGAATATGTCGAGAATTAATGCATTTTTTGGAAACAGCCCCAAGCGGTTGGAAGTAGCCCCACTATTAATTTTATTGCAATATTCAACAAAGAATTGAATACCTTGGGGAAATTAAAATCTAGAGAAATAGGACGAGATTTTCCAAAACTCAATTCATTTGTTGTTGGAATACCTCCTTAAATAATTATAAATTCAATGTGCCGAAAAACACTGTCAATTTTCGAACGGTTGCCTTGTTTGTGTCTTGTGTGGGTCAAAACTAGTAATTAGAATTTTACCCCCTTCCTGTTTGCCGATTGATCTGAAATTTGGTAGACACCTTTAGTTCTGATGACTATACAATAATGTTTATTCAGTATCATTGTAAATCCAAGATGGCCGCCGTCACAAAATGGCAGAGTACATATTTTTTTACAACCCCCTCAATATGGATATCAAATGAAAGGGCTTGGCTAATAGAATACAGTACATCATGGAAAAATCCCAAATCCACGACGGCGTCCGAAACAAAATGGACTGACACAGTCAATACAACCCCCTCAATATGGATACAAATGACTAGTAGAATACGGTACACCATGAAAAAATTCCAAACTAGATAAAGTACAAAGACTGGCTTGCCTAGCAATGACAGGTGCTATGAGGACGACGCCTACCATAGCTCTAGAGTTCTGCTAGGACTGCCACCTCTACACCTAGTCATTGAACATGAAGCCATGCGTACTGCCTACAGACTTCGAGGTACAGGCCAATAGATTAGCACGGAGGCAGACCATGGACACTCTTAATATTTGAAACAAGGCGAAGGAGGGCTGTCCAATCCTACAAATGGAAAGAGATAGCATCCCGCCGGTTCTGCATTTTAAAAAGGACCAAAAATCATCATCCCCACGAGAGATGAATGGAAAGACGCTGCGCCCGGCAGATGGTATACAGATGGATCAAAACTTGGGGGAATGTCCGGCGCAGGAGTATACAAGAAAGGTACAAAGAGAAAAATCTCAGTTCCTCTAGGCAAATACGCATCAGTGTTCCAAGCCGAAGTATATGCTATACTCACCTGCGCTTAGGAAAACCTCGACAATAGTAGTCGAGGACCTATTCTCATCTACTCGGACAGAAAGGCAGCAATCATTGCAATAGAATCAAACGAGATCACATCCAAATTGGTGTCCGAGTATAGAAACGCCATAGAAAGTTTGCAGAAAACAAGGAAAGTCAGCCTCATATGGGACACACAGGTGTTCCTGGGAACGAAGAGGCAGTAGCCAAGATTGGATCAGGAAAGACTCCAGTCGGACCGGAACCAATCTTGGGAATACCCAATAGCATGGCCATCTCAAACATGGAGGGACTGCTGCAGAAGAAGTTCATCAAAACGTGGCAGGAGGCGCCATGCATGAGGCAATCGAAGCTCCAAATAAAGGGTCCTTCGAAGAAACTGTCGAGAGAGGTCCTGTCACTCAACAGACCGGATATCAGCCTGTGACTGGGCTCCTGAACAGGCACATGGAACTCATCGGGATCACAGATGATCCCATATGCAGATGGTACCTGGAAGATGACGAGACATCGTCGCACATCCTTACTGAGTGCCCCGCTCTGGTGCACCAGAGGGGGATCAACCTGAACCTAGAAGATGTCAAAGAGATTCAGCTGAGGAAATTGCTGAGTTTTGTCAGAGAAATCGGCATGCCCAGCTGATTCTCAGATCACGTGGGCGCACAATGGGCCCAAGTAGAGATGCCTTCGCGCACGGGTTCTCCGGAAACAGCCCACCATGTGCACAGAAGAAAAACAAGAAAAAATTCCAAATCCAAGATGGCGTCCGAAACAAAATGGCAGATCATAGAGCTTAGGCAGTCGATACAACCCCCTCAATATGGATATCAAATGGAAGGGCTTGACACCGTCAGTTCTGATCGACTTTGGAAGAGATGGCGTACACCTTATTGACCCTAAAGCCATACAGTTTCCAGCAAAGATCAATTATGGGACGGCTGAAAGAAGGATGTTGCCCATGATTTTGCCATGGGCTTCCACTGTCCACAAAATGCAGGGCAGCACTGTAGACCACGCAGTTGTGTATTTAGGATCGAAATTGTTTGAGGAAGAGCAAGCTTACGTGGCACTGAGTCGAGTAAAGTCTTTGGAAGGATCATGTATTGAGGAGTTAGATTGCAACAAACTGACAGGAAGGAAACCTTGTAATAATGAGGCACTAAAAGAACTAAATAGAATGAGAAATATTAAGTAACTAAATAAAAAACTAAAAACTTAAGAATAAAATAAGTACATTTTTTTAAGTTCAACGGTTTTATTGTAAAGAAACATGCAGATAGTGTACTGAAAGCTACAAAATTAAATAAGTAAAAAAAATGTGTTTTAAGTTGAACGGGTTAATTGATGATGATGATGCAGATAATGTACCAGTCATCACACCACCCTCCTCATCAATATAGGGCATTGATCAGACTAAAATAAAATCGTGAGGCGCGTCGAATTTCTATTATCTACAGTCAACCGCTCGTATCATCATATGCTTTGGACGCATCTTCTCAATAGACAACTTATGCAAAATGTGTGTGGAAATAAATCCGTCACTGTCATCGTGCGACATCACAGAACGATCATTTACATAATTACTCAGGTTACGCTACACCCCACGATTTTATTTTAGTCTGAGCAATGCCCAATATTGATGAGGAGAGTGGTGTGATGACTGTTACCTTGTACCTACCTACTATTTTTCAGCTTTTAGTACATTATCTGCATCATTATTATGTTTCTTTACAATAAAACCGTTTAACTTAACCCTCCACTGCATGATGTACCATAAATGGCACAAACCAAAAAATATTTTTTTTACATATTTCAGCTCAACTCATGTCGTAACTGCGGCACAAGGTTTCGAGTACATTCATGTCGAGTTTCATTCACCTGCTGTTATATATCGTTATGATATCAAATATATGTTAACTATTAAAAGAATAAAAATTTCATAAAATGATACTTATACATCACATGAATACCTGCTATGGTAGTTTTACAATTTTTCTGTGCACTTAGCATTTCTGAAACCTTTTACCATCTTATGTTCGACGCAGCTCATCGAAGAGTTTAGCAGTGGAGCTTTTCTATTGACATCAATAGGTTTCCAACTCAGAATTCAAATAGATTAAGAATTATATATAAGCAAGAACATCCTGTATGCTAACTTAGAAACTCAAGGGAACATGACAGGGACATGATTCCTCATGAAAAAATGATGAAATATCAAATCTGAGAACAGAAAATGGTTGAATAAGAATTTATTACCACTTTGTATGAATAATATTAAGTATAGAAATATAAGCTGTTTATAAAATAAGTTTCATAGTGTAGAATGAGAAAAGTTGCTTTTGAAAGTGTGTGGAAACTAAAATTTAGTACCCAAATACAAAAATTGATGGTTGCTACGGGAGGAAGAAAACAGGAGTCGAGAAAAGATAATTTTGGAGAAAGCGTTAGACAAATTTTCTTCAGATAAATCAATCCAAATGAGCAGAAAACACAACTG
Source organism: Gonioctena quinquepunctata (assembly GCA_018342105.1). Lineage (NCBI taxonomy): Eukaryota > Metazoa > Arthropoda > Insecta > Coleoptera > Chrysomelidae > Gonioctena > Gonioctena quinquepunctata. Next base: position 97,664 of record JAFIRS010001121.1, read on the forward strand.
TGAGAGCAATTCCAATCAATAATCCAAACCAAGAAACAGCCTATAACTATTTGAGCAAGAAACCACTTACCTGCTATCCAGATCACATTTCACACAGGGCATAACCAACAATAAAAGGGGGCCAACGTCAGCCAGGTTCGTGAGTGCACAAACGCAAAGAACTACAGGTACTTTTCAAAAACACAAATAAACGAAGTGATATCATTTAATACCAATGATACTTTTTGGGGTCTTTGATAATATTTATCTGCAGTGGGGAACTTAATTTCATACATATGACCTCTGTGTCAATATAACCTGTAAATATTTATTTGCTCATTCATTCTATTATGCATGAGCAAGTCATGTGATGATTTTTTCAAGTTCATATATTTGATTATGTTTAATATAAGCTAGATATCGCAGGAGTTTGAAACCTTTGGAAATATTCATTTCAATAAAAGAAAAAACAAATTTAACTATTTCCTGTTTTGTTATTCAGCATTTGATCATATCACGAACTATATTTTCATGAAACAATAACTTGACTTCAAACAAAGCAACTAGATGGCGCAACTGAACTCTGCTGAGCTGTAGGATGATCATGTCTCCATAGGAGTACCGACTGAGCTGGAATAAGGTAACAAAGGGAAGGTAAAATGGTGTTTGAAGAAGAGTAAGAAAAACATAGCCAGGATTTCGATTGTTATGATAAGTATTTCTTTTAAGAATCGAATAAAATTGTTAATTTATCAAATCAATCAAGTTTACTATCTTAACAAATTGCGAAATTATTGTGATGACTAGTGGTTAATAAAATAATAATAATGATAATAATCAATCAATAAAAACAAAATGAAATAAACAACCCACATCATCATAATAATATATATATATACAGTTTGAAGGTTATTCATTATCGTAAAAAGTGTTATTTTCAACGAAGAAAAATAGAACTTGTTTCCCAGTGTTATTAGGTATCTATTCAGGTAAGTGTTATACATTATGATTACTCGAAACCCATAAAAATGCCAAAAAAAGGATTGTCCCATATATAGCACACCATGTAACGATGGACTCTCCTGAGACATTGCATTTCTTTTGCCGATATGAATTGGTTTTCTAGCATCTCACTCATGATATACTTGACCAACGTGGGTATTTTGCCACTGGGAACAGTAAGCCTAACTGGAGCTGTTATGCCGACGGAAAAAGAAATGAAGAAAAAAGGCAGAGGTCACTTGGTAGAGAAAATAGCCACTATAGATAATGTGGATGTCAGTATAGTATGGTTTGATAATAAAATCGTTTCTACGGTGTCAACTTACGCTGGGAGCGAACCAATAGGAGAAAAAATAAGATTTTTCAATAAGGAAATTGTCCATAAAATAGTACCTTGCCCCAAGAGGGTTCTAATTTATAATAGTTACATGGGAGGTATAGATCTTCTTGATTCAATGTTAGGATTGTACCGCATAAAAATCAAGTCTAAAAAATATTATTTGCGCATGTTTTTTCATTTTATTGATATAACGTTGCTGGTTACTTGCCAGATGAGCTGAGAAATTTGAAATGCCGCTTTTGGATACCAAATTGGCAATAGCGGACGCTCTTTGCAAAGCAGGAATACCAGCCAGACAAAACAAAGTGGAGAGACCTTCGAGTGCAAACCTTCAGCAAATGTATGAAAGTAAAAGAAAAAAAGGACCAGCAAAAGAAACCCCCCCGTAGAGGTTCGAAAGGATGGTCTTGATGATCATTTGCCTTATTGGCTGGAGACGGATCGATCAAGATGTAAATATCCGGGTTGTTTATGAAAAACTTACATAATATGCACAAAATGCCCTTGTGTCTTAATAAAGATACAAATTGTTACTAACGGTTCCATACTGAATAACTTGTAACTGTTCATGAAATGAAAATATTGTCATCTGATTCTTAAGCTGTATTGGATGATGTTCCATATATGGCACAAAGTACTTTTTTTTGAAAAATCAAGTAATTTTTATAAATACATTTTTTCTTCTATTTTCACATTAAAATAGGATTCAAGTTTTCTTGTAACAAATTTTTTCACAAAAAAAAAATCATGCGGTAAAGGGTTGAAAAAAATTTTACTTATTTTATATTAGGTACTTGCATAACATTTTTTCAATTACAAAAAACAGTTTTTTTCAAATCTTTTATAAATAATACGACAATTATCTTTCATCCACCTTAAATTCATTGTTTCAGCAAGAAACTTTTTCTAGATTAATTTCGTTCATCTGAGAATATCATTTTCTACATAATATCAACCGCTGCTCAACGCTTCAGATAAAACGTTCACCAGCTCTCTTGCTATTATTACTATTATGCTATTGCACCGCTCCCTTTCTTGTGGGATCTTGCTACGACTGCGAACAATGGTCCTTCCTTCCTACTTAATTTCTGTGAAAAGTCAATATTTGCATACGCTGAAGAAGTTAGAAAAGGCGTTCGATAGTCAAAGATGATTCAAGCACAATCCGCCATTACATAATAAAGTAATGAATGCATTTAAAAAATTAAACTAATGATTGTTAAACTTGATATTTATTATTAGGGCAATATATACTGTAATAATAATATTTCCAACATTTTTCCATCTTTGCAAAGTGAGATTGCTTCTAGAAAATGTGTTTCCCAATTCTTCCGGTCTTACTGATGATCGTGGAAGCGTGAAATAGATTTTCGTCGACAAAAATTTATTGAATACCTAGTGAAAGCGATGCCACTCTTGCATCAATGTTACAAATGATTTCTGGTGAGTACTCCTTCTTGGAAAACATTTTTCTTCATCTCATTCATCTATATGAGTTCTTAATTAGGACTGGAGTAGAAAGTAATGTTTTTACTTTTAGATTTTTTTTTGAGTTAGGGTCCTCTCAAAATATCTATCAGATGTAATTTAATGTCCAGCAAGGCTTTATTCATTTATTTATTTATTCATTGATACACTGTTCTACAGGTTACACCCAACTACAGGACAGGAATATAAGTTAATACATATCGAGATTAACTAAAGTAATAGGATTTAATCGCAGAGATTGAAGAGTCAAAAATATCAATCTGACAACTTGCAGAATTACAATTGACACACATGTTTTGCAGCGGTGAAGTAGCCGGGAAAGTAGTTGTTTTCTGTTAAATACTCACAATAATAACTTAATTTTTATCGGAATTTTAATGTATATAACTACAAAATACAATACAATAGAAAAAAATTCAAATGAATGATTTGGTGCCCTCTTGCTCATAGAAGAGGACGAATGCTTCAGCACTTATGAGGTATTCTGGTGATATCGGTGATACTCTTGTGTCATTGTACTCGTGCCATGTGCCTGCATAAGGGGGGTACAGTAAGCCGTGTAGTATCCGCTATAGGATGTTCCACTATGATTGGACACAGCATACAAGTAGTAGCGACATGGAGTTATGTTATCTGTTGAATAATTACTCATGTCTGATCCTTCAAGAGGAAAGTCAATAGTGACATTTAATTTTCTCCTGAATCTATCCATCGTCGAAAATCGTTTCAAGTGAATTACTAATATTTTGGGGAATTTATTTATAGATAATGACTTTGTGCATTTTATCCTTTCCTTGCATTTTCAACAAGTTGGTTTATATTCGCCATCCAAAGATTCTTCCTTAGTGAATGAATCTAAACATTGTGACAGTCTGAGCTGGCCAGTTCTCTTTGGAATATGAAGTGAACGGTCCCAAAAGGGGTCAGAAGAGACAGAACAATGGCCGCAGAAAGTTCAATTCAACGTTGATTTCAGTTGACCAACAAAGTTATCAACAATTTTCGAGTTGTCCATTCTTAGATATCTTGACCAACACTCCTGTGCCTTTTCATGGTCGCTCAATTTCTCATCAATTTCTGTCAGGGTAGGTTTGGGCTTTTCTATCACTCTGTTTACATCTTTATGAAGACCTTTCGATAAATATCTCAGAAATTCTTGAGCGTATCCCATGAAACGAGGTTCGAATCTTTGTATCTGGCTTTTCAAAGAAATAGTATTCACCACCCTATCAGTCGAATCTTCCAACCAGAGTCCTTTTATCACTACCGCAAATGATTTTATTACAGCACCTTTCATACTTGATGTGCTTGTGTTGATATCCCTCATATGCTCGTCTTTTCTAAGATACTCGAGCAACTATCTGGTATTCGATAAACATTCTATTACGATATTCATAAAGCAGGTGTTGCCAATTTTTTTCAACCCATTAAGTCCGGGAATTTGGGCATCTCCATGCACAAGTGGACTGATGGTGCTGTTGTAGTTATAACTGCATACATAACTTATGCTGACATCATAGGAATAATCTCTATCAAACAGTCTCCTATCGCGTCGTTCCATCGGAATGGTATTTTTCTTTGATTCATCAAGGCATTCTCGTCTTCAAATAGAAGGTTTTTGAGGCTGTAAAAAAATTTCATCAAGTTTACGGGACGAGGGAAGTGTACCCATAACTGATGCGGCGTTTCCTCTTTGAATTTCCATACTGATGCGCTGAATCAGAAGAGCATATGATCTAGATCATTAGTACACTTTATAATTATTTTTTTCAATTTCTTCTAGAAGTTCCTAGAAGTGAGATCCAAATACTTTATTTGTTTCCATTGCCACTGGCTAAAATGAGTTAAATTCTTCTATATTTGAATATTTTCGAATTTTCAATTTCTCAGCAGAAGTAGCTGCAGCACCTTTAGTGAATGAGGTCGTTATGAGATGAGAGGCTACAACAGTAAAATCCCAAACTGAAGGCTTTCCGAATTTCCAGGGTATAAGGGTCATTCCGTCTGGACGTTTGCCGTCGTCTCTACTTATTCCAATACTGAGGGAATTTCCGCAGTTGTAGGAGCTCGTTTTATCATAACAGTCACAGCATGGTGTTTTGAAAAATGTCCCGAACTGAACTTGCAACTCAAACCATGTGTTCCATTTTCTTCAACATTAGATCCACATCTGCATCTATGGCTAAAACAAAGCGATTTTCTCAAGCGAAGGCCAACTGCAATCCTGAACGATTGGTTATCTAATAGAGTACCCAAAAAATCTACCCTTTTCAACATGAATATCCCACAAGAGGTTATCTTGAACGATGGAAGATAGTGACTAAAATTGAAGACCCTGTTCATATTTTCGAACAAATCAATAATAATAATTTATAGTAATAACTGATTTGTTGAAAATATAAACAACTTTTTCCATCTTTGCAAAGTGAGATTGCTTCTTGAAAATGTGTTTCCCATTTCTTCCGGTCTTCCTGATGATCGTGGAAGCGTGAAATAGATTTTCGTCGACAAAAATGTATTGAAGACCTAGTGAATGCGATGTCTCTCCTGCGTCAATGTTATGAATGATTTCTGGTGAGTACTCTCTTTTGGAAAACATTCTTCTTTGCCTCATTCATCTTTATGAGTTCTTAATTAAGACTGGAATAGAAAATCAAATAACTATCTGAATGAAAATGCAAATTTTCAATTTCAGATTTTTTCTTTTGAGTTAGGGCCTTTTCAGAATATCTATCAGATGTAGTTCAATGTCCAGCGTGGCTTTAGCCGGGGAAGTAGTTGTTTTCTGTTAGACATTCACAAAAAATAACTTCATTTTAATCGTGGATTTTTCAATTCACAGAAAAATCTTTCTATTATTATTCAATTGAGAATGTTTCCCTTTTCAGTAATAACTGCATTCCTAGATATTTCAGATGATATTTCAGGGTTCACCATTAAAAAAATCGCCAATACGATTATAAAACCCTTGACTCACCTCATTAATTTATTATTTCAACAGGAATATTTCCATCCAGAATGAAAGCTGCGCTCCTTTCACCCATTTTAAAATAAGGAAATCCACAACATTTGAAAAATTACCGTCCAATTACCATTACACCCTTAATTTAGAAATTTTTGAATATGCGATATTGGAACAACTACTGAATTTCATGAAAAAAAACAATGCAATTACCTAAAACCATCACGGTTCTCGACATTCTACTATTACAGCTATTCATAGTTTCTACGATAAAATTTCACTCTCCCTGGAGGAAGACGAAAGCGCGGTTGTAGTATTCTGTGATTCCAGCCGAGTTTTCGATTGTGTGCAACATCAAATTTTATTGGATAAATTATTCAGATACGGAATCTGCGGCAAACTTCATGAATGGTTTTCTTCATATCTTAAGGGACGTCTCCAGAAGATCAAGATAAACCACATGGAGAACAATGAAAAAATGGTTTTTACTTCTAGTGAACTCTCAGGGCTCAGTATTGGGCCCTATTTTGTTTACGCTTTTCATCAATGAATTACCTATGATCCTCCCGAATGCATTTACCTGTTTGTATGCAGATAACACCACGTTATTATTCATAGGTAAATCTGAGATACAAATTCAAAACAACATTAACACTACTGAAGAAATTTTATGGACATAGCCCTCAAAGACAATCGTTAACCGTAGACACGTGTTTCGGGCTCTCGGCCCTCATCAGTACCGTGAAAAAGTGCAAGGATGAACAACACTCGGTAGAAAATGACAAATCAACGGAGTCAACAAACAGAAGCCGTTGATTTGTCGTTTTCTACCAAGTATTGTTCATCCTAGCGCTTCTTCACCGTACTGATGAGGGCCGAGAGCCCGAAACACGTGTCTACGGTTAACGATTTTCTTTGAGGGCTATGTCCATTAAATTTCTTCCGTTTTGTTTACCAGTCCCTTGGATATTTTTCCCATTCATATCTATTAACACTACTCTTCATCACTTCGTAAGTGGCTATACGAAAATTCCCTATTTTTGAATACTACTAAAACAAATCACATATATTTTCCCACCAGGCAAAATAAAAACACCCCGACAGTAGAAATAACTATAAATCATCAAAATATCGACAGTGTTGAATGCTCTACTTTTCTAGGTATTAGAGTTGATCAGAATGTATCCCTAAATATTAACTATAAAACTTTAGCCAACACACTATCAAATGTTTTCAATTGAGATCTCTCAAATCGAGCATCTTGCTCTTCTTCTATTATCTGGGGCAGCTCATCTGCTGCTAATGAGGTTTTTCTGGTGTAGAAGAGGATTATACGCTGTCTAGCTTATGTTCCTCATGTAGGGAATTATTCAAACAATTTAAAATTCTTCCTCTCTATGGCCTACACATATTGGAATTTTCACTGTATATACATAAGCAACGCAAAACTTTAGTTAAGAATAATTCATTACATGATCATAATACAAGGTCAAAAAATAATTTCCATCTGCCCACTGGTCGTTTAACAGTATCCCAGAAATCTGCAGATATACTGGGACTCAGATTGTATAACGTTCTTCCTGAAGAACTAAAATTGATTGAAAGAGTTCTTGTCGACCTCTGTCCCTATAACATAAACGATTTTTTTTATAATTTCAGATAAAATGTTATGTTTGTCTATATTGTAGAGACTCATTTGTATCTGACTTGTCCGACTGCTCTATGGATCAAATAAAATTGAATTGAAATAGATTGATACCAAAAATATCGACTGAAGGAATTTTTTTAAATTTCTCTCAGGCATTTTTTTAAACTGAAGGTAGTCCGCTATTATCTGAAATAATTTTCTTTCGCATCATTTTTCATCTGTTTGATTTAAATGCCCTGTTGCGCTGAAACAGTCTCCCTTCAAGTTGTTGGTTTCTATGTCAAACAACCAACAAATTTTACCAGGAGTGAAAAAACAAATCTTTTCAGGAGTGATTTCTTCCAAATACACCAAATCTGCGAACATTAATGATGTGCAAAGTTTTTTTTGCTCCACAATGAAATGAATCGTGAATTATTGAACATAAAATCATGGTCAAGGTGACACTAAACATCGAGAAGAATCTGAAAAATCTTGGCAGCAATTGCGATTTTTTATTGAAGCATCTGTTCAGTTTCCATACGATGAATTTGAGTTTGTTATCGTCATATTCATTAGCAACCGAAGATTTCCCTTTCTTTACAATTATTGTAAATGTTCCAAAGTTCTGGTCAACGTTCTTTTTTTTCAGTGGTAGAAATTCAAACAGGGTATATAAATACCATTAATAAAAAAACATATTTTTATTTATAATCATCATGGGGCAGGTAGCTGTGACGTATACGGAAGGATCGATGCCATTCTTTAAAATTCAACGAACTTTTGCAGTGTATTCATTATATATATATATATATATATATATATAGGTGTGATAGGCTCTTTATTATATTTGTATTTGTTATTGGCTATTCTTTATTATAATAATGATTGTTGTTGTTATTTTTTAATAACAACTAGTCATCATTAAATATTTGTTATGATAAATTTGTTCATTCGATTTCCTCATTTATTTAATAATTTTTGAAAAATAACTACCTATCATAACAGTAATGAAACTCCGGCTATGTTGTTCTTACCCTTTTTCAACACTTTTTTATCTTATCCCAGCTCAGTCGATATGCCTATGGAGTACGAGTCATTCCTATTCTCATGGCAGAATTCAGTAATGCCAACTTGGTGCGCTGCTTGATGTCAAATATGCTATTTTGTGGGAAGATTATGGTTAGGTGCTCAATAGATAAACAAAGAATGCAGAAAATCGTCAAATAGTTATTGTTTTTATTGAATAAATTCTCAAATTGACCTAATCTTCGATATCTAACTTATCTAACTCAGAACAGTGATGTGAAATGCTAAAACTTGCTTATGCATGATGAAATACTTGGTGAATAAACGTTTCAATATCATTAACAGTCTGTGAGCATAGAAAAAACCATTAAATGTTCAAATGAATGGACACAAGTGATCAAATAACCAATATAGATGTCTGATATGTTGCACTTTATTCAGTTCTACTTTTGAAATTCCTGCTATTTTTCCTTTGTGGTGTTTTCCTGACTATTAGAAGTGTTCGTGCTCTCTGAAAAAGTACAGCTACACTGCAAGAAACCCCCTTTTTGTTCCTGGCAATGGCATGGACTGGACCTTCGTTATCTTAATGAGGTGAGTGGTTTTCTCTTGTTTTTTTATCTTCCCATTCGTATCTGAATTCGTTGTATAACGTTTAAGGATAGTTTTGCTTGTTTTCATCTTGTGTTTTTATTATAATTTTTTTTCCAAATTCGTATCTGGTTTCGTTTTCTACCTCAATTTTTCATCCCTCCCAAGCTTGTTACATTTCTTCTTGGCAACACACACATTTTGTTCATTTTCACAAATTTTAAAGTTTATTCCCACTTTATGTCTGACTTTTTGTTATTCTAACTTATTCCAATGATTTTATTCACAATATATAATTCTATTTATATAATATATTTACAATATATAATTATATATAAAAATTTGGACAAAATTCATATTTGACATTTTTCCGTTTTCATAATTTTTATATTTTATTATTTTCCCCACATTGTTTTTAACATCTCGCTGTTGGGTTTCCCCCTGATATGATTTACCATACTTGAGATCCAAAGTTTTTTCATGAATTTAAATTTCCATATTATTTTTATTGTTTGTGCAAATTGAATGTATGGTTGGTAACATACTTATAACAATAGAAATACTTCAGGACTGACTTTTGCACTGACTAGAACATGGTATAAGATTCTAGAACAGTGAAAAGTATAGATAAATTGTAAAACAAACATAGCATGAACCACGATAACTTAAATACCTAATAATAATAATGATTTATCAGTTTCATTATTTATACACATTTCCAAAAAAAACATATATATAACATAAAATATATATATATATATATATATGTAGATAGATTGACAGGTCGTAGATATCACGAAACTGGATATCAAGAATGCGTTCAATATGGCAGACAGGAATATAATTGAGGGACAGAGGGGTGAGTCATTATCCCATCAACCTGGTGACGGAGTATTTCACATTAGGAGGCTCATAATTTCACATAATCACAGCATGCAAGTGTCAATTGGTATACCACTCCTCTGGAACATCCTGTACGATGACGTACTCAAAATCGAGCACAGTGAGGGGATGATCACTGAAGCATATGCAGATGAATTGACAATCCTGGTGGAAAGTGATCTCAAAGAGGAATTCGTGCATGAGACAAACTTGGCATTATTCAGAGTATCCAATTGGATGACAACTCACAGACTTCAAATCGCTCCCCAAAAAACGGAGGCAGTTATCCTCAAGGGGAAGAAAGATCGTACAGGCATCCAGTTCAAAGGGATTAGAAGATACAAGTCACGCTGGAATCGGTGCAGAGAAAGAGTTTGTTGAGGGTTGCAAGTGCCTATAAAACGGCCTCGGTACGTGCCCTGCAAGTAATCACTGGTTTTCCACTGATAAAATTACTGATCAAGGAAAGAATAGCGATATATAATGTAGAGGTAGACGAGAAAGAACTGGTTAGAAAAAATAAAAGAAAGAGAACTATTTGAGAATGGCAGGAAATAGAAGCAACATTGTGCCCGTTCGAGTTTGGTTTTCTGTGTATCTCGGAATATGTTTTCAAATTTTAAGGATTTCAACTCGGAAATAACTACTTTTTGAGTCCTGAGGATGAAATAAATTAATTCGAAACGTCGGCAAGAAAACAACAGTTTTTCCTTCAATACATATTGATCCCAATCCCAACTAAACCACAACCAAAATAATCTCAGAATCTTGTGCGAGTACTTTTTTCTCTCTTTCCCTTTTTCATAAAATAATATGGGTAAAATTGGATTCCTTTGGGGATAGGCACTTTCAGTATACATTTTGAAACACCTGAAGGATGTTTTTTCATTCTCTTTATTTGGAATACTAAGAATGGTACAGGTTGGTAGTTAATATGCAGAATTCCGTTGTAATAAACTCAAACCTGAAATAAAATAAATAATAAAAAATCTTTTTAATTACAAGATTTTGAATCTATAATTTACGGAATAACCTACGTCACACATCCAAAGCAATTATTCTTTATTTTACGCAGTAGAAAAACTCAAAGTCATCTCCACAATTTAATATCGCAATCGATTGGTTATGTGATGGTGGAAAGGTAAAAAACCATCGATTAGTACATGTTTCGAACCTCTATAGGTTCGTCATCAGCTGAATGTAAAATTCTACAATAAAAGAAGAGAAACGGGTAATACCATAGGTAGTGGAGTACAATATGTGTTACTTACATGGAGAAGAAAAAAATGATGGGTAAAAACATTAATTCTATGTCACGAATTCATTTTCAAAACAAATGAGAAAGAAAAGATTGCCATTCAAAAATTAATATTTCCGTCTTTTAAACTCTAGGGAGGCTAAAGCCATTAGCCGATATGAAAGGATCTAACGACATGTGGATCAATGATAGCAATGAGTGGTGAATGACAGCACACAGGGGCCATCCATCAAGCAAACTGAATTGTCAAAACACCAACATGGAGCGATGACAGAAGAACAACATGCACAGAACATTGGTGAAAAGGAAGCAAATCCAAACCGAAGCAAATAGTATTCTGTGCAAAGAGCTCAGATGTCACCTATCCATATTTGTAACAATTATATAATTATAGCTAGGAGTAGAACATGTATGTATCAAATTAAAGATGTTTATGATAGAATAGTTATTCCAACAAACGCCATGAAGTGCGACCTCTATGAAGGAAAGGAATACCACAACACAGAGCCAACCGGACTAACACCTGTCCAAACGAACAGATCTACAATGACATAGAACAATCGGTTTTTTGGAGATCAAGATAAGAAAGGAATCTAATGAAACGTAAGGGAATTAAAAAACTTTTGGCAATCAAATTATACTTGTTTGTTTAGAGAAACAACAATCGGATTGTTTATAGCAGAATTGATCTGAAAAATTTCAAGAGAATTGAGTAGAGAACCTTTTTGGCAAACGTGCAAAATGTCTAAATCAGTATCAATATCAAAGCTGTGATGATAATTAAGAATATGGTTAGCAAATGAACTTTCAGTATTATAATCATCTATGTGTGGGTTTCTAGAACTCTCAATTAGTTTAACATGTTCCAAAACTCTTGTTTTAGTTTTTCTACCACTCTGTCCGACATACACAGTCAGGATGTGAACAAGAAATTATGTAGCCGCCTGATTTGTGGGCGAGAGGTTCTTTATCTTTAGTATCAACTATCATTTTGGAAATCGGATCCATAGTGTAAAAAGAGGAATTGTTATCATTACCGAGGCGTCTAAAAATATTCAAGATATCAAGAGAAACTTCACCTAGATAAGGAATACAACAATATTTATTGGTATTATTAATACGAATTAAACTGCGATTGTGGGATTTGGTTAAATGTTTGTCACGAATTTTGTTGATTAAATAGGAGGGAAACCCATTGTTGTGGCCTAGGTGTCTAATGATGTTCCACTCATTGTTGAAACTTTCAGGGGACAACGGAATGTTAAATAGTCTATGGCGAAGGAAATTAATCGCTGCACATTTATGGGAATCGGGGTGGCATGAAGGAAAAGGAATAACTGTATGTGTATGAGTAGGTTTCCTGTAAATCGAAAAATCAAATTTAGAATCATTGGTGTTGATCAATAAATCTAAGAAAGGAAGAGAATTGTTCTTTGCTATTTCCATTGTAAATTGTATAGAAGGGTGTAAGGAATTTAAAAATTCTAATAAAAGGTTTACTTCTTGAAGATTACCATTGAAAAGAACGATGCAATCATCCACATATCTGTACCAAAAACATATTTGATTGAATAAAGGAAAGAATTTGAGGTTATATTCTAAATCAGACATAAAAATCTCTACCAGAAGGGGGGACAAGTTACTACCCATAGCTAGGCCAGAATTATGTGTAAAATATTCATTATTAAACTGGAAGAAGTTTTGTTGTAAAACAGTATTCAACAATTTATGCTTTTTGAGCTATATAGTTCTTCAATGAGGAGACCATCTAAAGATTAACTCGTCTGCCATCCTGGAGCTGCCATCTTCATTTCATGAATGTTGACCAAAAATCAATATTCTCCGACTAAATTCATAATTTGCGACCCCAGAAACCCCGACATAGCAATTTTGAATAGAAACGGTCCATAATTACATAACTTGAATTTATGAATTTTGACAATAAATTCATAATCTTCGACCACGAAAACCTCCACACACCAATTTTGAATAGAATCGGACTATAATCGCAGAGATCGTCCGCTCTCTTGGAGCCGCCATTTTGATTTTATGAATTTTGTTAGAAAATGCGTGATGTTCGACCACGAAAACCCCCACATCTTGTCCGCCATCTTGGAGCTGCCATTTTATTTTTGTTTTTTTCTCTCTAACAAAAATACATTGTGCATGGTTACGGAAACTATGAACACCTGCCAAATTTCAAGGTAATCGAACGACGGGAAGGGGGTCGAATTTAACTTGTAAGATTTGATTAAAACCCACAGACAAAGGGACAGGTGAAACTAGATAAGAGCTTGTAATATAAAGAGCTCTAAGGATTCACATGAATAAAGTCTTTTTGTCACAAAAGAGATAAGAGAAGACGTCCCTTCGCCAAAAACACGAATAGCAAACACAAGACCAATTATGTATTCATAAAACACACAACATTTGATCCAAATATTAGGAACAATCTTTAACAATAGCTACATTTCGTCTCGGCGATTTCCAGCCTATTTTTTATCATTACAAAGTATATTCATAAAAGTGTTGGATGACGGTATTATTTGATGTGGAATATGAATCGATGTTGATTCAAGTATGCCTTGAAACGTGTAGCGGTTCTATTATTAGAATTTGGCATAGGTCAGTGTTGAATTATACAATTTCAACTTATAAAAATACAGAATGAGAAAAGTAGGCGATTTTGCTTATTGTTAGAGAGTTTGTGTTATTCGTTTCAGATTTCTAATTTTGCGTTTCTTTTACACAGGCATTAGAATAAATGTTAGTGTTGCTAACCTAAAATTAATAGAATTAATTCGATCGAATTGTTGGTGAAATTTTTGTACGCGAAAATTATGTTACAGTTGAAACCACAGGAATGTTACCAGAGGTCAAAGAAATATCAACATTGGTTCGTCTACGTCTGGGGTACAATTCCACAGCTTGATTTAGCAGCATGCGAGTAATTTGTCAAAATTCCTTCCAAAACGGGAACTAATTGAGAAAAATACATTTCTGAACCCAAATGAGTTCAAATTTGAGAAATATTTTTTCACATAACTGAATATAACTGATGACATTCGATATGATCACTGACCACATCACTTTCAATATCTCATTTCCATTGTAAGCTAGTAGATGTAATTCACTGTGGTATTTTTTATCTATCACTGTGGTATTTTTTTATAAAATAAATGACATTTGCTGTAATCCTACTCTGCGATAGATATTCAATTTCATAGTGACGAAAACAAACGAACCCCGTTATATCCAAATCGGCAGATGAAGTCAAACTAGTAAATGAAGTCAACACACCTTGAAGCACTCAACGAATCACGATTATCAAAAAACCAGTTGTAAGAACACAAAGACGCACACAATATTTTATCAAAAATAATATCGATGGCCATTGTGACCTAGTGATCCGGAATGATAGGTAAACGGTTTTGCCAGGTAGTGTTTTCAAGATTCTCGCACGAGCTTCTACTTGGGAATTGGAAAGCTGTCAACGAACGAACGTTTCTCAGATATGCCTACTGTTTTCTGATTGGCTAGCGTATAAAAGATCTTACTTAGCAACCAATCAGAAAACAGTACACGATGTGAACGATAAGTAATTTGAACATTCTTGTCTTTGTCTATGGCTAGAGTTAGTTCGAACTATAGAGAAATTACTCGTCGCATTAATGAATGTAGTAAATTCAAATTATCATTCATTCTCACTGAAAACACAACCATTTTGAAAATCAACAAGAATCTTGATAACTTAGAAATATCTAAAGATCATCATCATCTTTCTCTGAACCCGCAAAATACACTACTATTTTATTAAGCAGATACACTCACATTTTAAATTATATACAGGGAATATCTAATTAAATTAAATGATATATTTGTTCAGTTTGTGAAGAAGTAGGAAATTCAGGAATCTGGTTGCATTATTATACTCGATTCGAAAAGCACATTTCAGAATGTATTCAAAAATGAATTTGGAAATGTTGCTTCCTAATTGAGCACTGAACGAGAGAGTGCTCAATCAGGATCATAAAAAATGGCTATGTGATATTTTAGTATTATGTATTTTTTCGCATTGCCATCTTTTTCCATGCTGCAAATGCACAGAGAGAAGAAATCCGGAAATATTGTCTCTATTTCATCTATGGTATTCGCCTACCAATCAATCCAGGAACACGGGTAGTTGAACATGAAGTCTCATAGAAAACTACGTTGCTCAACATTATACTGCAAAATAATTCGCCTATAAACTATATCATACCTTTATAGTGAAATTATATTTCTAACTTTCCTACCCCATTGAATAAAACCACTATTAATAATTGCATTGCTGATGCTTTGAGAAATGCAAATCAACTTAAACACTGCATGGTACTATTAAAACCTCTAGCTCTTTCTTTCATATGAAATTATATCAGTTTGTCATTAGTCTGGTGAAAATGTGGGCTCTCTTGGATTCGTAACAAATTTCTCTTTCTCTCGTTGTTTGTTTTGCGTACACGCACTAGGAGTACGACTATTGGCGTCGTGGATTGGCCTATGCTGACATCTGTTGGCGACCTATTAATGTGCACGAAAATTCGTGCCATTAAAATTCCACGATAACAGGTCTAAGCTTCACCGCACAGATTATAGGTGTCACTATCTATAATTTGATGCTTTTCACGTTTTTGTACTTGCCGATAGGTATAAGCACCATGAGATATTTGATACGAATTTGAAAGATACCACAAGCCGTCCTGATGATTGGGAAACCATGAAACAGGCTGTTGGCGGATGGTGGACTCTCTTGGATTCGTAACTAATTTATCTTTCTCTCGTTGTTTGTTTTGCGTTACACGCACTAGGAAAACGACTGTTGGTGTCGTGGATTGACCTATGCTGACATCTGTTGGCGACCTATTAATGTGCACGAAATTTCGTGCCATTAAAATTCCACGATAACAGGTCTAAACTTCACCGCACAGATTATAGGTGTCACTAGCTATAATTTGATGCCCTTCACATTTTTGTACTTGCCGATAGGTATTAGCACTATGAGATATTTGATACGAATTTGAAAGTGACCACAAGCCGTCCTGATGATTGGGAAACCATGAAACAGGCTGTTGGCGGATGGTGGGCTCTCTTGGATTCGTAACAAATTTGTCTTTCTCTCGTTAAGATTTTATATCATATCTGAAATGTTCCGTCGTGGTTGACTCGTGATGAATTGTTTCAGTACTTTTTTAAACGACTGTGAATTTCTGATTTTTTGTATGTGTTGTGGGACGTTCGATGAAGATCCAATACACTGACACAAATGAAGTTCAACACATTTTTAAAAGCAAAAGAAAAATAATAAGCTATTCAGTCATATATATTAGGGGAAAGTCGGCTGGGCCACCTTAACTTTTTTTCAAATTTTTGTGTAATGAGAGTAATTTTTTGATTCTCACATTGAATAAATATTTCGACTATCAAAAATACACCCTCTTAAAATTATTCAAAAAAAACTTGAAGTAATGAAATTATGAAAGATTCTCGAATACCTTACATTTTCGTAGTTTCAAAATGTGAGGGGTGGTATCGGACAAGGACTTTATGTATGGATAACATGCATGATGCATTGCTCATAAACTTTTATTAATAAAAAAATAATTACAATTTCTTGTAACAAATGTAATAGAGATAATTCCTCTCAAGGTCAGCGCAGTTTTCATGGGCCCATCCCTCACAAACTCTACATTGGATCCAATCTTCCTCAAAACTTTATTCACAAACAATGCAGGTGGTAGTTTTCTTTTCATTTTCTAATTGATCATCGAATTTTTAAAATGTGTTTACTTGTTCTACTTTTGAGCTCTCTCCTAGTTTTATTCGTTTTCCCTTTCTGTCCTTATTTCTGGCCTTTTCTTCTCTTAATCTCTCCTTAATTGTAGCTTGTTCCTTTTTCTCTTCTGCAAGTCTTCGTTGTTCCTCTAATTGTTCTTTATGGGGCGTTGGTGTTAGAATTTCACTCTTCTCCCCGCGAGCTTTTCTTGTTTTGAATCTTATATTTGAAGACCGACTAGGGAGAGGAGAGATTTCCTCTAAAACATTTATCGGCGAGATTGGCCTGGCCAAAAATATTGATTTGACTTGGGGTCCTAATGATAGGACCTGATGAGAGTGAGATGGCCCAGCTTCTGACGATGGGTCAGCTTCTGACGATGGACCAACTTCTGACGATGGGCCAGCTTCTGAAGATGGACCAGCTCCTGAAGACAAGCCAGTTTCTGAAGATGGTCCAATGTGTGGAGAGCTTCAGTTTCATCCATATGGTTAATGGGTGCACCTCGTGGCCGATTACTGATAAGTGATGCTGAAAAATCTATATCACTGAAAACATTTCTGTTCAATGGCTGATTCCTGCACAAGAGAACCCTGACTGTGCCAATTCCATTCTGCAAATGGGAGAAGAGGCTGTATTCACCAAACCAGAAATCTCTTTGAGAGTTATTTTCATGTTTGGATACTTTCTTATCCACAATGAGCAAGTTTCATTGCAAGCGTCTTTGAAGGGCTTCATGACTGACCTATCCAGTGGCTGAAGCTTGTGTGAAGTATGTGGAGGCAGGCTACCCAAGTAGCACTC
The DNA here is from genome assembly GCA_018342105.1 of Gonioctena quinquepunctata. Taxonomy (NCBI): domain Eukaryota; kingdom Metazoa; phylum Arthropoda; class Insecta; order Coleoptera; family Chrysomelidae; genus Gonioctena; species Gonioctena quinquepunctata. The sequence continues at coordinate 115,438 of JAFIRS010001121.1, forward strand.
AGAGGTCATAATTTGGTTGTACAGACGTCTACTAGACTTTTCGCAAAAGTCCATGACTTATGTCTTGTAATATGCTGAGACGTCGCTATGTATGCCAATACGACAAAAAGGCACACTCTTGCGACGTCACATCGACGTTATATAATGACTTGCCAATATAGACTTATATAAGCCAGTCGCAAAAGGGTCGTTCTGTGGTCTTAGTGTAGTTATTATATCATTATGCATGAAGGTCATAGTCTTTCTAATATAGTATTACAATATGTATACCATATCAAAAGATTTTATATAATATCAATATAATATATAAGTCAGCCTTCCTTCACATGTTCATGATACTCTGTGACCATGATAGTTATCGAGATGAAAATGATTTTCATTTATGTGCCTTAAAGAATTGTTCTGAAACTCTAGTGACCAAGCAAATCCATTTTTACGATTAAAATCCAATTCTACTCACTTAAAATTCATGCGCCTCGAAAATGAAGAGAGATAAATATTTATTTTCATTTCAGAAAAAATATATTTCATAAATTTTATCTCATTAATCGTTGAAATATGTAGACCATATTACGAAAGATACTTGATTAGCACATCTCCAATGATTTTTAAATTGATATAACACCCAGGGTCCCATATTTTTTATTTTAAATATTTTTGTTCCAATATGGCTACCAGAATGATGTTATCAATCAATCGAAAAACATGGATGCCGTCCTTCTAGTGTCAAAGAGTTGTAATTACTCCGGTATGTACTATCATACGAGTGTCTCAAAGACATCGCAATAGCTTACATAAAAAAGTTGTAATGTAGTCGCTATGACCACAAGTAGCAAGTTTTGTTGTACTAACGTCGTAACGCTATCAAAACAGAAGAAGATAAACACTGAGTGCATAAGCATTCCGCTAGTTCCGCCTAATGGTAAAAGCTAAAAATAACTGACATTTACAATAGAGGTTATGTTGATGTTGAATATTTAAATATTTTTTAATTATCACTCGAAGTGCACATACATATTATTTATGTCTTTCCTTGTTGTGAAAACAATTGAAGGAACTGGATGAACTTCATTTTTTTGCAGTGTCCCGATAGACTGATTAATTATTTCAGATGTTAATTTTGGGGTAGGCACTCATCCTTCCTCTTTATATTTTTCTATACGCTCCAGTTCTCTTGTAAGGCAGATTGGATTTTTGTTTTGGCATTTTAATCATTCATACGCAACTGAATATTCTACATACATAACACAATATACCTATCCAACAAAAATAACATAACCAACAAAAACAATTTAACCATAGATACATAATGTAATCATTACGACCAAAGTTCATCAGTTGATAAAACTACATTACATGAGTACAATATGTAGTCGTAGAAACGTTTCAAAAATCCATTCATTAGAACCACATATGTTCATTGTCATAATAACCTCAAAGCAACCGCTCTTGAGTTCTACTTAACGACACATACAATTTATTTACATACAAACCACAGTACAACTCCATCTCGAGAATTCTTTATTGTACTCTAGTTATATCTACTACACGACGTCATAGCAACGCCTGAAGGTTATAAAACGCACATTAACTTTTTGGTTCTAAAACATACAAATAACTTTTTTTTTTTTTTTATTTATTTTATTTATTTATTGAGTGATTTACAAAATAAAGATACATTGGTAATACAAATAAGTATAAATATATATGGTTTTATATAATATAATAATAATTATTGAAATAGTTGATATTGCAGTTTAGTGTATTATTACTATCTAATCTAAAAGTCAAAATACCTAAAAGTCAAAATACCTGTGTTATTACAATAGAATAGTGCTGTGGGGCTGGTGAAACAATATGTAATATATAAAGTAGTAGCAGAGATCAATTAAAGTAGAAGGTTATCCTTAAATAATGCTTGAGTATTGTGAGTAGTTTTTTATGATATGGATCTTACATTTTTCCGAAAACAGTTTATAGTTACCTATGTTTCTTATTTCTGGTGGCAAAATATTGAATATTTTTGGAGCAAGACATCTTGTGAATCTCTGATTAGAGTCTTTGCGATAGAATGGCACTGATAATTGTTTACTTGTAACTTGTCTGGTATTGTACATGTGAGAGACAAAAGTTTTCATTTCCTGGTGTTTATATAAAAAGGTACAATTACTATGAAAATAAATCATCCTGACATTAGGAGTATCGGAGTTTTTATATAAATTTTCAGTTGGGTATAATTTGCCTTTGTGAAAGATTATTTTTAATAGATAATTTTGTATAACATTGAGAGGACTCAATGCATTGCTATAAAGACCAAAATACCATATTTTATGATTGATTCTACTAGTGCTTTATAAACCATCAAAAGAAGCTTTTTATTTAAAATTTTTCTGAGTTCATAGAATTTATATATAAGTCTTCGTAATCTGTTAGTTAGATGGGTAATATGTTGATTCCATTTGAGATTTTTATCTATAGTTATTCCAAGATATTTAGTGGCTTCCGATTCTTTTACTTCAAAGTTGGTACTGGGAATTTGAAGGGTACTGTAGTTGGGCCTATTGGAATTCGTTAGTGAAAATGCAATATATGTAGTTTTTTTGACATTTAGTGATAATTTGTTATGATCTAGCCAATTTTTACATTGAGGGATGCCATTTTCTGTTTTATTTTTTAGTTGGTTCCAATTTGTATCATGAAATATGAGAATTGTATCGTCGGCATAGGATATTATAGTGCCATCAATATGAGAATCTAATAGTGAGTTGAGATAAGTGATAAATAAAATTGGCCCTAGAACGGTTCCTTGGGGAACGCCAATTTGGATAGTTTCGTTATCACTTATTTCATCTCTTATTTTTACCTGTTGCTGCCTATCTGATAAGTAACTTTGGAAGATCTTCAACACAACACCACGAATACCATAGTGACAAAGCACATCAAGTAGTCTCTTGTGGGGTACTGTGTCGAAGGCCTTCCAAGGTCAAGGAATACCCTATGCATTTCTTTTATTGTCTAGTTTTTTTTTATGTTATCAATTAAATCAAACAGGGCCTCAGAGGTACTGATTCCTTGCTGAAAACCATATTGTTTGTCGCTAAGAATTTTATTGCTAGTGAGATACTCATATAACCTGCTTTTAAGACATTTCTCAAAAATTTTGGAAAACATACTTATTAGGCTAATTGGTCGGTAGTTGACAATGTTATTTTTATTACCTGACTTAAAGATAGGTACAACAACAGATTTTTTGAAATCAGCTGGGACATCACCACATAAAAACATTGAATTGATTATATGGATTAAAGGTTCTAGAATATATTCATGGCAGCTTTTTATGAGTTTGGTATTAACTCCATCATAGCCAGGGGAACTACTATTTTTCAATGATTTAATATGTTCTATCATTTCATTTTTTTGTACGGGTTTGAGAAACATTGATTTTTTTATATTAGGATAATTATTATTTACATTTACTTTTGGGTCTTCAATATTTGCTGCCATTGTTATGCCTACATTTACATAATATTTATTACAAAAATTAGCCATGTCTTTATCAGTCGCAAATGTTTTACCATTCTCATCGCTTATATCTATATTGTCATTTAATTTCAATTTGGTGTTATTTGTAGCCTCATTAATTGTTTCATACGTGGTCTTTAAGACGGTATAAGAAGTCATTATGTTAATTTTATGACTCTGTGCTACTTCGGTAAGCAGGTGCATGTGATGGTTTTTGGCAAAACAAATAACATCAAGGTCCTCATGACTGGAATGACCATCTACAATCAAAATAACAGTTTTTTTTTTCATTTAGATTGACTCGTTCCGCAAAAATTTGCAGCCAGTTCAAGAAGCCATCCTTGGTTATCCAGTCACTCGGTAGCCCATCAAAAATGCTGCCTAGAGGAGCACCTTTCTTCAAATCATTGTCGATTCTGACCCTTGGAAACACTGATACACAATAGGATAGTGACATTTCTACCTCGTTCGCCAGATGTTAGTTTTCCTACTTGTTTTTTTTTCTTTACAGATATCACCTTCAGTTTGTTTGTATAAACAACTGAAACTCCAGTTTCATCCGCTTCAAAAATTTGAGATGGTGAAAAAGAAAATTTGGTAACCATTTCCGTGAGTTTGTCAAAAATTTAATCTACTTGTTCTTTATTAAAGCCTACTGCTCTCTGCAAACTTGTAGATTCAGTCTCTTCATAAAATCGTAATAGAAAACTTTTCCTGCCATCTCTTCAGTTTTATTGGAACAGAGTTTGATTTTCAGTTTTGTTGCAAACTAGTACGCTAATTTAGAAAATTCCGATCTGCTGAGTGGCATCAGTTGGCTGTCCAACTCCTTTACATGTTCATATAACATGTTTTCCTGCTCATCATTGAAATGTACCTTTGTTGTATGTTTTATTATTACTTCTTCGTTTCGCCAGATACTTCTTAATCTGTCAACTAGAGAACGTTTCGGACCTGAATATCTGTGACTAGCTTCCCTAATAGACATGATTTTCGTCAAGACTTTCTCCAGGGCTTCTTCCATATGCTGTTCATCCCATGTACCTCGTATCTTTCCCATGATAATTTCATCGATATCCAGGCTCGCATCTTTGTGTATATTCAGAATCGCGCACGGTTCATTGTTTTTATTTTTATTTCATTAAGGCATTGGATATAACTAGTTGTCCGATTAAAGATAAAAAATAAAATGGTGGCTCCAATATGGCGGACGAGTCTTGTGATTATAGATTCTATTCAAAATTGGTATGTGGGGGTTTTCGGTTACAGATATCATGAATTTTTTGTCAAAATTCGTAAGTTCCAGATGGTGGCTCTAATATGGCGACGAGTTTTGTTATAGGTTATAGCCCGATTCCAATGAAATTTGGTAGTGGGGGTATTTGGGGTCGGCGATCATGATTTTTTGTCAAAATCCACGAATTGAAAATTGCGTCTTTAAGATGGCGACGAGTATTGTGATTATTTCCCGACTCCATTCAAAATGAGTGTGTGGAGATTTTTGGGGTCAAACATCATTATGTTTTTGTGAAAATTCATGAATTCAAGATGGCGACGTGTTTTGATATTATAGCCCGATTCCATTCAAAATTGGAATGTGTTTCTTTTGTTCAGTTGTCCGATTAAATAGAAAAATCAACATGGCGGCTCCAATATGGCGCATGAGATTTGTGATTATGATTCGATTCTATCCAAAATTGGTATGTGGGGGTTTCCGGGGACACGATTTGTTTGCCAAAATTCATTAATTCAAGATGGCGGTTCTAATATGGCGACGAGTTTTGTGGTTATAGCCCGATTCCAATAAAAATTGGTATGTTGGGGTATTTGGGGTCGGAGATCATGATTTTTCTGTCAAAACCCTCGAATTAAAGAAGGCGACTTGACGAGTTTTGTGATTATTGCCCGATTCCATTCAAAATTGGTGTGTGGAGGTTTTTGGGGTCGGACATCTTGATGTTTCAGTCCAAATTCATGAATTCAAGATGGCGACGTGTTATTATGGTGGTGGTATTTTTTTGTCGGGATTCAATAAGATAACGGATTTCATGAATGACTAAAAGTAATGGAATAAAAATGATAAAAAAAAAGTAAGACGAGCTTTTATACAAATGCACTAAAAGGGATTATTTTTCAATTGTTTGTCCTAGCTTTTTCTGTGTGTCGGAGATTCAAAAGCTTGCTGCGAATATAAAATAGGTATTCTTGCGCGGGAAGATTCTACGACGGCGTATTGACGCCATCCTACCAGTATCTTTTTTTATTAAAATCTCACAAAAAAAAATTCTCAAAATGTTAAGATTTTTTCTCAAAATGTTTGGATTTTTTCCTAAAATTTTGACTTTTATTCTCAAAATGTTGAAATTTTTTCTCAAAATGTTGACATTTTTTTTCTTAAAATTCTGATTTTTTTTCTCAAAATTTTTTGATTCTTTCTCAAAATTTTGACTTTTATTCTCAAAAATTTTGACTTTTATTCTCAAATTTTTTTGATTTTTTCTCAAAATTTTGACTTTTTTTTCCTCAAGATATTGACTTTTGCATTCTCAAAATTTTGCCTTTTTTTCTCAAAATGTTGACTTTTTCATTCTCAAAATTTGGACTTTTTTCCCAACATTTTGAGATTTTTTCTCAAAATTTTGACAAAAAAGTCAATTTTTTAAATTTAATAAAAATTTAGGATGGCGCAAATGCGCTGTCGTAAGATTCTGAATCTCCTACTCACAGATTAACCTAGGACAAAGAATTTGATGCTTCCTAAAAACAATCTTCCAAATATTTAGAATTAACCACACTGTCATACATTCGGGGTAAACCAATCGGTGTAGTACAATTTCAGATTCTGAATATGGATAAGCAAAGATTATCAAATGAAAATAGAAAAGGAAAGGGAAACGTTATGGGCCGTCTTTTCAAGTTTCACTGAACAACTATTTCTCGATTCATTCAGTGCATTTAATCCAAGGTTCTGTTCTTACTTCCTGTTCTCAAAGACGACTAGAAGTCATTTTATTCCGTCGATAGTTTTTATTTCCGATCAATTAATATAAATTGAATCTGTGAAATTGAAACATTCAATTATATTTGTGAGCTAACGAGGAGATGGAGAGTACCCGATAGTTCAAAGTTTTTTTTTTTTTTCAAATTCACAATAAAAAAAAATATGAATATCTCAATGGCACGAAGATGGGATGTGAAATAGAAAATATACCGAAACTTTCTTTTTCAGATAACATAATTGAATGTACGGACAAAGATGATACATAGACTACTTCAGCATTTTTACCAAAAAATTCAAGACAAGATCATTTTCCCGGCAGTAAAAACAAAACTTTATGTCGTATGTCATTATTATTATATTTGTACTTTATTCATGACAAATGTTCGCGAACTGACCAAAGGATCAATCGATTTTCATGAACATTAATATAGAAAAATAAAATAAAAAATAATTAATTCGAGCTCCATTTTAAAATTCTACATAAACAAATTTGAACACGGATTTTTAGAATTATCCATGAAAAGACTAAACATTAATAGATAAAGTTATTTTAGGATATTTTGCACGCGTTTATTTGGAGATAATACTTATTACTCAACGTAAACTAATTGAAATATATTCCTTTTAGTGGAATTGTAAGAAAGAATTAGTAATCGGTTGAAAAACACTTTTAAGGTAATTTTACTCATTTTGCCTTCGACCTATTAGACAGACTGTCTTTATAACCCAATTTCGAAAAATAACCTGACTTTATCAACTTCATCGTTAATAAATTCAATGCCCCAAAATACCATCAGTTTTAATCCATGGAGGTCTCAGCTAGTGAGACACTCTCAACAACAATATCATTTCTAGAAATGGCCCATATCTTTGAAGAGAATAACTATATGCAATAAAAAAACGGACATCAGTAATCTGAAATATTTATTGGCGCTGGAAAAGAATTCAACAAAAAACAATCTCACCATTAATGATTCAAATATCTACCAACAAATTCATGTTGGCAACAAATTCAATTGGTGCCACTGGCACCTGACATATGTCATGTCACTTGCTTGCCAGAAGTTTCCTAATCTGTAGGTAACTGGCATTTCTACTCACTTGGTGGTGAAAACAGTCGTGAACAACGTTTAACAAATTTTGATAAAAAAAAAACTAGTAGTATTTGAATATACTTTGTATCATTCTTTATCGTCTTGACTGTATCATATAATAAATGTTACCATCGTAGTAACGATCCTTACCAAAAATGTTAGTTAATTTCACAACGTATATATTGTTTTACAAATCCCTATTTATACAATTATTGTAGTTTCCCTGATAATGGATAGAATAATAAAAAATTCCGAAAGCTTGGAGAACATTTAACGAGTTCTCTTTTACTTGCTGCAAGACTCCACAATCTACTATATATATATATATATATATATATATATATATGTATATATATATATATATATATATATATATATATATATATATATATACCGGGTGTCCACGGAAGGTGGCTCGCCCCTATAACTTTTTTGTTTTCGGAGATAATGGAATGAAATTTGGAGGATCTGTTAAATGCATAACACTGCATTTTTTGACAACTAACTCAACTTCATGCAAATTCCGGATTCACCGGAAGTGACATAAACTTTCGATTTTTAAATGGGACACTTGGTATATGTTCAGTTTTTTTGTCTCCATATGACATTTAGAATACAAACATGTATCATTTGTTTGTACCGTTTTTAATTTTTTTCGAAATAAATTTTTATTCTAGATGGCTATGGATACTTTTAAATAAATAATGTCAGTCCTGAAATGTTTGTAAAAATACAACTTTACTCTTTTCGATCAAAATATTCCGGCTATGTGACGTTTAATTTTAAAATGTTTATTACATTGTTTTTCAAATGGCAACCTGGCGGCTCGTCGGGTTAGAAAAAAAGTGCATTTTATTACGATTAATTTGATACCGCACTCTATTAGGTTGTAACAAAACTTTCGATAAAAAACTGAAAATATAACGTTAGAACTTTCGTTAAATGAAGAAGCTTATTGAGATTAAAATAAGATTTGAAATCATCGAGTAGCCTGTGACCAACGCAACTGAAACAAAATCATTGAATTGTTGCGGTAAAAATTGACGTGTCGACATATTATTTCACATCTCTTCTACAAAGTCAATTAGGTAGTTATTGTGTACCTCATTGTCTGAAAATCATGGAAAATAACAATATTTATACAAGAACTGAAAAAGTTGATGTTATTAGTTTTTGGAGAGTGTAGGCAAAATTCAACCGATGCTGCACGTCTCTACGCAGAGAGATATCCTAATCGGCGTCACCCGACCCGGCACTATTTTCCAAAACTGGTTAAAAAAATGCGAAATGAGCCTGATAATGATGTGAACGATTCGTTTGTTGTGAGTGAATAAAAAGAAATAGATGTTCTGGCAAACGTTCAAGTAAATATTAATACGTCACTCAGGGAGATCGCAAGAGAATGTGACATTTCGAAGTCTTCTGCAGCTAACATTTTGAAGAAACATAAATATCACTCATTTAAATATCAACTACACCAGCACCTGTACCAAAACAATAATGCAAGGAGACTTGAGTATTGTAATTGGTTCTTTGGGAAATATTTGGAGGATGACACATTTCCATATAGAGTTCTGTATACTGACGAAAGCCCTTTCACTAATTTGGAACATTTCAACAGAAATAACAAGCGATATTGGTCCGATGCAAATTTACACTTGTTGGAGGAAGGAAATTTGCAAGAGTGGTTTGGTTTCAATTGTTGGATTGGGATTTTAGGTTACAGAATTTTAGGCCCTATAATTTTTGACGGTGTCCTGACAGGAGCTAGATATCTAAGTTTCCTCACGCAGGAAATTGAGCATTTCTTGGACGAAGTTCCATTAATAAATCGAGTTGGATTATTTTATCAACAAGATAGTGATCCACCACACAACCTGAGGGCAGTTACGGAATATTTGCATGAAGCATACAACGAAAACCGGATTGGAAATATGGGTCCAGTTAGGTGGCCGGCGAGGTGAAATAGGGTTGTTTCCAATGTATACCTTTATTTAGTCTTTTTTTAAAAACTTTTCAAGTCACCCGACCTTACGCCTCTAGATTTTTTTTATGGGGATCTATTAAAAACGAGGTTTATGGTGTACCTCCTGCCACATGACAGGAATTAGAGGACAAAGTAGGGCAGCTATTCATAAAATTACACCAAGACAGTTGAGAAACGTTGTAAGAGCAACAATAAGAAAAGTTTGCCTTTGTCAGCAACAAGATGTAGGTCACTTTGAACATCTGGAACCCTAAAGATATGTAAATTGGTGGTTTCAATATAATTTTTTCATTTTCAACAGGTGCTTCATTTTAGAAAAGTTCTAACGTCAAGGTATTTTCAGTTTTTTATCGAAAGTTTTCTTGCAACCTAATAGAGTGCGGTATCAAATTAATCATAATAAAATGCTCTTATTTTCTAACCCGACAAGCCAACATGTGACCATTTGAAAAATAATTGTAATGAAAATTTTAAAATCAAACGTGTTCTAGCTGAAACATTTTGATCGAAAACAGTAAAGTTGTATTTCTACAAACATTTTAGGACTGAAATTAGTTATTTGAACGTATCCATAGCACTCTGGAATAGAAATTTATTTCGAAAAAAAACTAAAAAAATTGTTACAAACAGTAACAAATGATACATGGTTGTATTTTAAATGCCATATGGAGACAAAAAAACTGAAAATGTAGTAGGTGTCCCATTTAAAAATCGAAGTTTATGTCACTTCCGGTGAATCCGGAATTTGCATGAAGTTGAGTTACTTGTCAAAAAATGCAGTTTTATGCATTAAACAGATCCTCCAAATTGCATTCCATTATCTCCGAAAACAAAAAAGTTATAGGGGCGAGCCACCTTCCGGGGACACCCGGTATATATATTCTCTAATTTTTCGGAATTAATAATTGAAAACATGGAGTTTGAAACATAACACGTTCACGTCCATTTGGCCAACCATAACTGTCGCTGGGATAATATACAGGGTGTATTCTAACTTCTTGCACAACCGCTAACAGTTAAGAGTCTATAAACAAATAAAAATGATAATTCAGAAAATAAAATCTTAATTATTTTTTCGAATTTTTAACCACTGGAATTTGTTTTGAAATGGCATCCTCGGGTGTGCAAGAAGTTTACACCCTGTATATATATAGAAAAAACTTTGCCAGTTTCAAGTTGAAACTGCACAGAAAAGAATACTCAAAAAATCATCGATTTCAAAAATAAATATAATTTAATTTAATAATTTAGGGGGTAGTTTCAACCCCATGTAATATTTTTTAGTCCGTACCTACACCTGGAATGTAACTCTTGTTCAAAATTTCGTTCTATTACCAATACTCTTCAAGATAAAACCTGTTTCATAATAGGGGTAGTTTTTACTCAAATTCAGAAATAAAAAATAAAATAAAGCTGACTTGTTTTGCTGTTTTTTCATGAACAATTTCATAGATGGAATTTATTCAAATATTTTTAGGGGGTGGTTTCCATCTCTTGGGATTTGAATGTTGGAATATTTTTCTTCAGTACATATTTGAGCCTGGAATGTAACTCCCGTATAAAATTCATTCTCCGGATTCCCTTCAAGATTCAGACATGAAAAAAAGTATTTTCAAGTAATAATGAAAATGACGTATTTTTGCCGTTGTTTATGAACACTTTTTAGAAGGTAGTTTCAACCCCTTGGGAGTATTCAAAAATATTTTCTAATTACATACCTTCACCCGGCCTGTAACCCTCGTGAAAAACGTCATTCTCCTATAACCGATACTTTTTGAGATATAACCAGTTTCATAATAGGGGTAGTTTTTAAAGGTTGGGAGTAAAATTCAGATGTGAAAAAAATGAGGTATTTTGCTGTTTCTTTTTTTGTTAAAGTAAGTTTCATAGATTCAAATTTATCAAATATTCAGGGGGGTGATTGTGTAAAAATTCCTTTTCAGTGGGTCTTTTCTCGAACTTAATTAGTAATAAATTAAATTCAAACTGAAACAAGGCAAACATATTTACAAAAATTTATAATTTTTTTCTTTCGGAGACTTTAATCTACTTCCTTTATGTTTTCATAATAAGGGTTAATTCAGATCTAAAATAATATTCTCAAGCAAAAAAAATTACCAAAAATGTATTTTTTTCTTTCGGAGACTTTAATTCAATTCTTTTATGTTTTCATAATAGGGGTAGTTTTTAACGGCAATTTTTTTTTACAAAAATGGGGTATTTTCCTTTTTTTAAAATTTTAAATTTAAATATTAGGGGTACTTTTAACCCCTTAGGATTCGAATTTTCAAAAATTCCTTCTCTTTTCTCGTACTCGATGAGAATTGAATTCAAACCAAAACAAGGGAAAAAAATCAACAAAAATTTATGATTTTTTTTTTCGGAGACTTCAATCTAATTTTTTTGTTTTCATAATATGGGTAGTTTTTAACGGCTGTAGTGTAAAATTCAGAAGTAAAAAATAATATTTTCAAGCAAAAAATTTAACAAAAATGAGTTAGGTATTTTGCCGTTTTTTTGTTAAATCAACAGTTTCATAGATAAATATTTATCAAATATTCAGGGGGGTACTCTTAACCCCTTAGGATTCGAATTTTGAAAAAAAAATGTTTACCGAGTCTTTTCTCGTACTTAATCAGAATTAAATTCAAACTAAAACAAGCGAAAAAACAAAAATGTATGTATGTTTTTCTTTCTGAGACTTTAATCTAATTCTTTTATGTTTTCATAATAGGGGTAATTTTGAACAGCTAGGGTGTAAAAATTAAATGTGAAAAAAAATTATTCTCAAGCAAAATTTTTTTACAAAAATGAAGTATTTTGCTGTTTTTTTGTTAATTTTTTTTAAATAATCGGGGGGTACTTTTTACCCCTTATATTTCGGATTTTGAAAAATCCTATCTTAGTGGGTCTTTTCTCGAACTTGATAAGAATTAAATTCAAACTAAAACAAGGAGAAAAGTTAACAAATATCAATTATTTTCTATCAGCGACTTTCTAATTCTTTAATTTTTTCCAAAAATTAGTAAGACTCGTAAATAGATTGATTTTATTCAATAAAACAATGATATCTAATAAATAAATGAACACTCAATGTGTAACTCCATTTGATTTTGAAACCAATCCTCTCATTTCCAAAGCATTAACTTTTGAAGAGAACAATTAGCAACATTCAAGAAATACTGATAGATAAATATCTTTTTAAGTACAAAAATATATTTTTGTATTTTTTATATCTTCTAAAATTTCACTTCTACTAAAAAAGTGATGTCAAGTTCAGTCGATTTCTTGTTAATCCTCATATTTACTTACTGATCGGCGTAGTCTCAAATAATAAAGCAATTTGATTCACATGATAAAAAAAGAATGAATAATTCCGATATATTTATTAAATATATAACAAGAAGATTTTTAAGTAGTATAAAACGTACATCATCCTGTAGAACAACTATACAAAACTTTCTTTGGGAATATATTAAGATTTAAATTACATACTATACATAAATTTACAAAATTAACTTAAACAATATATTACAAATAAAATTATAAGATACAACAACGATATATTTTCCGGTAAAAAAATATATCCCTTAAATAAAATCATCTGAAAAAGGTACATAGATTGTATCGGTTTAAAAATATATTTGTATTTTGAATACAATTCAACTGATCACAAAAACGAACGGAATAATTCTAATGTACTTTAATACCCGTTAACAAAACTTCAGTGACTGCTGTACAAGAAATGTCGATCGGAAAATTCGATGTATCAGATCACTAAAACTCATCTAAAGTAATCAACATTTTTTGTACAACCTTCACAACCTCTGAAACCATCTATCAAATAGTATATAGAACACGTCAATTTCAAAGAGATCGATTGATAAATTAATTAAAGAATCTTTAAGATTCAAGCAACTCATCGGGAAATTCGATTCGACCTTTTCAAGGTTTGTCATTCAAATATTTTGTTCAAAAAAAATTTAAAGCTCTCGAATTCGTATTGACCTAAGTAAAACTAAACCAAAGGCTACGGTCCATAGTCGTGAACGATCTCCATCATCCTCTGCCTGTTTTCCTCAGACCTAAGCAAAAACAAGAAATAAGTAACACAGAAACACATCGCCATCTAGCAGACGGAAAATAAAGCTAGAAAAAAATCTTACAGTTGTTGTTGTTGCTGTTGCTGAAGCTGGAAGGAGTCCAGATGCTTGTTGATCTCTCTGTGAACGTGTTCTGGCAACACACCAACATTCGAAAACAAACTCCTCAATACGTTCAGCTCCTCAGTCAGTAATTCTATCCTCTTCTGCAACCTCTCGTTTTCCTTAATAAGAATTTTGACTTTCTCCTCGGTTTCCCTCGTTCGAACTTTGGCCTTCTCCCTACTCTTCCTCACCGCGATGTTGTTCCTCTCCCTCCTCCTCCTGTATTCGTCGCTGTTCTTATCACAGGGTTTCATGTTCTTCCTCGCTATGTTATGTTGGTTGAGGAGAGCTGCTTTGTTCTTCATGGCATTCATGTTCAGCTGATGATGTATGACAGGACTGGGGGTTAAATTGGTGAAGTAGCACCGGGTTCTGGTTGTAAGCACCGGGAAGGTAACTGTTGGGGATGAGGTTGCAGGATTGCCGCCTGTAGTCTTGGGGATCCACTGGTTCTTCTTTGATACTGGGGGTGTCGCTGCCAATCGAACTATTCGAATCACTATTAGAGTTCTGAGTTGCCGAGTACGTGGCCCCGCTGTGGACGGGTTGGGGCATATACGCGAGGGTAGTTCGAGGGTAGTTGTTGTTGTTATTGTGCACCCCCATCACTTGTCTAGTCTGTAAGTTCTGTATGTGCTTGCCCTGGCTGGACAAAATTTCCGTGAACAAACCATCACTGAACTGGGAATCGTCAATTAAATTCTGGAGATCCAAAGAGATCTCCGGAGTGTTCAAATCACTAAGTTCACCGTGCTGTTGGTATTGCTGAAGCTGGTGTTGCTTCAACAAGGCCTGCGTCTGTTTCGAACTACCGTTATTGTTGTTAAGGGTGGTGAGGTTATTGTTGTTCATGATTACGGTTTTTTTGGCATCCTGATTTATGACCGCACTGTTTTGCTGGTGTTGCTGGTTGTCGTACATTTGCGGAGAATCCATTTTTCGAGTCCGAAATTCAACTTTCACCGGGCCACTTTCACTTCGCCGAAACTCGCGTTTTAAAATTCAAATTATGTCACGCACAATTCACTTTCGAGCAGTCTCATTTGCATTTGATCTTTCTCATATTGAAATCCAAGTGGAAAGCCTGTGCACTGTGAATATATCCAAAAATATCCTGTGCGCGGTCACTTCGATGTCTTCACGAAACAATCGCCCGGAATAAACTGTCACTGAAACGGAGCCTACTTGGGTACCACACCTACGTGCGCTTGCCCAAGCCAACTAGATACTGAGTGTACTCGGCGCGGTTCCTGCAGTTTGTAGTAACTTTCGTAGCTCATGCGCTTTGCCGGAGAATAATCGCTGACGTACTTTTTGAAAGTGAAACACAGCGATTTGATTTCATGCTATATAACAGTTTTTTGACGTAATATTTTAGGGTACTGCGGACGATTCATTATCGTTATTGTTTCTCAGGCGTAATTCTTTAGGTATACGCTCCGACTGACGCATATTTTTTATATATTCCATCCATGAGTGCTACTTATATTATGATTGAAAAGCGATTGAAAGAACAATCGACCAGTATTTTTTTAACTGCTTATCGTTTCTCAAATACGTCAATTGCGACAATTTGTTCAAAATTTCAAAAATGAATTTTTATTTTGCGGATAAAAGAAAAATTAATATCGAGAAATACAATTATCTGCAGACAAAAAGAAATGACTAATGGAAGATTTCTTATTTTTCTCAAAAATGTGTGCTACTCATTTGGATTCGACATTAATTGCTCAAATGTCTACAGTGTCATCCTCAAAGTATGCACCATATGAGAAACTTATTTATCAAGGGTTTTTCGACAAAAAGTTATTCCTGGTAAAAGTTTTTGCATGCCCTAAAACTAAACATGCACCAAGAAAATATAGTACGTATATTTTTTGAAAATTTGTCTACTTTATTGGACCATCTCTATAAATCCAAAGTCAATATAATTGTTTGTGGAGATTTCAACTTTGACATGTATAAAAACTGCAATTTCTTTACATTAGCAACATTACTAGCAGGGTTTAATTTGAGTCCGATCATTACATGGCCAACACGTGTCACGAGCACTTCATGCACGATAATTGACCAAATTTTTATAAATTTCGAAAATGAAGGAACATGTGGGGTATTTGATAATAATATATCAGATCATAGATCAATATTCTTGGAACTTGATCTGTATCGAAAACAATCACAACCACAACAAACAAAATGTTTGAAAAGAAACTTCCGGATGAATAACATCATTCAATTTGAAAAGAATCTTGAGAATGAAGACTGGTCCAAAATTGATTCTGCTCGTAACTTCGATGAGGCTTTTGAAACTTTTTATAATACGTTCATGTATCATTTTGACGGGGCTTTCCCTACAGAAACTTTCATATATCGCGATACTGGTAAAAAATGGGTTGATAGCGAGGTCATTCGTTCTACTGGAGCTCTGAAAGATCTGTACATATTACAAAAAATTTATCCAAACTTGGGCACTGCTTACAAGGAATCGAAGCGAAAACATATTTCTCTGATCAAACAAAAGCGTAAATGTCATTATCAAAATCGCATTTCAAATGCTGAAAATAATATGAAGGCCTCCTGGGAAGTAGTGGCTGATTTGACAAACAAACATAAAGGAATACATAATATTACGTTGAATTTGAATGGCTATTTGGAAGTTGATCCTAATAAAGTTGCTGAGGAATTTAATAACTCTTTCATAGATGCACCCAAACAAATAATGGAAAATATATGTAATGATGAGTTTACTATGCCCAAGAATAATTTCAATTGCTATAGTCTGTTTCTGAAATCTTTTTCTGAGGATGAATTGTACATTCTATTGAATTCACGATTGAAAAATCTGCGGGATTGGATGAAGTTCCAGGATTTGTATTGTTGAGAGTATTGAGGGTGATTATTGAGCCATTGACAATTTTAGTTAATATGTCTTTAAAATCTGGAGCATTTCCACAAAGCATCAAAACTGGAAAGGTTGTACCTCTCTTCAAGAAGAATGATCGTACTCTATCAGAGAATTATCGCCCGGTAACTGTACCATATAGTCTCGCAAAAGTTTTTGAATATGCATTCTTGGATAGACATTCATCATTCTTGGAAAAACACGAAGTCATAAGCAACAGTCAGCACGGTTTCCGTCATAAAATGTCTACATCTACGGCAATGTATTCGTTCCATAAACCATTGCCCAGTTTATCGATAAGGATGAATGCCCTGTAACAATATTTTGCGACTTGAGCAGAGCTTTCGATTGTGTGAACCATCAGAAGCTGCTAGATATATTGGAGAGTTTAGGCATAAGAGGTATACCATTAAACTGGATTTCATCTTTTTTAAAAGACAGGAAACAAATTGTCACGATGCAGTTCAAAAACGAAAGCCAAATCAAAACCATACGTTCGAGTAGTAGGGAAGTCGAAATGGGTGTTCCCCAAGGCTCCATCTTGGGCCCAATTTCATTCATTTGTATGTAAATCACCTAGATGCTATAATTGGTACCGCAGATTACACTGCGTATGCAGATGACTTTTCATTGGTTTTGTCCTCCACAGATAGTGAACACCTAATATCGAAATGTATTGAAACACTTAATACAGTATCATCTTTTTTCAATAGCAGAAACTTATTTTTCAATATTAAAAAAACACAGATGTTGAGAATTCACTCCCCTCAAAAAACTATTGATGACCTTGAAGTTAAAATCGAAGGAAACACTATGTGCAATACACATGATGTGGTTAGGTTTTTGGGGGGGACTCTGGATGAAAACCTCTCCTGGAAATCCCATTGCCAACAATTATGTTCCAAACTAAATTCTTTAAGATATCTATTCATCAATTTACGAACTGTACTAGAAGTGAAACAGATGTTGAATGTTTACTACGCTGAAGTTGAATCAAGACTCAGATATGGCATTTGCCTGTGGGGCAATACACCAGGTACGAAAGATATCTTTATTGGACAAAAACGAATCTTGAGATGAAGAATTTCTGACAGAGAATCGTGTAGAACATTTTTCAAAACATTTTGTATCTTGACACTTCCATGCCTCTTCATTTTCGAAACCTGTGTCCATGTTTTCAAAAATAAGGGAACTTTTATACGAAATTCTGATATTCATGGTTATGAAACAAGGAACAAGCACCATTTTCATGTAAATTTAGCTCGAAAAAAAATAAATTCATGTGCTCCTGATCATATTGGACTCAAAATATTTAACAATCTTCTGGAAGAACTGAAGGGTATTAACATATTTTCTTCATTCAAACATGAGTTGAAGAATTTTTTATTGAAAGAATGTTTTTATAGTATAGGTGATTTTATACAAAACTAGACTTTGTGATAATTAGACTTTGTGATACTTATGTTTGACGAAAGTATTTCTTTTTTGATATTTTTATTAGTCTATTGTTGGTTTCTATATATACTATGCATGTCTTTTTTTATATATATACATTCTTGTTTTTGAGTGTAATTTTTTATTTAGATATACTAATGTAACTGTACTAACTAAATGACAATTCCAATACATGTAAACTATGTCGAAAAAATGGAAATAAATATAGATTGATTGAGTAAAACATCCGTGATATACGAGGAGCCTTCAAAAATTTGTTTTTGAGACATGTGTAAAGTACCCTTATTTTGAAAAATCTCGGGAGATGTTATTTAGAAAAGTTGTTCAGCATTGAAAAATACATCTTGCTTTGGAGTCATGGCCATCTAAGTGAAGTTTTATTTTTTTACCTATTTTTTTAAATTGGGACTACGGAAAAAAAGGTGTTAAAACGATAAATAGACAACATCCTTTATACGACGGTTTATTTAAATAGCCTGTGATATTACAAATTACACAACTGTTGTGTTAACCACGGTCAATTTTTTTAAGAGTAAAATTTTTTTCGAAATTTTTGGTGCAGTTTTTTTTTATTTTTTTTAACCGAAAATTAAAATTTAACTTAATATTCAATAATACACAAAACATCAAAATAAAATAAGTATTTCGGCTCAAACTCATTGATTTTCTGGAGATTTTCTTGTCCGAAATAATTCTTATATTCGCTTTGAAAACAAAAGCATGTTTCCGAAAGAAGTATTTTACATTTCAGTATTATGTCCATCCCGCAACACGCACAGTTCGGTTCTTCTTACACAATCGTTGACTGCATTCGTAATGTGCTCCGGTTGTATGGCCCTCACACAATTAGTAATCACAGTTTTTAAATGTTATCTATTCCTAAAAGGGCGATGTTTGTAAACTTCGTTCTTCAATGAACTCCAAAAGAAGAAATCCATTTAGGAGCGCGCTGGTATTGGATACTCTGAGTAACGTCCTATCCATTTTCTATCAAATGTTTCATTTAAACATTGTCGTATAGCTACACTACAGTGAACACTAGCTCCATCTAACGGACCCAAATTCTGCCTCTTTGTCTACGCGGCATTTGATTTAAAATTGGTAAACAATATTGTTGTAAAAATTGCAAATATCGGTTGGCATTAAGGTTTCCATCAATGAAGAAGGGACCAATCACAGCATTGGTTAACACTCCACATAATACATTTACCTTAAATGAGTATTGGTCCTTGCAGTCTATAGTGAAATGAGGGTTTTCTGTAGCCCTCCATCTACAGCTCTGTGAACTTACTGTTCCATTAGTTGTAAATGTTGCTTCATCAGTCCATAAAATATTTATTGGGAGCCGTGCGTTTTCTTCGTATTCTCCTTGATACCATGCGGAAAACTCAAATCTTGGAATAAAATTCCTTTCTTTTAAAGTATTTATAAATGTTGGTTTAAAAGCTTTGAATTAATGTTTTCTTAAAAAAAATTGTACAGTAGTAAAAGGTACATCAAGAGATGTCGATATTTGTTTAATTGATGTCTTACCATTTTCGATAACTTTTAAACACACTTCCTCTTCCACTTCTATAGATACTTTTGCAGCTATGTGAGGTTTTTTGGAATTGTTATTAATACTGCCTGTTTCTTTGAATTTATTTAAAATATGGGTTACTGTAGTGTGATTTTTCATTGCAATTAGCATGCCTGGCATCAAAAATGTCTGTAACTTTATTGATTTTTTTTTCACAATATGCATTCCAAATTTTGTTATACTTGACAATTGAAATGCATATTGTGGAAAAACTTATTGTCGAAATTCAGAAAAGAACTAGATAGTTGAGAGAGAATTGACTTATCTTTTCAACGATGTGCCATTTGACCCCCCATGCTATTTGAAATGTTTAAGTTGATGTGTCAAGCAATCGTAATATCATTTGCTTCAAAAAGTAGTATCGGTGATATCATTCAAAATGGTTTTTGTCTTATAGTTCTAGAGTATTTCGCCCATGGATTCACACGATGCATGGGTTGAGTTTTTTTTTCGTACCTTCAAATTTTCTCATATGAGTAAGGATCATGGTACTTTTCGATCTCTTAAAAAATCATTCACAATGACTTAAAAATGTCAACAACGTAAATATTTTCTGCCATCTTATTATTTATGATCATAGTAAATACTTCTCATTTTTAATCTTCATTGAGTCAACAAATTCTAGACAACAATTGATAGTGATACTGTATATGAAAAAATAACGAATGAAAACAAAAACAGAGGAAGCTTTTGGAGGAAAAACACATTTTTGGTATACTCATGCGAATCCATGCCTATAGTTGCGTTCCTTTTATCAGCAGGTAAAATCTATCTTGATTGAATTATCATTTTTCATTGTTTGTCTAGAGTAGAAATGTTTGGGGTTATTTTGTGTGAACAGAATAATAATATTCAGAATGCTGAATTAATTTGTTAATTCCGATAAAAGTGTTTTAGGCCAGTAGAGATAGACATTCTCCCAAAATTTAATAATAATTACAAAAGTTGTGAAATTTCAGTAAAGTGAAGAGTACGTTCGAATGATATTGAGTCTAATTTTGCAACCCTTTTTTCTGAACGGAAGATATTGAAAATCAGGATTTAATGAATTTTCACATTATTAAATCGGAAAAATTTTCAAAAGTTCTGCAAACTTTCGAAGTTTCAAAAAATAGCAATTTACATCCCCTGATAAATTTGCAACCATTAAAAAAACGGAAATGTTTGTATTTAACAAAAAAATTTTTTGTTAATCCTAATTTTTTTATGAAATTTCCAAAAATTCTGCAAAGTCGAAAAAATAACTAAAATAATGTTATGAGAAGAGTTTTGATTTGCAACTTCAAACGGAAAATAAATTTTTTATGAAATTGTTTTTTTTTTATTAAAATCAGTATCGGAATTATTCAAAAGTCCAAGTAATGGTTGTCCTGACGTGCAATGTTTTCATTAATTTGCAACCTCTTCTGCAACACGGAAATGAGGTTTTTTAATATAAAAATGAAAATACCCTTCATTATTAACGTTTTGAAACAAACGTCCAATTTTTATTGTTTTGGCAGGACATTGACATTAAGCAATAGTATATTATCCAACGAGTGAGAAATGTTGCCATTACTCGTGAGAATGAAGTTTGTCGTAAATCATTCGAGCGAGTAATGGCTATTTCTCGCGAGCAGAATACTATACTTTTTCTGTGACTTATATCAGGACTATTTGAAAATGAGAATCATTTGTGAAGGAAATCCTGAAAGAGTGTAATTCAGTTAATTGCATAATAGGAAGTTTTTATTGGATGAAAAAATCTATAATTATCTTTCAAAAAATTTCATATCATAAAAAAATCATTTTTTGCTAATGAAATTAATAGTAAAATTGGAACGTTGGAAATCATAACTGAAGGTATCGAAGATTCTATATCCAAATTCACATTTCCATTTTTCATTTCCGAAGTGTTCTGTGCAATAAATGTTTGTGAGATGTTGCTGGTACTGGTAGACGGTTTCATTGAACCCAAGATCTCTTCTGCAGTATTCATTTTATTTTTCATCGAATCATCTATGTATCCTTCCGCCACAGATGTCTCCATCCGCATCCACTAGCAGGGTGGCAGATGATCTACGAAAGGTATGCCCAGTATATAGTTCTGGATTTGGAAGTTTCAAAAATGTTGCGATTTGTTTTCCCATGGCTCCGAATTTATTTATTCCAATTCTTTGATTGGTGCATTTACCTTTCTGATAATTCAAAAAACTGAATCTGTTAATATATTACTCGGTCGTAGCGTGATATATTTAATAGAAATATGGCGAAAAGGCTCAGTTATGGTGAACTTCCGAACAATTTTCGTATTGGTGTTTGGTATGGTGACTAATATGGCCGATCCAAGATCTTCCAAGTCCCCTATTTTCATAGAGTGCATTTCATTCGCACGACAGGATCCCATGATTCCCGTGATCAGTGGAACCAAAAAAAAAATACATAAAAAATGTTCCTAATTTTCGTTATTTTGTTCAATTTCAAACAGTTTGATAATTGTTGAATCAGTGATTGGAAAAGAAAAAAACCTCACCGGCGACGGTGTGATTCGAGAGCTTAAGCTATGTGCTACCGAGGTGCTTCCAAATTAAAGTGATATGAAGCTATTCAAGTTCCTAACTAGGTTCTCTCATTTTGTTAAGTGAACTTTTGAAAAAATATCAATTTCTTACCTTTGTCGCAAGATATATTTCGTCAGGTGCTTTGTTTATGAATGCATTTATTTCATCTGGGGTGAATGTTTGAGCCTTTCTCGGTATATAACCATCGGATTTGCGTTTCAAAAACGCACGTAATTTTGAATAACGTTCTATGTTGACGTCGTGGTTGATTAGAATGGTACTTCTTAACATTGAATATTGTGTCCAAAGCGAGGACAATTTATATTTTTCAGCTAATTGGGTAAAATATGCTAGAAGTACATTTTCCGAAAACCAATTCACATTATTTTTCTTTCGCCAATCGATGAAAATTTGGTAATGGATTTGAAAATGTTATTTTCGCCGCACTACAAATTTCTGGTGGGGTACACTCGTTGTCACTTTCCGAATCCGTCTTTTTCTTCTTGTTTTTCGTTAGAAACTATAATATTTTACAAAACGAACTGTCAATACAATGATTATGACGTTTGAGAACAAGTTTGAAGTTGTTAAATTCTCAAGGCATATTTGCGAATAGAAACAATTCAAACACAACTGCACAGTAATCTGTGATTGGCTTCAAAGTGTTGAGTAATGAATCTGGATCAACTGTGATTGGTTCGAACCTGTTGAGAAATGGATCATTACCTACTCGGGGACGGAACTAGAGTTCATTACTCATCAAGAAATGGTCATATAAATTACGTTTTTTTCAATAGTCATAGAAAAATTCTTATATTGATAACATTTAGCTGAATTTGGTTCCGGCATCTTTAAAACGATATCATCACGTTCGACAATAGATATATCATCAACCAGTGGAAAGAAAAATGTATTCAATGGCTTTTTGCGGCGTAAAAATTTAACTTCAAATTCAGTTGATTTCGCAGATATCCTGGCTTCACATTAGAACTTTGGTACATAATTTTAACAATATAAAATCATTTTAATTTATTATATCATCGTCGCGCAATAAAATTGGAGCTGTTTCTCCTTCGCTGTCGTCCGAAACCACTGTGTGATTCGAACTCACGATCACTGGATTTAAAGTCCAGAGCTTAAGCTATGTGCTACCGAGGTGCTTGCAATTTAAAGTGATATGAAGCTATTCGAGTTCCTAACTAGGTTCTCTCATTTTGTTAAGTGAACTTTTGAAAAAATATCAATTTCTTTCCTTTGTCGCAAGATATATTTCGTCAGGTGCTTTGTTTATGAATGCATTCATTTCATCTGGGGTGAATGTTTGAGCCTTTCTCGGTATATAACCATCAGATTTGCGTTTCAAAAACGCACGTAATTTTGAATAACGTTCATGTTGACGTCGTGGTTGACGTGGTTGACATTGAATATTGTGTCCAAAGCGAGGACGATTTATATTTTTCAGCTAATAGGGAAAAATATGCTAGAAGTACATTTTCCGAAAACGAATACACATTTTTTTTTTTGCCAATCCATGAAAATTACATATGTAGTCTCATATTTTTTTCTGGATTTTTTTGGTAATAGATTTGAAGAGATTTTCGCCGCACTACAAATTTCTAGTGGGGTACACTCGTTTTCACTTTCCGAATCCATCTTTTTCTCTTGTTTTTCGTTAGGAACTATAATATTTTACAAAACGAACGTCAATTCAATGATTATGACGTTTGAGAACAAGTTTGAAGTTGTTAAATTTTCAAGACATACTTACGAATGGAAACAATTCAAACCCAACTGCACAGTAATGAATATGCTCATCTATGATTGGCTTCAAAGTGTTGAGTAATGAATCTGGTTCAACTGTGATTGGTTCGAACCTGTTGAGTAATGGATCATTACCTACTCGGGGACGAAACTACAGTTCATTACTTGTCAAGAAATGGTCATATAAATGACGCTTTTTTTAATAGTCATAGGAAAAATTATATTAGTCAATCGCTTGGAATTAACATACAGAATAACAGCAATCGTACTATTAATATAAATCTTGCAAAAAATTAGTATAGATGAAATAGGATTGTAATATGTTTAATAAAAAACTATTGAAATGAGAATGATGGGTATTGTGTATTACCTGTATTTAAACAACGTAGGTCTATACATTTTACACGCCGCACAGTGTTGCAAAATCTCGAAATCCTGGCCAAAAATCAGGCAACAAATATACATCTTCCAAAGTTTATATGAGTATGTTTTCGGGAACATTGAATAACAATTTATCATCACAATTTACGAATTGACAATGGTGGATGCTATATGGCGGCTGCTACATAAAAAAAAATTTTCTAACTAAACTGGTTCACCAAGGTTCCTGGGGACGCTCAGTATCAATTTGAGATAAAAATGAACGAATTGGGATAAATATGGTGACTGTGAATGTGAATAAAGTAGGTAACTTCAATGAATATACAGTGTGCCTCACTTCTCATGGAAACACCCCCGTAACTTTCGTAATTGTTGACGTAAAATTGTGATTTTTGCTGAATTGAAGGATACACCAAAAATTTACTAACTGACTTAAAGGTATATTTCAAGTTTATACACTGCACACCAGCAGCGAAGGAACAACCGATATTTTCTAAAATAGATATTAGGAGTCAAAATAGGCCGAAAATCTCTAATCAGAACAACAATTTTGCCAATTTTCCTAAAACAATTTCAATCCGGAAAAATCCAAGTTTGGAAATGCCTCCGTATCCTCCATATTTTCTAGGTAGAATGAGTTAGTAGGTAGTATTTCCATCAGTCCAAAGAGTTTCATTATTCAACCGCGATAATTACGGGAGGTACGGGATGCCACCATGAAAAGTGAGACAAATCCAGATTTTTAGAAACTGAACATTTTCAGGAAAAAGGTGTATTATTGGTAAAATCCGAAGAGAATTTCGGCCTATTTTGCTCCCACTTTTCGGAAATATTGATCGTTCCATCGCTGCTGGCGTGCAGTGTATATAACATAAAATAACCCCTTCGAGTCAATCAGTACATTTTTGGTGTATGCAAAGTGCTTTTTCAAATCATTCCTAAAATCAATTTATGTGATAATTTTTGGGTGCAACGTGCATCTTTTTCAATGTTTTCTAAGAAAGGGGCAAAAATGGGCGCATTTTTTTTTTAGCTTCTGACAAAAACTGTATTAGAATACAAACTGCTGCAAATATTTTTGCTCCGAAATGTTACGTAACCTTCGACAATATATTATAGTTTATAACAAAATTTTAAACAATATTCCAACTATTTCTATTTGAGTCCCATATTTTGCCATAATATTGGTCTATCACAAACTCGTTCCATCTTGACTCAAAAACTTTTTACCATCTTTTATAATATTGAAAAACTGCAATTATGTCACTTTGGACTGACATGAAAGGAAGCGTAGCTGACTTTGATCCATGCACATGTAGGTATTCTGTAGGTGGGGATATCCCATACACAAAATTAATTGTAAGAAGTATGAAGCAACACTTTCCAACTTTCATTTTTGGCCGGGTTTTAGACTTTTTCAACACTCTGCGCCGGATAGATTTTTTTTATGCACTCTATTCAAAAATAGCCTACTTTTGACATTTAAAAGTCATCAAAAATTACAGATTTTTGACGTAAGTATTGGAAAAAAAATATTATTCGAGTTTTCTTCAGTATAAGTACCGTAAGTACATTAATTATTTTTTAATCTTACCTCGTGACTTTTTTTAGCCCCACCTTGTGTTGTCTTAGGAAACTTACTCTTTCCTCTCACTAAGGCATGGCTAAACTTCCAAAAAATTTAAAAGAATTGGGAACAAATTCAATGTAAGAACGGCATTCAAAACTCCTAATGTCTTGAAATCGGAATTAAACCGAACAAAACCAATTAACGAAGAAGAGAATTCAAAACCCTGTGTATACAGTGTTCCATGTGTATGCGGTAAAACTTACATGGGAAAAACGTCGAGACCTTTCCGAATAAGGAAATCTGAACACAAGAATAATATAAAAGTTAGAGAAATTGGAAGATTGAAATTGGCTGAGCATATGATAACACAAACAGTGGCCCATATGGCAGTCTGTGACAACTTATTATGCAGGAACAAACTCACACAAAAAGATAATTAAAAAATGCTTCCTGTATTTTGTTAAACGGAAATGATAATATAGCTGGGTGTTCTCTTACTATGGATCCGACATGGATGCCCCTACTGAAAAAGGAGGTGGATCTGGAAAAATTTCGTCAAAATGGATCACGTTGACCCTGTGTACATATCAGATTTTGACAAGTAATTTTCAAGAAAACACGAAAACTTTGATATTATTCTCCAAAAACTTGAAGCAAACAGATGGGATGTTCGAAATGAAACTATATTTTGTATTAAGAATTCTCATAATAATTTTTGTTATGAAATATTTCAGTCAAATGAGTTTCAGACGGTACGTTATTGACAAATTTGAAAGTTTATTTTTGAATTCAGAATATTAAAAGGGCAGTAGCGTATTGTGGTAAATTTACTAATTTGTCCTACTTTAGATAACTTTCATTTTACAAACATTCAAATATCACACGTAATCAGCCTCAGAAAATCTTCATCAATATTCAATTGAGAATGTTTTCAACATGATTAAGAGTTATCTGACGATGGAAGATATGACTAAAGTTTATCTTCAGTGCAGATGATTCACATCTGATTTTATGAACATCTGTTTATATTCTAACAAGTCTCATATTGTATATTTGATATAGTAGTTAGTGTTGGGTGTTCAAAAGAGACACTGAAGACTCCAATTTACATTCTCCCCAGACCGTGAGATGTACCAATGGAGTACAATTTTTTTAGATTTATTATTTCTTTGAATAAATTTTTGTCATTGTTTTTTTTTAATCATTCAATTTTGTGGATGGGGGGGGGGGTTCTCCTGGCAAAGTCTGCTTCAGTCCAAAAAAGGATACGTGACACAATATAACACACCTGGTTATTGAAAATTTTCCTAAATAAATTGAATTACCAGTCCTCATATTCAGAAGAGAAATCTCCAAACTGAACAGAGTTGACATATTAGGGAACCATTGTTTGTGAAAATTTAGAGGGAATGCTAAAACGTCTGAGGCAGCATTCTCATCTTTTTCGCTATACTCATTTTGTTTCTCAGAACTGACCAATAAATATTTTAGTTAATGTTTATTATTATTTGACCGTCTCGAATGTCGTACATACAAATCTCACTTTCAGTTCTCTTTTTAAAATGTGCATTTTTGGATTTTGAGGTCGAGCACATGCAGCCAGAAACAAATTTAGTAGAATGAAGTTGATTATCTTGATGAGTTTGTATGAATTATTTCAAATTTTCTTAATTTTTGGATTAGCCCTGCAGATATATTTGAAATAATATTTGTAAAGAATAAGCAAGGAATGGTATGAGGGGGGGTCACTCTCTTCTCGCCTAAGAGACGATAAGGGCATTTTCAAGTACACACACACGGTGGACCTCGGAATATAGGAGGGAATTACAATAGGATAGACATTAGGGATGACGAGGCTAACCTATAGCTTCTTCTTACAATTTCAATTTTGCGCCATTAATAATTTCCATAAAGTGTCAAAAACGTTTTTTTTTTTAATTCGGAATATTCTAGGGGGATACTATTTTCAAATTTGCCTAGGTTTCTTTCAGTTTTGTGGTTTCATTTGTATATTTATTACAGCTAAGAAAAATGTTGCCAAGTCCGCTATTTCGCTGCAGTTATCACAGAGATTACTGTCATATATTTGTATTTTGTATAGATGCCCAAGGTAGCAAGCATGTCCAAATTTCATTCTTATAGTTGTGATATATTTTCTAGGGTAATTATAGTTCTCGTACCAATAGTCGTTATTTATGGTAGGTTCTGATAAAGTATAGCGCGTAGGGTTTGTAATGCAGTATTGACTGCAAATATGGGATCATTCGGGTATAAGGCATTTTTAGATATGTTTATTTTTTCTTGCCAGTTGAGGTTATTGCCAATTTGATAATCCAAAAGTAGCGCTGTCCTTTGCTACATGTGCGTTTACTAAGACGAATATTATTTCTTTATTTTCTAGTGAATGATATAATAATATATTATATAATAATCTCTTGATTTTAATTATATATGGATTTAGGTGTGAGTTTATATCCGTTTCTGTTTTTAAGATAGTAAGAACTGATTGCTAGTCGGAGAATATTACGGTTTGTGAGATATTATTTTCTAGAATATATTCATTGATTTTAAAATAGCTTTTGCTTCGGCGCTGTGAATAAATGTTTTATTATTCAATTTATACATGCATTGTTCTTTATTTGGGATTATGAAAGCACATCCTGTAGATTCATTACATTCTGATGCACCTGTATATATAGCTGTGAAAGTCTTATATTTGTTCTGGATTTGTTTTATTAACATGTTGTTATAGTTTTTTGCCCCTTATATTTTGGAATGAGAAGATACATATGGTATTCTATATTCTCTGTAGGCATGAAAAAGTCATTTGTATTTCTCAAGCATTCCAGAGTGATGGTGACTTTTTGTGTAGGTATATATATATATATATATATGTGTATAAAACTTGAGAGGTGTCAAGGGACACCCGGATGGAACGGAGTTCCTTTCGATTAATTAGTGAAGGAATTGTAATAGTTTTTTTTTAAGTTATAATCAAAAGCGTTCAGAGAAATTTGAACTCTTCTCCAATTTTTGATTTGTTTGTGGTTTACAGAAAAATAAAAAATGGTTTTGTGTTTTCCAGTGAATAAATGTATTTGTAATTTCTTTCTCTCACGATATTATCTACATCTTTGTGCATGTGTCTTTTTCCTTGATGTTATAGTTTGTACCTCAGTAGTCGATGCTTTAGTTGATTCGCTATTGAAATAAAAAGCAAAAAAATTGTACATATACATACTCACACACACACATATATATATATATATATATATATATATATAATATGCACTCTGTCTGTCTATTCTTTCGTACACGTCATAGATGCGCGGGACTTTGTAAACACAACAGAGTGTGTGTGTATATATATATATATATATATATATATTCTCGACTTCGTAAACACAACAGCGTATAGGTTAGAACACGCACGGCTTGCTAAATACATACGCATTGATATTGTAATATTAAAATATAATTTATGACGCGTACACTTGCTAAACACACACTAAAGGAGAGATTATAACGCATATGACTTGGTTAGCACAATAGTAAAGAGAGGTTATAATGCCTACTTGCTAAAAATACATAAGGATTTATTATTGTCTGTATAAAATCTCTACTTACCTAACTCCATCAGCAATATCCGGAACTTGTGCAGAAACACTGTCAGGATTCATTATTGTTATTATTTTTTATTATTTATTATGTACAGAAAACCTGTATACACTCAACAAAAATAATCGTCGCGACACCACACTGTTCAATAGAAAGACGAAATGAAAATAACTGGCTTGCTTTCTATGAGAGAGAGAGAGACAGACAGAGAAACACGCGCACGCCGCACGGCTTAAAACCATAGCGATAGTCTCGTTACACATTTTGGTCTTAATTTATTCCGTCTAGCCCTCTTTCGCAACGCGCGATAAGGAACTACGCTCCAATAATACCAGTGTCTGTCAATCACTCCAGCCTCCATATATATTCGATATTTCTCCTGAATCAAAAATTTTTTTCATCCTCTCAAATGACAAGGTTGTCCCTTTCGAAAAGGGAAACATTCTCAATTGAATATTGAATAGAAAGATTTTTCTGTGAATTGAAAAATCCACAGAAAAATATTTCTATTCAATATTCAGTTGAGAATGTTTTCCTTTTCAACATGAATATCCCGCAAGAGGTTATCTTGATCATGGAAGATAGTGACTAAAGTTTATCTTTCATTCGCAGATGACTCCACATCTGATGTTATGAACATCATGTTCATATTTTCAACAAATCAAGTTGTCCCTTTCATTGTGAAAACTGAACAGCCAATTGTTTGTATTTTTTTAACGAAGTTAATACATTATCTTCGAGATTGAAAATATTTCGTTCACCAACGTAGGTCTCCCATTCACCATTTAGTCCAGGGTAATTGGCTTTTATAAAGAAAAACTTTTTATACAAATTATATTCTGTCTAGGAGTAGTTCATAGGAATAGAAGTGAGGATCCGAAGAGTTCCCACCTTACCCTGGGTGGAAATCCCCTTTTGAGGCGGAAAAACATCCCCAAACAGGACTTAGTTTCGGCTTTTCGTATTTATCTTCAAATCCGTCATCCCCACGGAAAAAAGAAATGAAGATGAAAATATTATTCATTGAATTCTACATAAAAAAGACCCCATATAAATCTTCAATTTTCCCCTTTTCTCGCTATTGACATACTATCCCGTAATTTGAACGTCAATAGCAAGAAGAGGGTAGAAAATATACGAATCATCTATGGAACTAGTTTATGAAGAATTCAGTGAAGAATATTTTTGTTTCCATTCCTTTTTTTCGTGGGAAATGGCGGATTCGAAGATAAATGGTAAAAGCCAAAATCAAGTCCTGAATGGAGGTGTTTTTTCGCCTCAAAAGGGTATTACCACTCCCGGGTAAGGTGAGAACTCTTCAGATCCTCAATTCTAGTCCTATGAACTACTTCTGGACGAAATATAATTTTTTCTTCAATTCACAATTTTTTCGTCTAAGAATGGATTAATTTATTTTTCCGTGTTAATATTTTTTTTTCAGAAGCCCTTACAAATGTATCATATATTGAGGAGGTCATGTCATCGCAAAGGAAAAACTTTACCCGTATATAAAAAAATATCAAAATTGTTTTGAAAAAAATCACAGCTTTCAGAATTCTGTCGTTTCTTTTCGACGCCAGTAGTGAAAGTAAATTCAAATGAATTGTCCTCATGTAAACTAGTATATCTATGAGTTCACACAATACTTTCAAGTATTTGATGGAGCGAATTATTGTTATTATTATCGAGTTGAGAACTCACTCGATCGGAAAATAATCATCATATCAGTTGGGTGTGTCTGTTGTTATTAGCGAAATCAACTGATATCATTGAATATTTCAACAAAAAATGGTGTTTCTATCAGATTATATTCTCAAGTAGCCAATTCAAGGAACATGCCGAATTCCTCGATATGGAAAAAATGGCAGTTGAATGCGGACCAGGCCAACAAATTAGGTTGCTAATCCACATGGTTTAGAAGAATAAGTCTCTTTCGGTTGTTTTTGAGAATATCTCTTGAAACACGTATTTGAAAGGCGTATTTCTTCCTGAAGACTGCGTAAATGAAGACCTGAAAACTGGTTCAATGAACCACTGGTCAAGAAGCGAAATATACTATAATCTGTCAAACTAATAGCGGAAAATACTAATGATCCTGAAAACTGGGTAATATATAGGAATCTGAAAGCTGATTACAGAAATTCAATCACTTCTACAAAAAAAGCTGCATACGATATTTTTTTATCTAATTGTCCTAACATAGCCAAAGATAGTTGATTATGAGTTCAACAAAAAACCTAAAAACAATGACATAACATATTTCACACTGTTAATTTTTTTTTTTAATTACAATTGTTTTACTATACAACATATGAGTAAAATTACAAATCAGTGTATTGCCAATACAAAATATCATATAATTCGAGTAATATACCAAGACATGTGAAGAAACCTACTAAGATGAGTCGTAATTTTATAAAATTTCTTTAAGTTAAAAAAAGTAAAGTTTTTTTTTTTTACTCTGAAGTTATTAAAAATATCAAATATTTTCAGTATTTTTATAACTTTGACTTGAAAATTATATGATGTATTGTAAAATAACTGAATTTTTATTTTTCTTACGCGTTTTGTAATTTTACCGAACTGTTGGTCGGTTTACAGTCAAAACTTTTTAAAATTTACAAATATTGTTTGTGGTTTGATTTACTACAATTTTAAAGTTACAAAAATATATTGAAACTGAAATTACCCTAAAGTCATTAAAAATTTACAAATATTTCTAGTATTTGTACAACTATGGCTTGAAAATTGCATAATTTATTGTAAATGCACTGAAAAAAGATATGTTTCTTATGCATTTTGTAATTTTACCGAGAAGTTAATAATACTTGTCAGACTATTGCTGAAGTAACTGAAAGAAGTTATTGGTCATAATCAAAGGTCATTTGTTGGAAGTTGAAAGAACATGAATTGTTGGTAAGTAATTCAATAATAATTAATTTTCTATTTGATATAATCTCACATTTGTAATTATCTGACCATTTGTTTGCTTTATTTATTAATTTTTAACGAGAACCAAATTTTATAGTAAATTAAGGATGCAATATATTGAAATTATAAATCATTTTCAATAAAAAAAATTAAAAAAATTACAATACCTGTATTGTAATATTACTTATTAAATTTCTGATAGATGTTTGGTAAAAATGCAACAAATATCTTTGATTAAATTGTGTAGTAAATTCACAATGCAGCATACTGAAATTACAAAACATTTTCAATCAAGTTGTCTTACAATCTCAAATAGCTCAGAAAATTACCGTCTCCAAAATCCAGTTTTTTTCTAGGTCCAGCCACTCCAAACGAGGTCTTATCAGCGATAGATAGATTGAAGAGATCTGGTTCTGAAGATTCTTTTGAAATAAATGCATTACACATTAAGGGGACATCCGATATTGTGCTTGAACCATTAGTTGCCCTTATAAATAAATGTTCTGTTGATTTTCCCAGAACCATTCAAAAGTTTTACCACTTTTCAAGGAAAATAATCCCTAGATTTTGAATAACTTCCGTTCCAATTTCGATAATAAATATTTTTCCAACAATCTAACAATCTAACAATCAGTTACAGACGATACTTCATTTTTAAATTCTTCATCTGACTTTTTTATTCTCTCAGATATATAAAAAATCTCAATAAATAGTGCTGAAAATTGGTTTACTGCAAATTCCTTGCAACTCAACGCTGATGAAACCCAACAGCTGATCATTTCAAGCAATGATGTGATGATGATTCAAGCAAGATGTAATACCCTATATAAGACACATTAATTATAGATTGAAATTTTTGTAACGTTACATATTGTGTCGCTACATAAATTACTTTGATTAATTTTAACATGTTCAAACTCTACTGTGAGTACCACGTACAAGCCTCTGTGGAAATGAACAGTTTATTTACAGACAAACTGTACAAAACTTTGATGAATATATGCATGTATTTTGCTCCTGTGAATAAACATATATCATTATCATTATTATTATTATAATAGTCAGTACATTTTAGGGGCACACTGCAAACTTCTTGGGATTACAATGGAGGATTCTCTCAGCTGGTAAAACCATACAGAAAATCTAAATACTCTCCAGTTCTGAGTCCGGAAGTATTGAGGCAATTATACTTCGGTTTATTTCAATCTCGCATTAGCTATGGTACCATCATATGTGGAAATTCTAACAATACACAAAAAGGGCCGTCCGAACAAACTTTATGTGAAATACTCTCTAATAAGGAATTATAGTTTGATTTCTGACATTCATAAATATGGGACAAGATCAGCTGACCAATTAGCTCTACCATTTTTGAGATTGACTAATTCAAAATTGAACTCTATCAATTTGAAACTTTATAATAAGTTGAGTTCAGAGTTACGCTCTTTGAATGATAGGAATTTCAAGATAAATGTAAAAAAAGTTCGATAACTGTTTCTACAGTGTAGGAGAATTTTCAAATTCGTGAAAACTTGTTTTGTCTCCATGTCCTAGTGTTAACTATTTTTATTTACTACTCGAGATTTTAATAATTACAAAGTGTGTATACTTGTTTTTAATGTACCGAGTGGGCCAAATCGGAAATTGGACACTTTTAAAGGGAAAGTTTTATTTTCAAACTAGATAGATTAAAACTGATGGCTGTGTCTGAGGATTAATTTTTATGACAAACTTAATGGTGAAACCCGCATATCATCGTTTCTGAGTAACAGCATGTTTTTCAAAAATGTGCATTTTCAAAAAGTTGCTGTTACTTTTTTTCTGTCAAAAATTATTTGTTGTTACCTGCCGATACACTAAATCCAAATCTTCCTTGACTTCTCTGCTCCACAATAGAATGAGGATTTTGTTGTGCCCAAGTATAAGAATTGTAGGGGTTGAAATTGCCGGCATTGATTACATTAGCTTCGTCTGACCAAATACAATTTAACGAAAAATCAAGCACTTGGTTACAATTTTCCAGGAACCACTGGCAAAACTCCATGTGGCGTTCAAAATATCCTGGTCTGAGTTTATGAACTAACTCTTCTGGTCCTGTATGGCTTTAATTTGTGCTTTTTCAAAATCCGCCCAACGTTAGTTCTTGGTAAGCCTTTTGATATTTTTAAATTTCTCGTTGACGTTTTGGGATTATTTGCAACAGCTCCTAAAAGGGCTATTTCTTCCAACTCCCTATCCCTATTTGATGCATATAATTTTGGCCTATTCTTTTCAATTCGACCACCATCAATTAGGTTGTGTCGCAATCTTGCAAAAATGTCTCTAGAAGGTTGTCTTCTCTCTGGATACCTCTCGTGGTACAAATTGCTTGCTGCCTCTGCATTTTTCCCGGTTCGTATAAAACAGACTATCATATCCCATTTTTCATAATTCTCATACTTCATTGCAAATGTGTTTGAAAAATGAACAAAAACCACGAATTGAGGAGCGTCTTTACTGCTTAAATCAAAATTTTAAAGCTACCAGTAAACATTTGCATTCTGTTTTATCACCGCGTCGTCCAAAGCCTACTTCTTCAAAGTGTGCGTTTCAAAGTCTACATGAAAAAACCTAAAAGCCCTGACTAGCTGGTATCCGCGACTTCGTCCGTGTAAAATTTGTATTTGAAAACGTCTGAACATGAGGGAGACTTAAAAAAACTTAACATCATCTTTATCATAACTTAGATTTCACAACCCCAGTTGTTCTTGATGTTCAACTATATCTTTCCAAAAGACTTAAGTGAAACGATGTAAATTCTCAAACAGGGTGTTGGTAGTTTGGTTCCCGTCAGTTCCCAATCCCAAAAAGGTCATTAGTAATTTGGTTTCCGGGGACCACCTGCGTAATCCCTTGTTCGTGTAAGTGAAATTTGTGAAAACCAAAAATTATTTGTCTATTTTTTGCTTGTTCTATGAGTATTACTTTTATTTAGAGTTGTATTGCTTCTGTGCCAGTTGTGTTTTTGGATCGTGCTTGCTCATTGACATTCAATTTTCTTTAAAGTTGTCTTAAATTCTCGCCATGAATCCAGAAATAATTTTGAGTGGACGAGGAAAACAGTTATTCATTTTTAATAACTATAAATACGGTTTTCAAAAAATCCTGAAAAATGGTGGGAAGCGATGGACTTGTACAAACAGAAAGTGCAAATCATTTGTTCTTACTTTGGCCGAATGTGTTGAAAGTTTAACCATTACAAAACACATACAAGAACATTCTCATGATGCAGTTGTGCAGGACAAATTGTTAATTCTGCCTGCAAATGAAAAGCTGTGGAGGACCTGTCCGAAAAACCTGTGACGGTCATTGGCAGAATAATACAGGAAAATCTGCCATCAACATTTACTACAAATGATATTGCTTGCGTCAGAAGAAACATCTATAACGCTAGTATTCCGATTACCTAACAGATAATTATATAACAGAAGAGTCTCTTTTTCCACCCTTTCTTTGGGCTGAGAATTCAGCTGAGCTTACACGAACCACTAATGCTTGTGAATCTTTTCATAAACATTTTAATGCGTCTTTTTATTAAACACATCCAAACATTTTAATTTTTTTGGAAATACTTCAAGAATTTCGAATTGAAACTTATGTAAAATTACAAAGCATCAATATAACGGCTCAAATACATAACAGTAAAGTAAAAAATCGTCAAAAATGTATAGCAAAAATGATAGAATCTTATTCTAGAGATGAAAGTAGATAAGAAGTATAGAACGATAGAAGCTTGTGTGATGTATATGTTGTATGTTTATAAAAATAAAAAATTATTGATTTTATAAACAAATAAAAAGTCAATAAATTTTTTTTTCATAATATGAGAGATATAAAATAAAAATTAATTGATTAAAATAATTTTTCTTCCAGGGAACCAAATTACGCTTAGAGACCAGGTGAACAAAAAATGTCGGGAACCAAAGATTACACATAAAAATTAGACAAACCTGAAATATCGGGAACCGGATTACATACACATTTTTCAGACCATTCTTAATCTGGGAACCAAATTACATGTTCCTCTCAAACATGCCAGCGTTAACGCTAGAAGATACATCGATGGATTAAATACTGCCTTTTTCAATTTGATTAACCACATTCCTAGGTAAATTATCATTACTATCATTATTATTGCCGTCAACACCTGTTTTCTTATCAATAAGAAAAACGCTGGCATAGTTCCAGTATTTATTCTCAAATCTCTTCCTATTCTTAGATTTTTACTTCAGTGTTCAGTTGTCTCACTAAAATATCTATTGTGCCTGTGGATTTTTATTTGTGTATCTATTAAGTATAACCATAGTTTATATTTTTAAGGATTTTAACCCGGAAAAAACTACTACTTTCCAAATATTTTACAAAACCGTTGATTATAATAATATATCATGGCAAGTAACACCTATTTTTATACTTTATTATTTGAAAACCATTGTTACAGAGCCTTGAGGATAAATTTAATTAAATTCGAAACGTTGGCGAGAAAACAATAGTTTTTTCTCTTCAACGTTTACTGATCCCAATCACTATTTTATCAGATTCTGGAGATTATTATTACTATTATTATAAGACTTTCAGAAACGAATCTGTAAATATTTTATATTTTTTACATAACATAATGAAAACGACAAGGGAACTACAACAAATAAAATGAGTCTGTATTAGATGCCACAATAGTTCGACTAAGAAAAAAATAATTCCATTAGATTTTTTCAAACCAAATGAAATAACTTTATAGAGATGCACGATAAAGAAACATTCGAAAACTGCATATTGCAAACTTCATCAAATGAAAATGCTGAATATCCTAAATTTTTATTCAATTCAGCAGAGAGGCACGAGTCTAGTTCTAGTAGGTAATAAGCCAACAAATGCTGATGAAAGCGAAACGCCGAATCTGGATCCACTGATCAGTGTTGCCAAAAGATCAGAATAAAAATACTTTTTTTTGAGACTTCATATCTTGACTTGAACGCATTATTTGCTTTCTACTTCTCCGTTTCCTGCCAAAAAAAATTAAAACTGTTAGAATCAAACGAACACTTCCGGGATGTTACAAAATCATGTCGCCTTTCGTTGAAGCTTTTTCCTTCAACCCAAACAGATGTTTCTTTTTGTAAACTTCCACAATTCATGGAAAAAGCTTGAAAAAAATCACTTCCAAAGCCAAAGCAATCAGAATCTGTTTTCCACTCAATTCGTAGTTGAAGAATACAAAAACCGTGATCTTTTCTCACTTTGTACAATTCAATTTTCACCCTCTTCGAGTCGTTTAGAATTTTCCTTTGATACAAACAACAAACTAGTGCAATAGGCTTTTTCATTTAGATGACAAATGACTAATTTTGTTTACCTGTCAGACCCAACGGCATTGACGGCGATTTTTTTTTTTTTGAGGAAATAAAATATTTCCGAGTTTTCCTATGGATAGTTGACTTGCATTTACATGGAGAAGAAAACTCACCATTAGAAAATATCGTGTACATATTTTATCAACGAATGAAAGATTTTTGGCGGTATAAAATAGGTAATAAGTACTTAACCTACAAAGAAAGTTACGAACGCCATGTATGCAGGTGCATTTGTCATGAAGTTGAAATGTGAAAATACCGCTAATTTTGAACTAAGCCAATCTCAAATTGTTATTTCAAAACTAACCAATGGCTATTCACTTTCCCAATAGCCAATCAGACTTTGGGTCTCAAAACGAGCGCATGCGCCTTAAAAAATCATCTAAATGAAAAGGCCTATTGGAATATCTAGGACGTGAATCGACTTCATTATTTCCCTGGAGATGCATTAACTGAGCTCCTGACTGGCAACAACTGTTCCGGGAAAATTTTAGGACATCGGCAACCCTGCCACCCGTTTGCTTCTGTTAGAATGCAGTAGCGACGGCACCGTTACGTCACGTGACGTCATAAACCTGAATCGTACTCTGATCCTGCCGAATCACACGTGCAAGAATGCACATGAATATGAAAATCTCTAAAAGTAGGTCAGGTACCCAAATAATTATAGCTGTAGACTATATGGCCATCTGCTGTTAGTAGCGATAGCATGTACCCAGTGTCTCTTCTTTGTCATTATTATTAGAGAAACCCGTTAGACGGTGGCACTGCCTTAGTAATTATTATTCATCCAGTGCTTAGGAGACATATTATTACACATTGCTTCATCTTGAACAATGGTTAATCTGGGCCCTGGGCCAATACTTTCCTTTTTTATATGATAATGTTTGTATTCGTTTTTTTAAACCGTGACAAACGTGGTATTCCCTATTAGAAAATGGGTTATCTTTTTCATACACCATTGTTCTGTTTTGAGGGCCTTCATTCTGAACAGTAATTATTGTCTGAGTTCCTTATCACTACAACCAGTGGAAAAAATCAATACACTAGGGCAAGATGTCCACATGAAAATAAGAATAAATACAAATTAAATATAGCTGTAGACTAGTAAAGCCATCTGCTGTGTAGTAGCAATAGCATGTACCCAGTGTCTCTTCTTTGTCGTTATTATTTGAGAAACCCTTTAGAAGGTGGCACTGCCTTAGTAATTATTATTCATCAAGTGCTTAGGAGACATGTTATTGCACATTGCTTCATTTCGAACAATGGTTAATCTGGGCCCTGGGCCAATACTTTCCTTTTTAATATGATAATGTTTGTAATCATTTTTTTAAACCGTGACAAACGTGTTATTCCCCATTAGAAAATGGGTTCTCTTTTTCATACACCATTGTTCTGTTTTGAGGGCCTTCATTCTGAACAGTTATTATTGTCTGAGTTCCTTATCACTACAACCACTGGAAAAAATCAATACACTAGGGCAAGATGTCCACATGAAAATAAGAATAAATACAAATTAAATATAGGTTATGAAATATTGGGTGGCCCCACCTATCGACGGTTATCATAAGCCAGCTGCGGCACTATTACATTATTGCCATTGTCTAACGACATTAGCATTGTATCATTGTCTGAAGATACATTAGACAATGATTGTATATAGACTGCAAGAATTATATTTTGTTACCGATTCTGTTTTTCTAAAATGAAACAGAAGTTCAGTTTTGTTTACCATCCGGTGGTGCCGCCACTTTACGGAATACAATTTGAATAGTTTCCCTGAAAGTTTAATAGATGGCGATCGCGAAATGTATCCAATACTTTTTCCATTGTGATTGACTGACTATGTATCTTTAGACAATGGCATTGTTTAAAGAGAAAGAAGATAGTTAGTCAATCCCATGTATTTTTCGTCAGACACAAATGGAGACCATCACTAGATGGCAGTAGCCCACCAGTCTCCGGTCACGTCTGTTCTAGTTTTTATCCGTATGTCGGTGATCAATTCACAAAATGTAAGTTATTCAATATTAGATAGATGGCTCTGAAACGAAATCCTGTAAATAACATTCTCTCCAGTGCTGTATTCCGCGAATTATAGTTTTCCCAATATCAATTGCAGAAGCATAAAAAAGTCTTGCAGCGAAATCCTGTGAGCAGCAGTGGCGGAGATAACTCATTTTATTTAGATATTTCAAGATTTTAAAAATACTTCATAAATAATGAAAAATGAAAAAAAATTAAAAACAAGCTTTTATTTATACAAATACATTAAGAAAGAAAAATAATTTAATTCATTGTTTGATGTGGGTTATTATTAAATCCTAAAACGTATTTCGATCGGCACACACCAAGACCACCGACGCTACTGGTTTTTAATCTTTCAGAGCTATTAAAACACATATAACGCGTGATTTATGACTTCCCATCGTATAGACACACCCCCAAGCATTCGATTCGATTCGATTGGCCCAGACGAATCGGTGACAGCTGTCACTCTGGTCCACGTTGACTATCGGCTCTTATGATCTTCGCTCCGCCGGCGGCGAATGTTTACGAGTAGTACACATTATTTTTTGTTCCTTTTCTTCGCATATACGCTCGTGTTAGCGAAGTGAGTTTTTATTTGCTCCCTATAGAAACAGCTTCTGCAATTGATATTGGATGGACTATACCAGTTAAGACTGTTATGAGAGAGTCCTACGTTAGTTTCAACGTGTGCATATATTCTAGCGTATATTATTTGTTGTGTATGTTGAAACGTGAGAAATACTATTTTTATTATGTAGATGGGAAATTGATTAGATGATATAAACAGTGCCAAAAAGTTGTTCACAAATGAGATTTTTCGTATCAATAATTTCATGAAAAAGTGTTACTCTTTGAAAAAGTTAGACTTTTTTCGCTGCAAGCGCATCTACAATATAAAATAAATTAAGGGCTGCAAATTTACGCATGCTTTCACACTGACTCCCAATTTTCGCTGTTTGTTCCAATGGCAGGGAAATAAAATAGGCCAGTTATTATTTCAAAATTTTACAATTCCAAATGTTTTGATAACATGCTTAAGTGAGAAGAACAGTGAGTAAACCAATAAATCCATTTTGCAACTGCTTTCAATGCCTGGGAAATTATTTACCAAATTTTTCTCCAATTTCACATTTTTAAAATTCTGTAATTACTGGAAAAAGTAGATTTTTTTTACTAAAGGTATATTTGCAACCAATTGAATTTATAACTTTATATGTTGAATGGAACATTATTTTTCATCTTTCTTTTTAGACTTGGTTGTTTTTGTGTGATCTTGAAATAATTCCAAAAGTTTTTAATTTCAATTGCAATTAAAGAGTACAACTATTACGATATATTAACAAATTTTCAGCTTCCGGAACATTATACGGTATTGCTATAGAACAATTTCTTCAATTAACCAATTAAAAAATTACAATAGTTTACCAAATCGAATGAACGGCTTTGTTTACTGACTATTAGCGATATTCGAAATTGAAGTCAATGGTGACTGGACCTTATTAGCGTATAACTGTTTTCGATCGGGATTATTGGGTTGCTTTTACTCAATTTCTCGATAAAAATTCCACACGAAAATGATCACTTATAATCTCGCTAGAGCATGAATTATTCAAGCACGTGGGGGATTCGGCAAGAAAATTTTATACCGGAATTATATTTAAATAGAAAACATTTTACATATTTATTTTGACGTTATTCACAAATAAATAGAAGGCTGTGTGTAATGCTAGTTTTAGGGAAGATTTTTTTCTGATTTTCCCCGTTTCCTAGTAAAATAAAATATATATTATCAGATGAACTATTATGTAAAATTAACTGATTTCATACAATTTTCTTACTAGGTTTCAGAGAAATGTTAATATTGACTCAAATTGAAAGTGGATACGTTCGTATTGCGGGAGATATTTTTTTTATTTTCCCCGTACCCTAGTGAAATACAATAATACAATAAATTTTTATATAAAATTGATTGTTATTTTATTATTTTCTTTCTGGGTTTCGGGAAATATCAAATTGATTAAAAATGGAAGTGGTTTTTTTTTTTTAGAAATAATTGATTTCATATAATTTTCTTACTAGGTTTCAGGAAAATGTGACTACAAACAAAGGTGATATACAACAAAAAATATATAACTATACCTATACACATGCATATACTTAAATATTTTTCATATTCTTTTAGGTTTAATTCTAAGAAAAATTAATATATATGAGCGGTAACAATTTATTTTTCAAATAATTCAGAAAATCGGGATATTTTATTCTTTATTCTGAATAGAATGTTGTTGGCGTATGTTACCGGTTAAAAAAATATTTTGCAAAGTTAGCCATGGATTTGACATTCACTACTCCTGTCAATTAATACAATGTATACAATCATAAGTTAGTAAAAAAGTGATAATAAAATGAACTTTCAATCGTATGAATTGTGTTCCTTTTGCAAAGGATCACAGCACATTAAAATGTACCATAAAAATATAAGGTACAGATATCGGTTTTAAGAATTTCATAATTCGACGTCAACGTTTACGGAACATACGGGGATGCTTCCATGAGAAGTGAGACACCCTGTATAAATACTTAAGTGACCCAGTTAAAAAATTTCTGATTTTGAATGCACCAAACATTAAAAAATTATCAAAATCGGAGCTGTTTCTGGGGATTTAGACATTAAAACTTTCACTGACTAAATGGAAATACTTTATATTTCTTCTTTTAAAAAAATCTTTATGTCTTCTTTATTTAGCTTGTGTTGTGTGAAATAAACAACCATCAAATATTTATACACCTGATTTATATAGCAAATATATTCAATTTATATATCATGAAACCCTCTAAACAATACCTTTCAAAATTTTCAAGTTCGTCTCTGTCTAATGCATATGATTCAGAAATGGCTTCTATTTGGATTGCCTTGCGGAAATAGAAATCCTCACGTATTACTTAAAAAAATCCATATTCATTATAGGTGGCGCATTCGTACGGGTATGTTTTCTACCGAGGTTCGTCGTTATGGGGCTAGATGGCAAGCGCGATTGTATGAAACAGGAATTCTATGGTCTTTGACCAACTATCTTCTTTCTCTTTAAACAATGACAAAGGTATTGTATAATTCCATTTAACTGTCTACTTCAGGAAATAACTGCTAGATGGTAGCTTTGTCCACAGAACTCATAATTATATATCTTTATAACTCATAATTATATATCTTTATAAGATATATAATTATGAGTTCTGTGGCTTTGCCTTGGTGGGTATATAACTTTGACATGGTGTTTCTCACTTTGATACCTAGTAGGCAATAGCCAAAGCTAAAGTTGCACTTTTTTTACAGTTTGCTTTAGGTAATTGAAAATTGAAGTACGATTTGAAGATGACCCTAACCACTGTCTAATGTATCTTTAGACATGCCCTAACTATTGTATACTCTTCCTAATATACTTATTCTCTTTATTCATGTTGATTTAAATTTTTTTTTTTTATTTCTAGATTTTC
Source organism: Gonioctena quinquepunctata (assembly GCA_018342105.1). NCBI lineage: Eukaryota > Metazoa > Arthropoda > Insecta > Coleoptera > Chrysomelidae > Gonioctena > Gonioctena quinquepunctata. The sequence goes on from JAFIRS010001121.1 coordinate 158,903, forward strand.
TACTCATTGCATCCACCAAACTTAGTTTATTTTCATTTATGAATGCTGTGCTGACTCATTTTTTGCTACCAATAGTTGATTTTTTTGAAAAAGTATAAGTATATTTATTTGTTTATCCCCCAGTAAACCTAATATGTGTCTGAAACATTTCTGAAACAACTAATTTTTCATTTGAAATGTGTCTTCTTTTGACTCAGATAATTTGTGAAACATACCAGGCACCAGAAATGACCTACATATGAAACGTTTCGATACAAATGATCCTGCAACATATTTTAACTGTGTTTGAATACATTCAGATATATTTCACGGCAGTGTTTAAGAAGGAACTCATATAAAACATAAAATAACTGCTCAAGAATTCATTTTGAAATATTTCACGTGCAATGTTCCAAAAAAACATTAAGGAACATATTATATAACTGTATATTATTTTATTAAACATTATGAAACTTTTCACATAATTCATGAAAAGTAGGTAGGTTAAGCCAGGATTTGCATAAATGATTCTAATGCAATAGTTGGTCTTTGAAATATATATTGGCTTTTTCCTGTTTCAGAATCCGTTTGTGCATCAGTGATAATTATGTTAATTGACATTGTTCCTGAAAATGAATAAAACAAGGTCTGAACAAATTATTTTTATTCTAGCCACTAATATATGTAAATATAGAGTATACTTATACAAAATGTACTTAACATTATAGGGCTGGAGGTGGTTTGTTATCTACAGTTTCCCTTTTGAACCTCAGAGTTGCCAATCGAAACCAGGTAGCAGTGTGTTTTTCGAATTCCGTGTCAGACATAATAGGAAATCGCTATCGAGCAGCATCTGAAAAAATATTTCAAGTGAACACCATTTCGAATTAATTAATCTAAATATTATTTTTGCAAAAAAGCTATATCTCTTGACATCGAAAAAAGGCAACATTAAAATGAATACTTCCATCTGATTATTCGGAAGCCTCAATATTTTGTATTCATTGAAGAACCATGCACCTTTCAGAGTTGATATACTAACTATCAAATTATTAAGGGGATAGTATTTTTTCATACCACGAACACTTTCTGGACAGTTTGTTGGGAAACATTCTCATTAGGCCTCTTCTGATCAGGTCATTGGAGAAAATACAGCCTTATAATTTTCCTCAATTGTCTCTTATTCAGACTCTGAAAGGGAAATTCATGTATTCCGCAATAGCTATGGACAGAGTCGCGCCATGCTATGCGGTGGCCTTTGCAAAATATTAATTTACTCCCTTTTTTAAAGTTGTAACTAAAAATTGATACATAATACACATAAATGAAATGAAATAACTGCAAATACATCATATAATTTCAAACTAGACAAAACGACATAAAAAAATGTGAAATTAAGAAGTACAAACCAAAAAAGTAACAAAACAATTATTACAACAGTAGAAAAAGGAACAAAATAATGTAATTAAAATTTCCTTCGCTTTCCTTTTCAATGGCAAAATCTTTAATTAATTCGTCGAGAGGACGTCATTTTCTATGGACATAATTGATAAATTGCTGAATCTCTCTTGTGTCATACTCGATCTTAAAAAGGTTTTTATCACTTTCAGTTTCGAGAATGTCCTTTCACCCGATGGATACTGGTAGCGTTAAAAAAATTTGTATTACCACTTCAATATTTGGGAATTTAGGCAACTGATTCTCGGGAATATATTCAAGAATTGAATGGGACTCTAATTAATTAGAGTCCCAATTAATCTGTTCGGGCAAGTGACATTTCAAACATTTAATTTCTTCAAATAAATAATTGCGTCTCTGATTCTTTACGTGATTCATCTTTCAATTTTCGCACGATGGTCTCAATTCTTCTTCAGTCAACATTTTATAAATAATACACAAATTGAAAAGGGAAACATTCTCAATTGAATATTGATAGAAAGATTTTTCTGTGAATTGAAAAATCCACGATTAAAATGAAGTTATTTTTCTATCAATATTCAATTGAGAATGTTTCCCTTTTCAACATGAATACCCCACAAGAGGTTATCTTGACGATGGAAGATAGTGACTAAGGTTTATCTTTCAGTCGCAGATGATTCCACATCTGATTTTATGAACATACTGTTTATATTTTCAACAAATCAAGTACACAAATGTTGTTAAATTGCTCCAACCCCTTGAATCTTTCATTAAAAGATGATAACGTTCGATTAAGTATGGAAAAGTTAACTTCATAATAAGTTTTCGGGTCTGTTATTTGTTCGTCATTGCTTTCGTATGGTCAAATGCGCCAATAGGAAGCAAGGACCACAAACATAGAGAGAGAGATTGCTTTCGTAAGTGAATAAGTAAGTACGTTTATTCTTCTTAATTCGAATACAATTTTAGATTCAGGTTATTGTACCTAAACTGTAGTACTTATGTGGTGCTTTCCATTCACCACTCAGGATATTCAAAGATGAGATGATAATGATAATCAACGATGGCGGTTATAGGTTTACATAATATTGTTATTAATATAAGAGATACCTTCGATATGCATGTAACTATTATACCGGGTGGTCCACTTACCACTACCCACCCCCAATAACTCCCAGAAAAATTATTATTTTACAAAAAATCGCCGAGACATGTCGATTTTTGTTTGGAGGGGTCCACCATTTGACGAGAAGAAGATATGTTATACTTCAACCCCCTACTCCCCAGAGCAACCCCACTCTATAATTTTAATAGGGAATGAGGGTCGTATCATACATCATTGTGACGGTAATTCTGAATTTGAAGAAGGCGTGCTCGAGATATTCGAGTTCAAATGGTACATTGGTGAATTGTGAGTAAATAAATTATACGAAATAGATTATCAAACAATTATTCATAAAAATTGTTCAAAATGACTGCCATTAACTCTCAGACAGTAGTAGAGTCTATTTTCGAATGCCTCCTGCACCTTTGAAACTATTTCTCTGGTAATTGCCTGGCATTCAGTTATAATTCTTCTTTCCAAATCGTTCAGGTCGGTAGGTTGAATTTTATAAATAACGGATTTCAAATGACCCCAAAGGAAAAAATCATTGGGTGCCAAGTCCGGCGAGCGTGCTGGCCATTCTATTGGACCTCGACGACCTATCCATTTGTTTTGAAAAGTTTGGGATAGCCATTCTCTCATCTGTGATAGGAAATGAGGTGGTGCCCCATCTTGCTGGAAATAAATGTTATCTGCCAATAGATTTGGATTACGAACATCATCAAGGTCCGTGTTAACAGCATCCAAAATAAGTGGTTCAATCAGATTATGCAGCATATCCGAATAAACCGCACCATTTGAATCGCCTTGGATAAATATTGGGCCAATGATTTTATTACCCAGAGTTGTGTCTGTTCACTAACCCGTTCAAAAAAAGTGAACACTCATCACTGAAGCAAATATGCTTAATGAATTCGTGGTTCCTCTGTATCATTCTTGTTACATTTTCGCAAAATTCAGCTCGTCTGTCGTAGTCATCCTCATTCAGTTCATGGTGAAGATGCAACTTATACTGATGAAATTTGTGCAATTTTAGCACCCTCACTATGAAAGTTCTCGATATGCCTGTTATGCTAATGAGTTGCCGTGTAGACAAAGTTGGGTCAACTGCACTTGTCCTGAAACTTCTATTTCTGATACAGTCTCACGGAATTTCACCACAAGATCCAAGATATATTTAGATTGATCAAAAAATACCAAAACCTTTTTCTATAACCATTTTTCCTAATACTCACTTGTGAGTTACGTTTCTGTTTTCGTGTCTCTCATTGAAGATCCGAGCTGTTGCTCGTGCACACCCATTATCAAGAACTATCTAATACAATAATGTTAAACCAGAACAATAACAGAAAATAACACTATTAAATAAATAGCTACAACAAATGTTCAAAATGACCTCCCTCAGACGTGATACAAGATTCAACTCTTCGCCTCATTGATTGTCTTATTCGCGCAAATTTTCCTGGTGTATTTCTTATTGTCTCACAGCCGGCTCTAATTCGATTCCTCAGGTCTTCAACATTTTCGACGGGAGTGCAATAAACTAAGGACTTGAGAAAATCCCAAATGCAAAAATCTAGAGGATTTAAATCCGGAGATCGAGCAGGCCAATGTTCCGTACCTGCCCTACCTATCCAATGATTTGGAGATACTGTGTCTAAGTGATTACGTACAATAATGCTAAAATGGACTGGTGCACCATCATGCATGAACCAGAAGTGTTGTCTCTGCTGTAGAGGAATTTCTTCAAGAAGAACAGGTAACTCTGCCTGTAGGAAATTAAGGTAAGAGTCGCCTGTTAATCGTTGTGGAAGGAAATATGGACAAATTAAATGATCATCAAGTACCCCAAGCCATACATTCACTGGAAACTGATGCTGAAAATGAGCTTCAAAGATTCCATGTGGATGTTCCTGACCCTAAAGGTGATTGTTATGGAAACAAAAAGCCATTTAAAAAATTAGGAATTTGAGCGATTTGATGAAAAATCCAATGGCGAAAAACTAGGCGCCGAAAAAAGTCTCTAGGTAGTAGAGTTCGCACACATTGAATATGAAACGAATACAATTGGTGTTCTTTGAGAATTTTAAATACAGTGAAGTTGCTTACATTCAGTATGTTGGCAATTTTTCTAGTACTTGTTTCAGGTGACTCCGAGAACTCGAGAACTGCACAGTTCGTACCTCTCGAGGGCGCCCGCAGTCAGCCGTTTGTTTCTCAAATGTATAGTCCATCCAATATCAATTGCAGAAGCTGGGCTAGGGAGCAAATAAAAACTCACTTCGCTAACACGAGCGTATATGCGAAGAAACGGAACGAAAAATAATGTGTACTACTCGTCAACATTCGCCGCCGGCGAAGGGAAGATCATAAGAGCCGATAGTCAACGTGGACCTGAGTGACTGCTGTCACCGATTCGTCTGGGCCAATCGAATCGAATCGAATGCTTGGGGCGTGTCTATACGATGAAAGGTCATAAATTACGCGTTATATCTGCGTTTTGATAGCTCTGAAAGATTAAAAACCAGTAGCGTCTGTGGTCTTGGTGTGTGCCGATCAAAATACGTTTCAGGATATAATAATAACCTACATCAAACAATGAATGAAATTATTTTTCTTTCTTAATGTATTTGTATAAATAAAAGCTTGTCTTTAATTTTTTTTCATTTTTCTTTATTTATGAAGTATTTTTAAAATCTTAAAATATCTCAATAAAATTAGTTATCTCCGCCACTGCTGCTCACAGGATTTCGCCGCAAGACTTTTTTATGCTTCTGCAATTGATATTGGGAAAACTATACCATTTTCGCGGAAACGTTGGTGAAGACGTGCAAATATTATGTGATGGGGTACCCTACGTCCTGGATACAACTCAGCATACAATCGTCGAGCTTGCCGACCATTTCCATTTTTTCGACCATATACAAAATGCATGTCTGACAATTCCGCATTTGTTGTTGAAATATTCGTATTTAACAGAATGTTGACAGTAGCCTACTAGTATCGGTACTAGATAATATATTAAAGTAATGATAAATACGCTTTATGATGTTTTATTTTTTTGCATAAAAACGGCGCCCCATACGGTGTGCCAAGTTTCAAGAGAATCGGTTCACAGTGGTAAATCAATCATCCCCCATTTTTCTACCCCCAGGGTTGGATAATTCTTCTTCGAATTCAAATATGACCAACTTCGAGGTATACCCTATACAATAAAAAAAACATTCAAATCGGATACCCAGTACAAAGTTAAGCCTGATAGAATCGATAAAGGGCCAAAATTCAGAGGATGAACGATCAATATCCTCCATTTTGCTACCCTTAGGGTTGGCATTTCTTGCAATTTCAAATGGGACCAACTTCGCCCTATCCAATGAAAAAAGAATAATCGAAATCGGACTACTCTGTGAAAAGTTATGCGTGGTCATACATAACAATATATATATATATATATATATATATATATATATATATACAGAGTGGCCACTTTTTTAATGGGATTGTATTGGTAACTTTTAAACCATAAGAGTTAGAAGGTCGGTCAAATGGAGAAAAAGTTGCATTCATAGAAGCATTGTCAAGCAGTTCAAACAAATCGAGATTATCAGGGCCGGTTATTGAGATATCATAAGAAAAGTAAATTCTGTCATTTTGATTTTTCTTTTTTTCCCACTTTATTTCGAATATTATCAAAAAATGTCACGAGAGTTTTTTATTCGACAGTCAATTTTCCTCAATTTGACATAATCAGATTTCGTATTTAATGTTTCGTACGCTCTGGGCCACCATCAACCTCATTTTTTTCAATACGGACCTGCATATTTTATGACACTTTTCGAAATAACTTTTAACTATCTAAATCCAACGATATATCAAACAATGTCATTCAAAGTTGATTTTCAGGTGATTTTGACCCTGAAATTTCTTTGGGTCGGATCTGTATTACATTTAGGTACCTTTAGTTTAATTAACAACATGCAATACATTTCGATAAGAAAATCAACTAACTCATCTTCAACTGAATGGAACGTAACAGAATCAAAGCAAGAAACAAGTAATAATTATTTACAAATTTCAAGAGGTGAAAAACCTAATTTATAATAATTAAACGAAACTATCATTTAATGAAAGAAAAATCAAATGATTATTCGAAAGTTAATGATGAACATTAATGAAGTAAGTGTTCGAAATGTCCACCATTTTGTAAAATGCACTTTGCGGTTCTGGAACCCATACTTCTTATACATTTGCTTATTTCGTCTCCTTGAATACCTTCCAATACATTCTCAATCTTCTCGCGAAGAATCTCTATTGTCGGGTTCGTAGTATCATAAATTTTATTTTTGAGATATCCCCACAAATAAAACTCCAGCGGATTCAAATCCGGAGATCTGGCAGGCCATGCTACTGGACCTCTTGTTCCAATCCATGAATCGGGAAAAGTTCGATTTAGATAGTCTGTGACTATTCTTGAGTTGTGTGGACCACATCCGTCCTGTTGGAATCATGGACTATTAGGCCCATACCATATAGGAAGAACATCCAACAGGATCAAAATCACCTGAAAATCAACTTTGAATGACATTGTATGATATATCGTTGAATTCAGCGTTAAAAGTTTTTTCGAAAAGTGTCACAAAATATGCAGGTCCGTATTGAAAAAAATGAGGTTGAAGGTGGCCCAGAGCGTACGAAACGTTTGATACAAAATCTGATTGAGTCAAATTGAGGATAATTGACTGTCGAATAAAAAACTCCTGTGACATTTTTTGATAATATTCGAAATAAAGTGGGAAAAATAGAAAAATCAAAATAACAGAATTTACTTTTCTTATGATATCTCAATAACCGGCCCTGATAATCTCGATTTGTTTGAACTGCTTGACAATTCTTCTATGAATGCAACTTTTTCTCCATTTGACCGACCTTCTAACTCTTATGGTTTAAAAGTTACCAATACAATCCCATTAAAAAAGTGGCCACTCTGTATATACGCGTCGACTAGAAAACCTACCCTTTTTTAATTTCGTCGGATAAAAACTCAAAGAAATGTTCATGTATTTAATCTTTTTCCGTAGACTCGTTCAATAAAACAAACCTAAAAAGGACACTTAATTGTTTAGTATGACTCACACCTTGTGTACGGTCGAGAATTATAGAATAATATTTATGTTTCCTTACAAGATCTAAAATGTGTTTTTTTTTGTATTTTTACGCCTAAATAGTTCCTCGTAATATAATTTCTCAATTAACTTTATTTTTATTGGTCTCACTTTCTTAAATAACTGTTCTACTCTCTATATTTTTTCCTCTATGAGATCTGTGAAATATTGTCCTGTTCTATTTTATAGTTTCTCTATTGATTTTTATATTGCTCATTGACTCTATTTTATTTTTCTCATGCCACGTGTGACAAATTAATTTCTGATTTTCTCATCTCCTCTTTTCTTGTATTTCCAAATCATTTCCAGCTTGTTGTTTTTTCCTAATATTCTTTTACGATTGCTTTTTTCTTTTCCACATCATTCGAACTCCTTACTTTTTTGTTTGTAAGAATTTGTTCAGGTTTTCTATTTATTTTCGATTGCTGCTTTTATTTTGATACTCCACCAGTGAGTCTTTTCACGTATTGTTTACTATACGTGTTACACCCCTGTTTTTTTGCTTCTATTATGGTATTTCCATTTTTCTTCATATTTCTTACTGCTTCACCGTTATTATTCTGTATCGGCATGTGTTTTTCTTTGAAATATTTCGGCTATTTCCGGTTCTCTGGATAGTATACTCTAATTTTGATCCCTTCCAATTTCCACTACTCTTTTTACTTCTATATCTCTCACATTTCCCCGTATATCTTTGCTGACCAGAAAATAATCGGTGATAGATTTCCGTTCCTGATTATTACTTGTCTTGTGATTTGTGTACAAAATGTTGTTTTCATTCTGCATTCTTTCATTCTGCATTCTTCATTCTGCATTCTGCATTGCTGAAACAGTTTAGCAGGAAGGTTTTCAAAAAATCGATTGAAAATTCACTGCTTCTCTTCTATTTCTTCGATTTCTAGAGTTGTTTCAACTACTGCTCTCATTCAGTTTCTTCTAAAAACATTTCCTTGAGTCCGTCACTGCTCTTAAGAGCTTCGATAGCTTTGACATGTGTAGAGATAATGTTATCTCGGGTCAATTTTTATTGAGTTTATTGTTAGTTTTCCTATCAAATCGAGGTGAAAGAATATTATACTCAACATAAAATCGACATGCTCAAAATTGTCTCGAAATTTTATCTCATTATGATGATTAATAATCAATTCATCTTAATAAATTTACAGGGTGATCAAATGATTGTTATAGCGTTTATATACAGTGAGTTTCAAAAAGTTTACACCATATGGGAAACTTTTTTATTATCCATTTGCCAGAAAATTTTATTCTGATAAAAATTGGTGTATTGCGGCAAACTTGCAATTGAGTTGTCAAACTTCTAAATTTCCAAACGATGTACAGGGGAGAACAAAAAAAAGTTGGTCAAGGTAAACTACCCTTATTTTCGACATTATCAAGAACGTTTATTTAGAAAAATCGTTTAGAATTAGAAACACTATTCAGATTTGGAATCACAGAAACCTACGCAATTTTTTTTATCAGGAATAAAATATTCTGACACATGGATAATAAAGAAGTTTTCCATATGGTGCAAACTTTTTGATACTCTCTGTATTATTAGTGAATAATGATATGGGAGATATGAACGGACAGTGTGAAACAATAATACAGGAATTAAATCGAGTCTATGAAGGAATGAAGAACAGATAAAAAATAATAGAGAAATGATTATAAATTATAGGAAACAAAGTTCCTTAAGCTTTATTTTTCAACTCCGAATGTAATATGGAGATTTATCATCACGTAAGAAAAAAAGCGTTATGCTCCCTGCATGCGACTTTCTCTCTCTCTCTCTCTCCTGTAATGTGTATATTTTTATTTTTTTATTACTATATTTTTTCAATGCAAATAATGAAAGTAAGGAATTAATCAAAAAGTTTCATTTATATATTATTTATCAAACAGTGAATTATAAATAATATCGAGGTAGCAGAATATGTTGCCTTCAATCTCATGTATCCACCATTTTGTGTTTCTTTTTTCTCACTATTTCTCCCTTTGAAAGTTGACGTTTTCTATTCCATCACATTTAGTTGTCATTATAAAATGCAATACTATACCTATATATCCTTTCTCCAAACTCCTCCGCTACAGTGAAAGGTAATACTGATAATACTATTCGTTATATTATATCAAATTGACGTGCCACATATTCAATGTAAACCAATAATCCAACTTCGGCATACAAAAAACGTAAGAAATTATGTCCAAAAAAGGATATAATCCTCTAAACACATGTTTTATAGGAATATAAAGAAACAAAAATATCATCCACGTATTACTACTCAACGATAATATCCAACTTGTATTCACTTGGATATCCTACCGCTCATGTAACGATGGAAATATCATAAGTGCTAGGGGTTTTATCGTATTTTTTTTTATGTTGCCTAGAAATTTTACCGAGTGCCATTTGCAGTCGTATTATCTGAATAATCCACCATAGCGAAGCTTGAGGGGTTTAATCTTTGATAATAGGCCGCAAATTGCAAGAGTTGAATATCCTAGAGGCAAAAAGCTTGAGGGAAAATTAAAAAAAATTGCGATAAAATCCTCTAGCACGAATGATATTTGATGAGAATATTTCCCGAATCACATTTAAAACTGGATAAAATTACCAGAATTCATGTTATATTATAATTTTCATCGGGGAAAGTTACAACAATTCTTTTCGATCCAAAATCGAAGGAATCGTGTCGGAATAATTATCATTTCTAAATGCTTCGTTTTTCGAATTTATTCATTTACTGCTCTTGAACTCACCCAAAAAACTGAAATATATATATATATATATATATATATATATATACAGTGCTCGTCTAGAGTCCGTTCCCCCCATACTAATTTTTGAACCGCCTGGTATATCGCAACGGAATTTGGAAGGCTTAAATAGGAGATAAAAACCTACTTTTTCATGAAAAAATCACAGCTAAAAGTTTTAATTTTTCTTTAAATAGAGCACCCCGTATATTATTCCATTTTCGAAATCTGCTCATAATTCTCAACAGTTATCTCTGGAACACTTTACTCCTAAATTCAATTGTTTTTGAAATATTAACGTTTGAAAAGTGACATTTTGGCTATTTCAAACCCAACCAAAAACAATAATGTTGCTTTCAATCAAGTTTGCATTGGAAAAAATCGTTGTTGCGGTAACAACTTGTTTACTGTCAAACTAAACTGCTAACTGTCAAATAGTCCGTTGAGCGCCTAAATTCTTTTATGAAAAGTATGATCATGGCTCGTAGTTTAGACGATAAATTTGAAGCAGTTTTGATATTTGGAGAAGCTGGAAGAAATTATCATCTAGCAGTCCGTATGTTTAATGATAATATGCTCCAAGCAACTGGTACGCTGGAAGATGCTCCAAGATCAGGAAGACCGCCTCTTTCAGAAGAAAAAAAGGTAGAAATTGTTGCTGAAATGGTAATCAATCCGACTTAGTCGACGTCTGCAGTTGCTGAATCCTGTGGAGTTCAGAAAGTGTCCAAGGAGTCCTAAAAAAAATCCTGCATGCTCTCGCGGAGGATGATCCAGACCAGAGGGTTGAATTTTGTGAGTGGTCAACAAGAACAATTGAAGGAGAACGGGGGTCTTCCTAAAACGTGTATGTTTCGCAGACGAATGCACGTTTTTTCTTAATGGAAAAGTCAACAAACTGAATGTACGATACTGGAGCGATACTAATCCGCATATTTTTAGAGAGGGACATACCCAGTTTCCTAAAAAGGTGCATGTTTGGGCGGGGATTTTGGGCAATCACGTTGTTGGACAGATTTTCTCACAGGAGGTCTTTACAGAAATCTTTTAGAAACTGAAATTGAACTTCGAATAAGACAAATTGTATTAAACAATCAGGAAGAGTTTGGAAATCGTGAAATCATATTTCAGCAGGATAGGGCACCTCCCCATTTCGATCGCATTGCCAGAGAGTTTCCTCGATATAAACTTTCCTGGGCGATGGATAGGTCGCAGGGCAAGTACAGAATGGCCATCAAGATCTCCGGATCTTACACCTCTAGATTTTTTCCTTTGGGGGTATCTGAAGTCAAAAATTTACGTCACTGAATGCCAAACAATAGAAGAGTTGGAACGCAGAATAATATATACATGTGAAGAAATAGATGAGAGAAGCTATTTATAATAGGGCCCTTTATTGTCGAAATTTAGGAGGCGGGCACATTGAACACTTGATGAAATGATTGTTGGGGTTAAATAAAAGTGTTATTCAGAAAAAAATTATAATTTTTTAGCTAACTAATTTGTTTTGATTGTGAATTGACAGAACACATTCGTAGGCTTCGAGATTTTCCGGTAAGCGGTACTGTTTATCCTTAATAAACTCTTTTTACGCCTCTTATTAGTCGAATTCATTTAACTTCAAATTAATAACAACGATAGTTAGCAAAAGTGACCAAAATCCATACTTCATTTTAAACCGGAATGTCACTTTTCAAACATTAATATTTCGAAAACTATTGAATTTAGGAGTAAAGTGTGGTGGAGATAACTGTTGAGAATTATGAGCAAATTTCAAAAATAGAATAATATACGGGGTGTTCTATTTAAAAAATTTATTGAAGATGGCGCTCAGCCGCCATTTTGGAACTTTTAACTGTGATTTTTTCATGGAAAAGTAGGTTTTTATCTCCTATCCAAGCCCTCCAAAATTCGTTGCGATATACCAGGTGGTTCAAAAATTAGTAGGGGGGGAACGAACGAACTTGTTTGTTTCTTGAACCTTGTGAATATATAGAATTTTGGGTTTTCCTCGTGATTTAGGTTCTATTGGAACAGAAAGAATGTATTTTTTACGAAATTTTAATTACGCTTCGCCATGATGCCTCCAGGCTTCTTCAGATTTATCTTCCAACACAAATTGAGGTTGTTAATAACCTTTCCATTTTTTCTTTTTCATTTTTAAATCATATAACGTTACATTTTCTACCAGTCAACACCTACCACAGGCCCCGTAATGGAACTTCGTTCAAAAAATATCTTCCACGTATTACCCCTTAACGATAATATCCGACTTCGGAATAATATGAGCAAGGGCTAGATGCTTGTCACACAGACTCGTATATAATAATTAAATTTACGCCACCTAATGCCAAACAAAAGAAGAGTTGGAACGCAGAATAATATATACATGTGAAGAAATAGATGAACAGACTTTCATCAACATGAGAGAAGCTATTTATAATAGGGCCCTTCATTGTCGAAATTTAGGAGGCGGGCACATTGAACACTTGATGAAATAATTGTTGGGGTTAAATAAAAGTGTTATTCAAAAATAAATTATAATTTTTTAGCTAACTAATTTGTTTTGATTGTGAATTGACAGAACACATTCGTAGGCTTCGAGATTTTCCGGTAAGCGGTACTGTTTATCCTTAATAAACTCTTTTTACGCCTCTTATTAGACGAATTCATTTAACTTCAAATTAATAACAACGATAGTTAGCAAAATGTTTTACCTGAAGTGACCAAAATCCATACTTCATTTTAAACCGGAATGTCACTTTTCAAACGTTAATATTTCGAAAACAATTGAATTTAGGAGTAAAGTGTAGTGGAGATAACTGTTGAGAATAATGAGCAAATTTCAAAAATGGAATAATATCTATTTAAAAAATGTATTGAAGATGACGCTCAGCCGTCATTTTGAAACTTTCAACTGTGATTTTTTCATGAGAAAGTAGGTTTTTATCTCCTATTCAAGCCCTCCAAAATTCGTTGCGATATACCAGGTGGTTCAAAAAGTAGTTGGGGGGGGGGGACGAACTATAGACGAGCACTTTATATATATTGTAATTTTGTTTGTTTCTTGAACCTTGTGAATACATAGAATTTTGGGTTTTTCTCGTGATTTAGGTTCTTTTGGAACAGAAAGAATGTATTTTTTACGAAATTTTAATTACGTTTCGCCATGATGCCTCCAGGCTTCTTCAGATTTATCTTCCAACACAAATTGAGGTTGTTAATAACCTTTCCATTTTTTCTTTTTCATTTTTAAAGGAAATTTTCTTTCAATATGTTATTTTCAAAGTGTTACATTTTCTACCAGTCAACACCTACCACAGGCCCCGTAATGGAACTTCGTTCAAAAAATATCTTCCACGTATTACCCCTCAACGATAATATCCGACTTCGGAATAATATGAGCAAGGGCTAGATGCTTGTCACACAGACTCGTATATAATAGAAAGAGACAGATAGCAAGAGAGAAAGTTGCATGGGGGAGCACAACGTTTTTTTCTCACGTGACGATTTCTATCAAGCAAGCCGCGTAAAGGAACTTCGTTCCAAAAATACCTGTTTCGGTGTTTTTGGAAATAGGGGTTAAATTGGGATTGGAAGTTTGTATAGGAATTCCGTTAGTTTTCAAGTTGGGATCATAAAAATTGATATTTGAAGTCTTTGTCACAAATAGAAGAAATCAGTATTTCAGTGTTTTTAGAAATTCAACCCCTAAAGGGGTGAAATGGAGGGTGAAAGTTTGTATGGGGGTTCCGTTAGTTTTCAAGTAAGGATAATGAAAATTGGTATTTGAGTTCTTGGTAAGGGATCAAGAAATAAATGTTTCACTGTTTTTATAAATAACCCCGGGGGGAAAGGGGGAAAATTTGGGTTCCTTTTTTAAAATCTGGTATTTGAGTCTTTGTTACATATAAAGAAATACGTGTTTCAGTATTTTTGGAAATTCTTTCCCTAGAAGGGTGAGTGAATTTGTAATAGTCGTCACGAAGTCGCTGGTACCAGCTAATCATAGTATTAGTAGTGTTATACACCTGAGTTTTTATTGTTCCCCCAAAAAAAAATCTACCGGAGTTAGATCTGGTGATCTAGAATATGTAAAAGAAATAATCCATTATGAAAAAATATGACAACTTAAGAATGTACCTCGCACGCCACTGAATAGGTCCATAAGTGCCATTCCACTTTTCTGGGAAGGTGTCATTCAGATGTTCTCTTACGACTTGAGAATTGTGAGGTGGCGCTCCATCTTGTTGAAAATAGATATCAACTTGGTTAGCCAGTGGCAAATCTTCAATGAAATCATTAAGTTCTAAGGAACTCTAGATATCTTTCCGCAGTAAGTTGTCCGTCGAAAATTATTGGCCCCAAAAGTTTTCCTCCGATAATACCCATCCAGCAATTGAAACCAAATCGCTCTTGAAAATTTCCTTCTTGCATCAGATGAAAATTTGTTTGAGACCAGTACCTTTTATTATTCCGATTGAACAGACCCAAGTTGGTGAATCGTTTCATCTTAATAGATAATTTTAAATGAAAAACGTACATCTTCTCTTTATTTGGTCAAAAACCAGTTGCAATAAGTTAATCTTCGGTTGTGGTCGTTATCGTAAAGATGGTGGTGCAGTTGGTACTTGAATGATCGATAGTTATATTTGTGAAGAATTTTCCAAACGGACGAATAACTTGTATCACACTCAGAAACAATTTGGCGAATAGACAACGTACAATTCACTTCAACATAGGCCAATACGTCTACTTCTTTTTCTTCACTGACGATGAAGTTATTGGCATTTCCTTCTGGTTCATTTCGCATTTTCCTTTCCAGTTTTGGAAAATAATGCCGAGTGGGATGGCGACGATTAGGGAATCTCTGAGCATAAATTCGAGCTGCATCAGTTGCATTCTTTTTTGCTTCTCCGTAAATTAGCAACATGTAAATTTTCTCGTTTCTAGTATAATTTTCCATATCAAATTATAAACTACGCAACAAATAAATGTTTAAAAGTGACAGCATATTCATTAGCCTATTTGTTCAGGTAGTCCTAGCAACAGCTTCAATAGGCCTTTTCATTTAGATGATTTGTAAGGCGCATGCGCTCGTTTTGAGACCCAAAATCTGATTGGCTATTGGGAAAGTCATTGGTTAGTTTTGAAATAATAATTTGAGATTGGCTTAGTTCAAAATTAGCGGTATTTTCAAATTATGTCAACAGTCAACTTCATGACAAATGCACCTGCATACATTGGCGTTCGTAACTTTGTTTGTGGGTTAAGTACTTATTACCTGTTGAAAAGGGAAACATTCTCAATTGAATATTGATAGAAAGATTTTTCTGTGAATTGAAAAATCCACGATTGAAATGAAGTTATTTTTTGTGAATGTCTAACAGAAAACAACTACTTCCCCGGCTAAAGCCACGCTGGACATTGAACTACATCTGATAGATATTCTGAAAAGGCCCTAACTCAAAAGAAAAAATCTGAAATTGAAAATTTGCAGTTTCATTCAGATCGTTATTTGATTTTCTATTCCAGTCTTAATTAAGAACTCATGGAGATGAATGAGGCAAAGAAGAATGTTTTCCAAAAAGAGTACTCACCAGAAATCATTCGTAACATTGACGCAGGAGAGACATCGCATTCACTAGGTCTTCAATACATTTTGTCGACGAAAATCTATTTCACGCTTCCACGATCATCAGGAAGACCGGAAGAAATGGGAAACACATTTTCAAGAAGCAATCTCACTTTGCAAAGATGGAAAAAGTAAGAATCATTTCTTTTGGAGAGACACTTTGAAATTAGTGTTTTCTGACATTAAAACCTGTCATGGGGTATGATAGATTGTTTTTTTTTATTACCTATTTTATACCGCCAAAAACCTTTCATTCGTAGATAAAATAATGTACACGAATATTTTCTAATGGTAAGTTTTCTTCCCCATATAAATTCAAGTCAACTATCCATAGAAAAACTCGGAAATATTTTATTTAAACAAAGTTAGTCATTTGGCATCTAAATGAAAAAATTGTTTGTCATGGATAACTAGAATAACAGGACTTAGTGCATAAGTATACCGAATACGTATTATTTGTTATTAGATATGATCGCTTCTGGCAATTATTCAGAAAAATAGTGATAATAAAGTGAAAGTGTGTGGTATCAAATTAGTCGTAAGAAAATGATCTTTCACAAAACGCCGACGAGCCACCCCCTTTCCATTTGAAAAAATCAAGTTAACTGGAAAAATTCATATTTGCGACTTTCAAATCATTCTTGAAACGACTGTGGAGTCATAAGCCTCAAAGTCGTATTTTTCCCATGTTACTTGATCAAGAATGGAGCGATTTACACGATCCATGGCATTCTATATCGAAAAATAAAAATTGAAATTAAAATGACTTTATTTGTAAAATATTGAAAAGTGAGATGTTGTTGGATTAGGAATATCATTCTCGATCGAAATTATTGAAATATATAGGATGTCCCATTTAAAAATCGAAAGTTGGGGTCATTTCCGGTCAAACGGAAGTACCAAAGCAAGTAATTGTCAAAAAATAAATTCACTATAATACACAACCCCAATTTGTTTTTCTATCTTCATAATAAAAAAGTTATAGGGGTGAGCCACCTTAGAGAATCACCCGGTATAACAGTTAATAGTAGTAAGGTGGGAAAGTAAGTATTTTGAAAGTAATCCAAATTAAGTAGGAAGCAATTTTAGCCACAAAAAAATTACAAATAAAAACTTTTTAACAATAACAAACCGACGAAAAAAGAAATTGAAAAGCAAAAAATAAAATGACTCTTCTTAGTCTCTGAGCTCCTAAATTAATGTAAGAACTGATTTTGAGTCGGCGCCAAACAAACAATCAACGAAGATCATTAAATTATTCTAAAGAAATGATCAAAACAAAATAACACAAAAAAATGCAACGTGAAATCTCCAGTGATAAACAATAACATTCCAAAAATGCGTTCTCCGCACGACCACTCGCGCAACGACGTGTGCCCTCACGTGTGTGCCCGTTCGGGTCGCTGTCTTGCTGATATCGACTTCGAGAACGTTCGGCAATTCTCGCGAAGGGACGCGCTGCCGCCGCGCACCCTGCTGCCATCATTTTACGCTTTACGTAATCAATTTGCTTGTTTGTTTGTTTGGCAGCGACTCAAAATTAGTTACTTACATTAGTTTAGTAGATTATTTATTAAGACTAAAAAGGTTCTTTTTATTTTTTGCTTTTCAGTTCATTTTTTCGTCAAAGATCAAACCATTTGTTGAAGAGTTTTTATAATTTTCACAGCAAATTTGTATTTTTTATTCCACTACAAATAAACTACACTTTGGTATTCTCCTTAAAAATGTACTTGACTTTCCTAAAATTTTACAGAATCATTTTGTTTTTTGGAAAATGTATCAGATAACGTAACTTGCAGGTTGTTTTCCATATTTTTTTCCCAAATTTGTTTTTAATATTTCTGGTGAGATAATAAAATCTATTTGAAGAGAAAATCAAGTATAACTGAATTTTTCTTCAAAATTGAACGATCAAAACTCTTCGATGCAAAGTATACTAAAGATATTTGCGGAGATGCAGGAACTGAAAAATATTCAAACTGTAATTGTACAATACAAAAATTCTTGGAGGATATTAAAAAACTAATTTTTACGAGGAATTACATTATTGAACCGTCTCGTACTTGATCAAAAAGTTTTGTTATTTATTATTATTGATATAAACAGAATTACATTTTAGATCGGAAGGCAGAAGAGTATTGTTGAATTTTGACCATTACGGCAGTAAGAGGAAAAGTAATTCGTTATAAAATTATGTTGGAAAATAAAACCTTTCAACCAGAACTAAACGAAATATTGTTTAGAGGATCTTTTTTTTGTGGAGGGAACACTCAATTACTCATTCTGGGCACTTCCACAATCTGAAAACAATATTAATGGATCAGGGAATCTCAATTACTTTGAGTAACAGTGTACAGCAATTATTTTCACGAATGGTAAAATATTCAATTAGTCAGTAACTTTGCCTATCAGAAAAACTATTGAATTAAAAGATACTTCTCTATGTATTCTTGTCATTTCGGGAACTGTATCCGTTCACGTTTTAATAAATCTTGTGAATATGAATGAAATCTCTAAGTTTCTTGCAAAAAATAACACGTTCAAAAAATATTGCAAGAAATACAGTGAGAACTTGGAGATTTAATGCATATTCAATTGATTTTTGAAAACGGGAACATTACAGTTCCCGAAACGTCAAAGGTCAATAGTTGACGAAAAAAAAAATAGTCGAGAACGTCAGTACAACAAATTTATATTATAACAATGTGGCATTAGGGGTAAAGTATTATACATTAATGATATTGACATTTTTGTGGATTGTGAATACGACGATACCCTAATGTCATGTATTGATGTAAATTTGGATAAAGCCATAGATAAATAGAATGTACATTATGTACATCTGTAATAAATACTTGAACATTAATAAACTAATTAAATGTAGATAAAACAAAAGCAATAGTATTTACCACGAAATTTAAATATAATTGTATCGATACTAATAACATAAATCTGAACATTAATGTTTGTTTGAAAGTTGTAGACGATGTGGTTTCGGACGTCCAACGTCTTAATATATTTTAAAGGTTTTCACGACGTTTTGAATGCTTTTATCTACAATACAAATTGAGTAGTAAGAATTTAATGGATTTTAGCCACAAAAAAATAAAATAATTTTTTTTAACAAAAAATTGAACCGACAAAAAAAAAATAAAAAGCAAAAAAAACATTTTTAGTCTTAATAACTAACTCCAAAACTAATTAATATCAACGAAGATCATTAAATTATTTAAAGAAATGATCATACAAAATAACATAAAAAGGCAACGTGAAATCTCCCGCGAAAAAAATGCGCTCTCCGCACGATCACTCGCAACGACGTGTGCCCTCACATGTGTGCCCGTTCATGTAGCCGTCTTGCTGATATTGACTTCGAGAACGCTCGGTAATTTCTGGCGAAGTGACGCGCCGCCGCCGCGCACCCGCTGCCATCATTTTACGCTGGGTGTTTGTTTGGCGCCGACTCAAAATTAGTAACTTACATTAGTTTTGGAGCTCAGTTAGTAAGACTGAAAAGGATCATTTAATTTTTTACTTTTCAGTTATTTTTTTGGTCGGTTCTTAAATTTTTTGTTAAACAGTTTTTATGTATTTTTTTGGGGGGGGGTTAAAATCATCTATGAACAAAGTGAGTGACTCGCACTCTGAGTTTTCGGGTTCCTATGTCCCCTTTTCTCCGGGTTACCCACCCAGCAGGCTCGTCCTACAATACCTCCGAACGACACTTGGGCCCTCTGGCCCATTGTATCTAACCTGTTATTGCCATCTACAGAACCCATTCCAGTAATTCTGTACCCTGCAAAAGTTTGTACAGGTCTTTTGCTGGATGTGTGCTGTACAGCCTCAGTTCACCAATTGGTTGCCCGATAACTGCCCGCAGTTGCACAGTATGTGTGATACTGTTTCTGATCCCTTGCCTCATAATCTGCATGTTTGGTCGCCATTGAACAGTTCCATTTCATTAAGGTGCTCTTTCACTGGCATATGTCCAGTTATTACCCCATAACAATTTTCAGTTGTTCTCTGTTAAGAGTTAACAACTCCTCTTTGCAGTCCCATGCCAGTTGGGACGTCACTTCCTGGCTACTTAGAGCCTTCAGTGCCTCCTGGATGTCTGAGAGAATGTGGATCTGGTCCTTTACTAATGCTCTCCTGGTATTTTCCCTCAAACATTGGAGAATTGCGTGGACCTCTGCTTGGAATATAGAGGTGTAAGTACCCAGGGGGTAGCTAAGCTCGGTCCTTGTGTTTCTGGAGTACACTCCTGCCTCCGCACCATCTTTGATCCATCTGTGTACCAGATCTTGCCCTGTAGAATGGTGTTGAATTCTGTGTGATTCCATACAGTTCGGTCTGGTATTGATACCCTGTATGACTTGTCAAATGAGAATCGTTTCGCAATGTGGTCTGATCTCATGTCTGGCACGTCTCTGTTTACGATGCTGACGATACTCATGTTGCTCAGTGTGTTTCTTAGTCTGAAGGTACCTAGCGTTGCCTCTGCCTGTATCACCAAGTTAAGGGGAGGCAATCCCAGTAGTATCTCCATGGCTGCAGTGTGCAATTAATTAATTGTGCATGAGGTTCACCACGTGAATCAATAGTTAAAAGCTTTGCATCAAGTTAGATTTTCTACTTAAGCCAGCGACTTACCCCTGTAATTCCCATGTTTATCCTAGTCTCGAATATAATTCCCATCACCCTCGTAGCCGTCTGTGGACACTCGAATCAGATTTCTAATTTAAACACACTCGTCTTCCGAACTGACGATTAAAATAAAGTTTCCGACCTCTACCCGCGATAGTTCCTGCCGTGGAACCATTATATATCGAAGGGCGAATTTCTTCGATAAAGTTTCTGGTAAAACCAAAAACTCGGCCCGAATCCCGAAAGGACTCACTCCCACGGCGGAACCCAATTCCCTCGAGGCTCGCGAACAGACTCCCTTTTCCCTCTTGATATTTTTCCATTCTCAAAAAGAAGCGAAGCGCCAAGTGGCACTCTGATTGGCTAAGTCCAATTTGTCGTTGCAGCGAATATATTTCGCGACCCGTGTATATTGCCCATTCGACACTTTGCCCGAATGGATAAAGCTTTGTTTAATATTTCCAGACTAAACAACAGTTACAATGTTACATATCTGTAACTGGCAATGACTCCCAGAATGAATGAACTCGTCTGCTCGGCAGAAATATATTTTTTTATATCCGCGACGACCCATTTATGCATTTCAAAGTATGAGCTCCCTGTTTCATATTAATTCCATCCAAGAACTGGAATAATGATTCAAAAATTGAAATAACTTACCCTGGGACCAATAAAAAACAAAGCAATAACACCTACAGGGTGTTACATGATTTCATTGCCCCTGTATATACAGCCAAATCCTTGCCCAGTTTAGCTTTGGCACTCCTTTGCAGTGTCTTTGTCCACCACACTAGGGAGGCATACATTATGGCCGGTTTTACCACAAAGTTGTACAGCCAGTGTACCATGTATGGTTTTAGCCCCCATTTGTGGCCAAAAGAGCGTCTTGCCACAATTAATGTGTTCTCCGCTTTTGTTGTGGTTCCAGGTAATTTCGAGTTGTGTCCCCCAGTATATGCCTCTCCCTTACTCTTTATTGTTTCCTCCGAAGTTTTATAGGTCCTATCCCCTCTAATTTGCGTCTCCACGTAAATGTTACTATGGTGGCCTTTCGAGAGTTGATGTTCAGTCCCTCGAAGTCCGTCCATCTGGTTACCAAGTTTAGGGCCTCTTGAATGCGATCCCTAACCGTGGTGTTGAATTTCCCCGGTTGTAAGACGACAATGTCGTCAGCGTATCCAAGGGTTTGGTGACCTTTTGCTTTCAGGGACCCCAGTAGACCGTCCATGACCAGATTCCACAGGACTGGCATCATCTGGCCGTCCGGGCCATTACAGGACTACAGTGTCTTCCATTAGGGTCGTATGTATCCTCCTGTTTCTCAGCATTGAGTCTATTCAGGTCACGCAAGGTTCCTCAATTCTTCTCTGACTAAGAGACCTGGTGATTGAGTCTATAGAGGTGTTATTGAAAGCTTCTTCTATATCTAGAAAGACCGCTATTAGTACCTCTTTGTTTTCCATCGTGTTTTCCACTTTCTCTACCAGTTTGTGGAGTGCTGTTTCTGTTGAGCAGCCGGACCAGTGCACCGTCCTTATATGCTTGTCCACCAGCTTCTCCAGGGTCTTCAGTCCAAAGGACATGAGAGTTAGGTACTTCGCCGTTTCCTGTCCGGTTTTCCCAGGTTTTGTTATGAAGAATGCCCTGATGTCCCTTTGGTATGTATCCAAGAGCTAGGCTGCCTCTTAGTATTTCACAGAGCCTTCTGTGCAGTAGTTCCCTTCTGCAGCAGTGAAGTGAAGTGAAATAGTCGTTGAATCGCGTCCGGTCCCGGTGATTTGAATGGTTCGAATGAGCTTATTGAACACTGAACTTTGTCATAGCTTACCACCTTTTCTGCTCATTTCCAACTTCCCCTGGAATCCCTTTTCACAGCCTAAAGAGATTCTTCGTGGTTTCTTCTCCTTTAGTGGTGTACTCTCCTTGTTCATTTGTAAGGGAGGGTATTGCTTGATGTTTGTCCTTAGAGGGGATTCTTTGGAGTCTGGCGCACTCTTGAGTACTTTCTATCTCACAGTACCTCCTCCAGGAGTCTCTCTTGGCTTTGTTCAGTGCCTTTCTGTAGATGGTCAAGGCGTTCATGTAGTCATATCACCTTCCAGTTATCTTGGCGCTGTTGAATTATTTCCTTGTTTGTTCAACATTCCACCAGGGCACGTTCCTGGTGGAGTTCCTTGTGATGAGGAGACAATTGTTGTTGAACGCAGAGATGATTGTGTCATTGAGTTGCTCCACTGCCATCTCTAGGTCCCTGTTTGTACCTATCGGTCTTTGTAATCCATGAAGGTTGCCTTCTAGGTCTGCCTTGTATGCTTCCCATTCTGTTTTGCTTGGATTCTGGTAAGTTTATGTGGTAGTGTCGCTCTTTATTTTGAAGTTTATGTGTATGTGGTCTGAGCAACTCTCCTCTTCCGACACATGCCATCCCGTAACAAAATTACTCACATAGGTGGAAGCTATTGTTACGTCGAGTACTTCGCTTCTGTTTTTTTTGTAACAAAGGTTGGTTTGTTCCCTAAGTTCATTATGTCTAGTTCGTTCGCTACCACGAACTGTAGCAGCGAGTCCCCCTTTTCGTTGGTGTCGCTCTGCCCCATACGATGTGGTGCGCATTTGCAAGGCAGCCGATTACCACCTGCTGTCCTTTTTGCCTGTAGTGCCTTATCAGCTCCTCCACAGCCTTCGTGGGTGGTGGTCCAGGATCATCTGGAGGGAAATAGGCCGATGCAAGAATTAACTCCCTCGACCCATTGTCTTCCCTGGTCTTTAGCTTCACTGCTGTCAAGTCTTTTGAACACTGGTTCGTTAACGGCAGTTTGTTGATATTTTTTCCAATAAGTATACAAGTCTAGGTGGTCCCAGTGGATCTGCTTTATACTAGCTCTTCTACTTGCGATATCTTTTAACAAAATTGACGCATCCGGCTTGCTCCAATAAAGTGCATTAAAAAATTCAAATTGAATTTATGCAAGAACTAATGATCCGACGGCCTGAGTTTTCTACACATGATGTACATATCAATCAATAATAGAGAGCGCTACAACTTCAAAGTAGCACCAGTCATAAAATTAACATAATGACTTCTTATACCGTCTTAAAGACCACGTATTTGTATGTTTCAAAACCAAAAAGTTAATGTTCGTTTTATAACCTTCAGGCGTTGCTATGACGTGTAGTAGATATAACGAGAGTACAATAAATAATTCTCGAGATGAAGTTGTACTGTGGTTTGTTTGTAAATAAATGGTATGTGTCGTTAAGTAGAACTTAAGAGCAGTTGCTGTGAGGTTATTATGACAGTGAACATATGTGGTTCTAATGAATAGATTTTTGAAACGTTTCTGCGACTACATATTGTACTCTTGTAATGTAGTTTTATCAACTGATGAACTTTGGTCGTAATGATTACATTATGTATCCATGGTTGGATTATTTTTGTTGGTTAGGTATGTTATTTTTGTTAGATAGGTATATTGTGTTATGTATGTAGAATATTCAGTTCCGTATGAATGATTCAAATGCCAAAACAAAAATCCAATCTACATTACAGGAGAACTGGAGCGTATAGAAAAATATAAAGAGGAAGGATGAGTGCCTATCCCAAAATTATAATCTGAAATAATTAATCAGTCTATCGGGACACTGCAAAGAAATGAAGTTCATCCAGTTCCTTCAATTGTTTTCACAACAAGGAAAGACATAAATAATATGTATGTGCACTTCGAGTGATAAATAAAAAATATTAAATATAACTGTTCAACATCAACATAACCTCTATTGTAAATGTCGACGTTAGTACAACAAAACTTGCTACTTGTGGTCTTTGAGACACTCGTAAACTATTCTATAATAGTATATACCGGAGTAATTGAAACTTTTCGACACTAGAAGGACGGCATCCATGTTTTTCGATTGATTGATAACATCATTCTGGTAGCCATATTGGAACAAAAATATTTAAAATAAAAAATATGGGACTCTGGGTGTTATATCAATTTAAAAATCATTGGAGATGTGCTAATCAAGTATCTTTCGTAATATGGTCTACATATTTCAAGATTAATGAGAAAAATTTATGAAATAATTTTTTTCTGAAATGAAAATAAGTATTGATCTGTCTTCATTTTCGAGGCGCATGAATTTTAAGTGAGTAGAATTGGATTTTGATCGTAAAAATGGATCTGCTTGGTCACTAGAATTCCAGAACAATTCTTAAAGACACATAAATGAAAATCATTTTTAACTCGATAACTATCACGGTCACAGAGTATCATGAACATGTAAAGGAAGGCTGACTTATATCTTATATTGATATTATATAAAATCTTTTGATATGGTATAATATTGTAATACTATATTAGAAATTCCTTCCCATTTGCGACTGACTTATATAAGTCTATATTGGCAAGTCATTACCACTACTTTATAACGTCGATGTGACGTCGCAAGAGTGTGCCTTTTTGTCCTATTGGCATACATAGCGACGTCTTAGCATATTACAAGACATAAGTCATGGACTTTTGCGAAAGGTCTAGTAGACGTCTGTACAACCGAATTACGACCTCTATGTGCTACTTGGGCTCATTTCTTTCGCATTTTGATTCCCTACAATTCGTTCATTAGTTTTCATGCTACAAGCAAAAAACTCAAATAAAACACGATTTCTTTCTCTTAAATGTTCATAACAAAGTAAGCAATGATAGTTGCGAGTCGGAAACATAACAGGATATAACTACGGATCGTCTTTCGTATGATGGCTATTCCTGGTGCTATTTTTGTCACAGAATCAAAAGAGCAGAAGAAATCTCTCTTGATTGGTCTAGTTCAGATCTCAACTCTTTTATCGGCTACGCCGACAACCCCTAACGTCGTTTTTACCAAACTTGGCTCCTTCTTCACATTCATGATTTTGGTGAGATTAATATTAACGCTAATTATAAACCACATCTACCCTTGAAGAAACGCCGCTCGATTTATTCCAAGTCGATAGACAGGTTATTAACCACTTGAACTCTTCCAAGATACGCTACTGGAAATGAGATCCAAAGATAATAATACAAACCGAAGACCATTCAGTTCAGCCAGTGTCGCTCATCGAAAGTGAACACGACGTTGTGATGCTAAACGATTCATGATTTCCTTACTGGATGTGTCTATTTTTATTCACTCTTCACGTACTGTTACGCTAAAATCAGTGGAGTCATGGATTGCTGGATATGTGCAGTGGTATGTCGAGAAACATTACAAAAATAAGCTACTTATTCAGGGGATCTCTTGAAAATTATTTTTTTATTGTACCGTGACGAAGTGAAATAGTCGTCAAATATAATTTTGCCTAACCTAACCTTACCGAGGGCCGGCGCAAGGTTATTTGCAGCCCAGGACTTTTATATGACCATACAAATGGGAAATATACAATGGGACGCCAAAATAAGTTGTTTGCAGAGAGGTTAGGTTTTTCTGCATAGACTTGTTTTTTGTACACGCTTCCCAGAATTTCAACTTTGGCAACTGAAAAGTTCCGAAAATGACATTTTCGTGCAATCGCACGCGAAGTGAGTATTTCGCGTTCTCAACACAGTCCGCGAAATTTAATTTCGCGGCCGTTACCCATAGCAACGGCCGCCAATCCAAATTCCAAATTTGACATTTTTAAAATACGACAATAACAAGGATTATTTTTGTTTTTGGAACGAAGTTCCTTATCGCGCGTTGCGAAAGGGGGCTAGACGGAATAAATTAAGACCAAAAGTTGTAACGAGACTTTTTGCTATAGATGTAAGCCGTGTGGCGTGCGCGTGTTTCTCTGTCTGTTCTCTCTCTCTCTCATAGAAAGCAAGCCAGTTATTTTCGTTTCGACTTTCTATTTCGCATTGAACAGTGTGGTGTCCCGACGATTATTTTTGTTGAGTGTATACAGGTTTTTTGTACATAATGAATAATAAAAAATAATAACAATAATGAATCCTGACAGTGTTTCTGCACAAGTTCCGGATATTGCTGATGGAGTTAGGTAAGTAGAGATTTTATACAGACAATAATAAATGCTTATGTATTTTTAGCAAGTACGCATTATAACCTCTCTTTACTATTGTGCTAACCAAGTCATACGCGTTATAATCTCTCCATTATTGTGTGTGTGTACGCGTCATAATTTTAATAAATTTAAAAGCAAATTATATTTTGATATTACAATATCAATGCGTATGTACTAAAATTGAGCCTACTGATTAAGTTTATATTACATTATATTTGTTAACAATAAAAAAAATATTATTATAACTTGAAAAAAAAAATTATTACAATTCCTTCACTAATTAATCGAAAGGAACTTCGATCCATCCGGGTGTCCCTTGACACCTGTCAAGTTTTTTCAATACAGCATTAATTTTTAAATTAACAACAAATACATACTTATATTATTTTTCAGGTATTAAAAAAACGGAAAGCGCCTAGTTTACAATACTTTTTATTAGTTCTGGAAGAGTGAATAAACTTAAATATTATTATCAGTATCAGAGATATTTGCGTTATGTCAAGAACTGTCAAAATATTTTGTATATATACAAACATATCATTTCCATAGCAACGCTGTGACTATGTTAATTAAATTGAACTGCTGTTGATTTTAAAGCAATAATATATTCATTTGCAATTTTCCAGTTTAATAATGTTGACGATTGCACGAAAAATAGTGTATATGACATAGCCGCGGAATTTTTAGCGACCTCCTTTTCAGCGATTACCCTGCCTCGGCCGCAAGCGGCCTCATCGATAACTTTTCTTTCGGTACGCTAAAAAGGTATTTCGAGGCCTTGGCATACAATAGTAATTTACGTAACAAGTCCGGAAAATAGTTTTTTTTTGAAAGAATAGACAAAATTCTGTGAGTCTAAAAAAACTATTTTCGGGCGTGTTGCGTACAATAGTTTTTCGGCAACCGTGTAGAATAAGAAATCAATGAGACGACATATTTCTTTATTTCTTCATTATACATTTTAATTCTCATTTGAATTCAACAGAACAGAACAGAAAATACTACATATTAACAGAAACATTCCAATTCTTATTTATATTGATATTTATATTAAAATTCGGGCAATTGCTAATATTGAAGTTATTCAATTTGTTTGGAATGCTTGGTAGATTAAAATTCCCTTTGTTGAAGCCAGAACAAGAAGGCAAAGTTTCCGTTTCACATTGATTGTTTTCATCTGATGATTTCTGAATGGTCTTGGCAATTTTAATTTTGTTTGTATGTGAATTATCTATATATCCTTCAGCCACATTGGTAGACCTCCAGCCACCGTGTCTCTTCAAATTTGTGATGTTTTCACCATTATCGGCAAATAACGTCGCCGAAGTTCGACGAATGCTATGGCCTGTGTAATTTTTAGGATTGGGTAAATGTCAAAATTCTGCGATTCTTATTCCGAGACTCCCAAAACTGTGGAAACCAACAGGCTGAATCGAACATTTTCCTTTTTTGTAATTCACGAATAATCTGTTATGTGGAGTATGGGATGGCCGTAGAGATAAATATTGCCTACACAACAGCAGGTTTTCTTGCTCAATTACAACAAAAGTTCTCTCAATATGTGTTTTGGAATCCGGTATTTTCACAAACAACATGTCTTCCTTGTCGTTTATTAGATCAATTGACATTTTTGTTAGTTCTTCTCGTCTACACGCACCGGCTAACCCAATAATTGTTGCTACCTGAAAATGAAGTTGATACTTTTATATCCTACAATCGTAATATTTTGTTAAAATTACCTTCAGCATTAGATATGTTTCATTATCCGCTTCCCAAATGAATTTGTTGATCTGCTCTTTGCTGAATACAATTTAATCAACAAAGTCACAGCGATGGAAATGATATGTTTGATTATATATAGAATATTTTGACAGTTGTGGAAAAAAGGCAAATAAGTCTGATACCGATAGTGATATTTTCCCTCGAAACTTTTTACTCAAAAACCATTCTCTAATTTTGACTACAAACAATCCTCAAAACTGTATACTCAAAAACCACCCTCAAAATTTCTACTTCAAAATTTCTCACGCAAAAACCACCCTCAAAACTTTCTACACAAAAATCACCCTCAAATCATACTTCAAACAACCCTCAAAACTGTATACTCAAAAACCACCTTAAAAAAATGTCTACTTCAAAACTTTACTCAAAACTACCCCAAAAATTACTTCAAAATACCCTCAAATTTTTTACGCAAAAACCACCCTCAAAACAGTATACTCAAATACCATACTCAAACAACACAAACAGTCACTCCATTCATCAGGTTTTTTGATTATTTCTTTTCCTGAAAATCTCCACAAAATCAATTTCCTCAAAACTATTTCATTCCCAAACAATCGAATTATATCCTCAAAATATAACCTAAACTAACCACTTCGTAGAGAACAGCTTAAAGATCGCTGGGAAGGGGTCCAGTCCCTCGACTTGCTCGAGGCAGAGCCGGATTAAGAGGGGGGCAAACGGGGCTGCAGCCCCGGGGCCTCCACAAGAGAGGGGCCTCCACAATATAAATTTTTAGGTTAAATTTCCTAACAAATACCGAAGGATATGCAAAATTATATATAAAAAATCTGACAACGAAAGAGCAGTTCTCCCACTTTTTCCTCTCATTTTTCGTTTTAAACATTCAAAAACATGTTTCGTATTCTTGTCAAAAATCCGGGCCCTGAGACCAGAGCAGCATATGTCGAGGCTAGAGGCATATGCAAAGAGACAATAGAATGCTCAAAAGATGCCCACAATACCAAAATAAGATCAAAACTTGCTGAATGTCCTAACGGATCCCGTTCATTTTGGTCTTGCGCCAAAGCTGTGGGAAGAAACTTCACTTCCAGCTCATTTCCTCCTCTAACCAAAGAAGATGGAACACTAGCAACGACTGCCCAGGAAAAAGCCAATATCTTTGCGCACCTATTTGCTGGAAATTCCACTCTGGATTCATCGGGAAAACAACCCCCGAACATCACACCTATTGACAGTCACATGCCCGAGATCACCTTTCGCCAACGTACTATCAGAAATATTTTGCTGGGTCTCAACACCAACAAAGCCTGTGGATCTGACGGAATCCCGCCGATTGTTCTCAAGAAATGTGCCCCCGAACTAACACCCGTTCTTTGCAAGTTGTTCAACCACTCTTACAATTTGGGGGTTTTTCCGTCCAATTGGAAAATTGCAAGAGTACAGCCAGTCCCTAAAAAAGGCAAAAAGGCCCTACCTAGCAACTACAGACCTATCGCACTGCTATCTATTACTTCAAAGGTCATGGAAAAAGCCATCAACATCGAGCTCATGAAATATCTGGAAAACTCAGGAATTGTCAACGATAGGCAATATGGCTTCCGCAATCAGAGATCAACTGGTGACCTGCTCGCTTACGTCTCACATATATGGCAGCTATCTATTGAAAAGTATGGAGAAACTTTAGCTGTGGCATTAGATATCTCCAAGGCGTTCGATCGAGTTTGGCACCAGGGACTCCTCGCCAAGCTTCCGTCTTATGGCTTGCCCCCTCAGCTGTGTTCTCTGCTTGCTAGTTTTCTCTCAAACAGGTCTCTCCATGTAGTGGTCGATGGAGTTTCATCTGACACTCTACTCATGAATGCTGATGTTCCGCAAGGATCCATTCTCGCACCAACACTATTTCTACTTCACATCAACGACCTGTTGAAAGCAACTTCATGTCCAGTACACAGCTTTGCCGATGATAGTACCCTCCATACCGCTTTCTCTTCCAGGGCCCCTATATCAGCACGTGAAACCAGAAATGAACGAGGAAGAAATGTTAATAATATAAATATGGACTTAGCAACAATTCTCGAATGGGGATCTAATAACTTGGTAGAATTCAATGCAAACAAAACACAAGCATGTCTTTTCTCTAGAAAAGCCGATCTCACTGTGCCTAACATAACTTTGTCAGGAGTAACCATACCACTGAAGTCATCCATATCGATGCTTGGTATTACTATCAGCAATAACCTTTCCTGGGAAAATCACGTGAGGTCCATTGCCAAAAGTGCATCCCAAAAACTTGGTTTTCTGTTTCGTGCCAAGAGCTATTCTACCCCCAGTCAGCTGCTTATGATCTATAAGGCACAGATCCGACCTGTCCTGGAATACTGTTCCCATATTTGGAGTGCGGCACCTAAACATATCCTGAGGCTATTGGATTCTGTCCAAAAAAGGGCAATTCGTCTCGTCGGTGATGCCTCGCCTACAAACTCGCTCACTTGTCTGGAACACCGTAGAAAAGTTGGCGATTTGTCTCTATTTTATAGATATTTTCATGGGCGATGCTCTTCTGAAATATCAACAATCGTTCCTGCTTTGGCAGTCTCTTCGAGATTAACCCGTCAAGTTCAGTCATCACACCCCTTCGTGGTCACTTTGGAGACCTGCAGAACATCACTTTCCAAAGACTCGTTCATCCAACGAACAGCGAGGCTTTGGAACTCATTGCCTAAGGAGGTGTTCCCGAGGCATACAACCTTCAGAAATTTAAGAAGAACACCAACTCCTACCTTCTTTCCCTAGGTTCCCACGATGTTCTCTGAACATTACAGGATATCCCTTTTCGTGGGAACCAGAACATAAAAAAAAAAAAAAAAAAAAATTAAAAAAAAAAATCGTATCGAAATTAGCTGTTAAAACAAGAAAAATTGAATTTAAAAAAAAATATACATTTTTTTTAATTAAATGAAGGATTTCATGTCGATGTATCCTTCGAATGACACAAGCGATCTAGATACACAATGAAATTCAATAATCATAAGCAAAAGAAAATAATATTTCAATTTATGAATATGATTGCATCAAATCATTTATAAGAGCCCTGTGCGCATTCCATAATAGAACAAAAGTTCAGATTCTGTTGACTATTTTTCTGCCGATTCTACAAACACTTTGCCCGTCTATACCTGTTTTTCCTATTTATTGGCGTTGACAAGTTTCCGCTGAGTGGCGCGCTTGTAACAGAGATATCCCCGAAATCTGAAAGTGTGAGTCTAAGAGAAAGATGACATTCCGCAACAAATGTAAATCCTTCTGGAAAGGACTATCTATCTATCTATCTAAGATGTTCTACTATCAAATTCTTAAGAACCAAAATTTCAGAGCTACTTTCTCAAACATTGAAATTACAGTGATTTTTTTGACATTGCCAGAAACCAATGGAAACGTTCAATTCAAATAATTCATATACGTTTTGGCCAATCAATAGTGGGAATATTCTACCTAGAAAATTGTCGCGGGAATAATTCGAGGTATTTTGTTTTTATTGTCTGACAACCTATATTTTGAATTTGACGTATATCATCAATTCGCATGAAAAGTGTTAAATGAATCAAATCCGGTTTAGTACATTATATAATTTTGCAAGCAAATGTGTTTATGATCGTAACATAAAAAAATAATCTAAAGAATACACGAGAGTTCGATATAGTAGAAAATAAGTATCTAGATTTCTTTCTCGAACTTGTTGGCAATAGCCACTCGAGCCAGTTGGTCTCTCTTGTCTATTGCCTGGCAACAAGTTTTCGAAAATCTGTCGAATTATTTTCACTCTCTTGTGATATTACAACTGAGAATGTGATGATGTCAAATTGCACTGGAAAGCGCTCATTTTCCAAAATGAAAAAAATAGGCGAATTACGATGAGACAAAGCCGCCTATCAAAGTTATCGCTTCTTAGCATTGAGAATGATTTTCTACGGATGCTGGATTTAACCGAAATCATCAATGATTTTTCGTCGAAAAAAGCTCGCAAGAATCCCTTTGTTTACGCTGTAATTTAATTTATTTCTTTTATTTTATTATACCCACTTATGCTCGGGTCGAAATGATTTGATTTGTTCCGCAATAAATAAATAAAAAACTTGTTTGAAAAATAATTAGGGGCCTCCACTCCTTTGTTGTCCCAGGGCCTCCACATTTTTAATCCGGCCCTGGCTCGAGGGTTGCAGCCCGTTTTTGAACCGAGGCGTCCGTCTGGAGGGTTGGAAACAGCACTCCGGGGGGATGGTTTGGCTCTCTCCGGACTGAGGTTGCGCGAACAACTCTTAGTCGGTGAATATTGTATATATTTTACTGTAAATATGTAAATAGTATGTAAGTTAGTTAGGCATGACATTGTAATTTCTGAAAACTGAATGAATCCTTTTTGATTTGATAGTGATATTTTAGTATCTTGCACTCCTCCAGACTAGAAATATTGTAAATCGGCGCTTTGGCGCTTTCCGTTATAATACCTGAAAATGTATAAGTAAGTATATGTTAGGTTCTCACGTCCAGAGGATTTATTATCGTAGTTTTTTTCACGAGCAGTCGGATAATTTGAGAAAAACAACACTTTCAATTTACAATTTTAATGCCAACGTTTCGACGAGAAATCTCGTCTTCTTCACGGCTACAAATAATATAAATAACATAATTAAAAAAATTACACAATTAAAAAACCAGTTATTGTTGATGTATAAATACAGAGACACCACGAATAGGAGACCGATACATAAATATATGGTGATAAGATAGGTACAGTCAACAGTGGGCTGGATACAACCAAAAAACGGAGGAGTTTATTTCCCACAACACATCATAAAAAAAAATATGCACGACCGGGCGTAAAGTAGCACTTTAGTGCTCGGATTTGCGGGCGTAAAGTAGCACTTTAGCGCCCGCTGACTACTTTATCGCCCGGCGGGCGATAAACTCGTTGAACAGGCGCTAAAGTGAATTTCAATCTCATATCGATAGAAATCTATATTCCAATGGATCATATAATCAAACCCAAAACATTATTAACAATAATATAACGAAAACAATGGACATAAATTAATTTAAAAAATGAATTATAACTTAATATTGACAATACAATTAGAACAGTTATTCATGGAAATATTTGGATTTGTTGTTTTCTGTTGTTGCAGATAGTTACTGATTTCAACTGATTCCTCATTACTAGAAGTCTGAAGAGAATGCATGTTATTATCTGGTGTTTCAGAGTAGTGAGCAATATTTTCAGATTGTCTGCTATGGCTAGTAGAAGGCTCATCATTTTCTGAAATTTTCTTAGCAATCTTCAGCTTATTTGCAACTGAATTTTCAATATAACCTTCCGCAACAGTCGTCGACTTCCACCCAGCATGTCTATTAATGTTGATTATATCCTCGCCTGCATCTGCTAACATAGTTGCTGAGGAACGTTTGAAGCAGTGACCAGTATATTCTTTCGCATTAGAAATACCTAGCTAAGTGGCTATTCTGAATGGTATTTGACCGAATGTATTTTTTCCGATAACCTGTCTCGTACACTTGCCATTTTTATAATATAAAAAAACCGCTTTTGATCATTCTGATCTCGCAAGGAAGAATATTTTCTGTAAATATCCAAATAACTTGGCGATTTCTGTTCTTTATCGATTACAGTAAATACTCGATCTATCTTCGTTTTGGTTTCTCGTATAGTTATGAGTAAGAATGTCTCGAAATCTTGAATGTCGTCCACTGTGATATTTGCCAATTCTTCGCGGCGACATGCTCCACAGATACCAAAAATCAGTGCTCCCTACAATAAATTCTCAGATTAACAAACTGAACATTGAGAAAACATGAAATTAGAACTTACTTTCATCATAAGATACAAATCGTCTGGTGCTTCCCTCAAAAATAACTCGATTTCTTCTCTGCTTGGAATCTTCGATTTCTTTGGTTTATAACCATCAAATTTTCGTTTCAAAAAAGCTATCAATCTTGCGTATCTACTGATATCTATATTATCATGTACATTTAAAGTAGCTTTCAGCATGGAATAATATGACCACATGGTAGAGGGCTTACAATATTTAGATTTTTCCAGAAAATAGGCAAGAAGTACAGTCTTTGTGTATTTCTTATTTTTTACATTTTTCCCGTTGGACCACCTCACGAATTCTTCATACACCTTGTCGTATATTTTCTTGGATTTACTTGGCAATAAACTCAATTTCGCATCCTTAGCTGCTTTACTTATTTCTGGTGGAGTACAATTCACACTTTCTTCGTCGCTTGAATCCATTTCAAAATCAGTAATAAATTATCTGTGATCACAAAATTGATTACTTACACGCTGCGGTCCATAAAAGCCTATTGTACGCCCTTGATACATAAATAACTATTATTTTTATTGTTTTTAAATATGTAAAGTTACTCCAACAACTACCATACACTGATGAGTTTACTTACCCCAAAGTGAGTGATGTAGTCAAAAAATTTGAAGGAAGATTTTTCCTGGAAATCTCCAAAATTGTTCTTCATTCGTTGAAATATGGGTATTGTCGGTATTCGAAAACATTTGACCATGGCACAATGTATTATATCTCAGAGCGTCTGTGTTCTGAACATTATTAATTCCATGTAGGATGATTGATGGTATCTCGAGTATCAGGTGATGTTTTTTGTTTCTTTGTGTAAAGCCGCATTACGTTACCTTAAGCTAGATTTGTGCTCAGCGAGGATATTGTAGATTGTAGATTGAGAGTGTTTTTCTCAAATTTCCCGACTGCTCGTGAAAAAAACTACGATAATAAGTAAGCATGTATTTGTTGTTAATTAAAAAATTAATGCTGTATTCAATACAAAATAATCCTTGTCATTGTCGTATTCAAGAAATGTCAAATTTGGAAGTGACGTTTGGATTGGCGGCCGTTGCTATGGGTAACGGCCGCCAAATTGAATTTTGCGGACTGTGTTAATAACGCGAAATACTCACTTTGCGTGCGATTGCACGAAAATTGTTATTTGGTGTAATCGCACGCGAAGTGATGATTTCGCGTTCTCAACACAGTCCGTGAAATTTAATTTCGCGGCCGTTACCCATAGCAACGGCCGCCAATCCAAACGTCACTTCTAAATTTGATATTTCTAAAATACGACAATGACAAGGATTAATTTTTATTGAATATAGCATTAACTCTTAAATTAACAACAAATACATATTCATATTATCTAGAATAAATATTAACATTAATTGTATAGCCTGTATTATTACTCATATTTACTCCAGAAGTTGAAGCAACTACATTACATGTAGTGTTTCTGAGTAATGGCTATTGGCATTCTACATCAAATTATTTTCGTTGGGACGTGAACATGTTGCTATTACTTACATTCAAACTAGATACTATAGCGCGAGAAATTGAGTTGGAAATTTGTTTCTTATATTCGGTAGACATATCCTTCCGCTATTGACAAGGACTTTCATCCACCGTGACGGACATATCAACCCCCGTATTGGCAAGCAGTTAAGCAGAACTTCTCCGAAAACAGTGACCCGTGTACGTTTCAAGGTTTGGTAATTTGAGATACTTAGCATTCGTACTTATTTTGAAAATATTCTGACGTCGATTCTTTCTCGTATGTTCAGCATACACTTCAACATAGAGTATATGCTCCATAAAGTTGAACTTTTTACAACTTTTGATTTGTGCATCAAATAGGCCAATAAAATATTTCGACATCGTCTTAACATTATTTTGTCACACCAATCTTTCAACTCCTGAAACATTTTTCGTACTGCCGTTTAGATTTTTCAGGTATTAACATAAAGCAATACTTTTTAGCACTATCAATCAATATTTATTTAATTTTTTCGACATAGTTACATGTATTGAATTGTTATTTAGTTAGTACAATTACATTAGTATATTTGCGTTTTGTCAAGATTTGTCAAAATATTTTGTATATGTTCAAACATCATTTCCATAGCAACGCTGTGATTTTGTTTATTAAATTGAACTGCTGTTGATTTTAAAGCAATAATATATTCATTTTGACGATTTTTTGCGGCCTTTGCTATGGGTAACGGACGCGAAATTGAATTTCGCGGACTGTGTTGAGAACGCGAAATACTCACTTTGCGTGCGATTGCACAAAAATAACTATTTTGTACACGCTCCCCAAAATTCCAACTTTGGCAACTAAAAAGTGTCCGCAAATTACATTTTAGCAGACTAGTATTTTGAAGTCGTCAAGGCAACACTAGGTTTCTCAAATTTTTATTAGAAAACGTATAGTTATAGGTGACGGGATTGTCGGAAGAGACAAATAATTAACTCTCAATTTTCGACCAACGTTCGTTTATTTAACAGACAAACTTCTCAGGGAGTAAAAGCAACTAGTTGTAAAAATGTAAGAGATAGGAATTTGAAAACCAAAAAGTTGAAAGGAAGGCACACAGAGGATGCAAAAAAAATTAAACTCAAAGAATAAACCCTGTATACACCTCAACTAGAATCACATGTACGACAATATCAACATATATCTGTAAAAACATATAAATTAAAACACGTGGTTTCCAAAATGTTTTATAGATATTCCATATATTCTATAAACTAGCTGTGCTGAATGCACATAGTTGACAATCGATTTTTGGATAAGCAATGTTGTTTCCTCATCGTGACACTCTGTAGTAAAAGTATCCTTTCAAATGAGAAAACACATTTTGGAAACCATGTTTTTTGTTTTATGTTTCTACTCAGATATATGTTGGTTTGTTCTTACATGTGATTAGTTGAGGTATGTGAAGGGTTTGTTCTTTGAGTTTAATTTGTTTTTTGCATCCTCTGTATGACTAACTAACTTGCCTTCCTTTCAAACTTTCGGTTTTTAAATTCGTATCTCTTACATTTTTACAAATAATTGTGCTTTTAGGCCCTGATGAAGTATATGCGTTAAATAAACGAAACGTTGGCTGAAAATTAGAGAGTAACTTATTTGTCCCTACCCGACAATCCCGTCACCCTTCAATTCCCAAGAACTTAATTTCATTTGATTACGTATAGTTGAATTTCAAAAGATGTTTCAGGGAACGCTTAAATCTATATATTGATCATTTTAACTTGAAAATATAAGTAAACTTGAAACGTTCTGGAACACTTATTTTAAGTATTGTCAAACGTGTTTTTAGGAAACAATCGCTTTCCACTCGAAACCGTATGGATGACAACTGAAAATGCAAAAACTAATTTTACTAACTAGCAATTCTATGGAAAAGTATTGCTACCTCCCAATAACTTAAAGGGGGCGTAAAAATGTGAAAATTAAAAAATGTCTGTGTATGCACCTAAACCAACCGATTTCAATTAAATTTGATAAAAGGGTTCTTCTTCCCATTTTCCAGACCCTCTTATTCATTTTTCCAACCTTAAAATTAAAAGTAATTCGCTCTCAAAACTTTTATAATTTTTTTAATTGCTGGAAATATTTTCCTCATAATTTCCGTGAAAGTGGTATCCATTAGTATCCAATAATTTGCCATAACTCTTTGTCCCGTAAAAAATGTGAAGAATCCTTGAATAAAACCTTTTTTGTTTATAGAAAAATTATTCCAAAATGGTAGTTTTTTATACGATATGTTATTGATAATGTCGATGAAAAGACAAATCTTAAAACGGCAAGAAAATATGTGCGCCTTGTCTGTGAAAATTCCGATTCGTCCGCTGAAGTCTTATTATCCGACACCGACGAAAAAAAGGAGGAGATTCTCTAGTCAACGTGTATATTTTTTTACAGAAGAGTCCGATTTCGCATAATTTTGTACTAGGTTATCCGATTTAGATGAGTTTTTCTTTACTGTATAAGGTATACTTGAAAGTTGGTCCCATTTGAATTTGAAAAAAAACACCCCTATAGGTAGCAAAATAGGGGATGATTTTTTCACCTGTGAACCGATTCTGTTGAAACGTGGCACACATATGTAGTTCTGATGACACTACAACATAATAGAGGCCCAGAATTAATCCGATGATGGAGACAAAAGACAGTCGAGGGATCTCCTCAACTGTTCACAGCAGCTACCTCGTATTTGGGGGAATATGTACATATATAATTACATGTCCTGACTGATATTCGATCGACGCCCAGGACCTAAGAGCTGATATTTGGACAGCATATTTTTTTGATATTCCATCCCTAAAGGTGAGAAAAGAAGGGTGACGAGGGGGGTTAAAGGGAAAGTACAGTTGGTTTTGAAATTAGAGTCATGGAAATTAGTATTTGGGCTGTTCTTCACGAATAAAAATAAAGTTTCAGGGTTTTTGAAAATTCAACCCTAAAGGAGTAAAATGGGAGTTGAAAGTCTGTATAGTTAGTTTTGAAGATAGGATCATGAAAATTGGTATTTCGAGGTCTTTGTTACAATAAAAATATACGTATTTCGGTTTTTTTTGGAAATTCAACCTTAAATTGGGATTGGAAGTTTGTATAGGAATTCCGTTAGTTTTCAAGTTGGGGTCATAAAAATTGATATTTGAAGTCTTCGTTATACATAGAAAAAATATGTTTTTCGATGTTTTTAGAAATTCAATAAGGGGCACAAAAATTGGTATTTGAGGTCTTTGTTTCAAGTATTTTGAAAGTAATCCAAATTAAGTAGGTAGCATTCAGTAGATTTTAACCACAAAAAAATAAAAAATAAAAACAATTTAACAGAAAATTAAACCGACGATAAAAAAAACTGAAAAGCAAAAAATGAAATGAACCTTTTAAGTCTTGATAGCTGACTCCTAAACTAATGTAAATAACTGATTTTGAGTCGGCGCCAAACAAACAATCAAAGAAGATCATTAAATCACTTTAAAGAAATGATCAAAACAAAATAACATGAAAAGGCAACGTGAAATCTCTAGCGATAAACAATAACATTTCAAAAATGCGCTCTCAGCACGATCACTCGCAACGACGTGTGCCCTCACATGTGTGCCCGTTGGGGTAGCTGTCTCGCTGATATTGACTTCGAGAACGCTCGGTAATTTCTGGTGGAGGGCCGCGCCGCCGCCGCGTACCCCACTGCCATCATATTACGCTTTACGTAATTAATTTGCTTGTTTGATTGGCGCCGACTCAAAATTAGTTACTTACATTAGTTTAGGAGCTTAGTTATTTAGACTAAAAGGTTCATTTTATTTTTTGCTTTTCAGTTTATTTTTTCGTTGGTTTAATTTTTTGTTGAAAAGTTTTTATTTGGTAGGATGCTCACCGTTACAACTCAAATAACTTGGCTGAAAGTAGGTTTGATTGACACTACTCTTTCTGCCTTTTTTTCTGTTGACCATCGGAAGTCTTATCTTCAGACCGAACCCTTTTCAGTTCTTCGTCAGAGGTTGGCTTTTTCTTTAACTTTCAATCGATTTAAGCCCGGATATTTTCACCCCTCCTCCCCATTTACCCCCCCCCCCCATTTCAAAAGTTTAAATGGCAACCCCCCACTTCTGGGGTCTGAGTGCGGTGGGGGGTGTTATTGTAAAAAATAATGACATTATGGGCTGAATATCCCCATTTCATTGGAGCAATTCCAATATATTTGAAATCATATTTTGTGAAAAATCCACACGCTTCCATGGTTAGGATGAAATTTCATGGTTTTGATGAGGCTCATCCCTATGCTTCGGAGAGTATTTAGCATATATTTGACAAGGATCTATTACAATTTTTATATGTGCGTATCGGCCAGTACATCATATTTCTTATCAAATTTATACATCTACTCATATTTTGTTGACTCTCATGTTCTTTATTCAAATTTTCCATTATTAACTGACACGAATATTTAATCTATCACCTTTGGCCATCGAATAAGTATCTGTACTTAGGAGTTCCAATATAGTTTCACCAAATTTCATTTTTAATCGACGGTAACCATTCTGACAATAATCTTTTGAAATTCATCCCATCTGACCTAATTGTCTGACTTATTTTTTTTATTGTGACTGTGTAAGATATGAAATTAATATTTTTAACTCCATTACTTTTATAATATTTTTTTTACCCGGTACATATTGAACAGCCAAGTGGTGAGCTTGTAAATTCAACGTGGAAGTTTTACAGGAACAAACATCATGAAGTGACTTTTTGAACAAATAAATCAAAGGTTTGAGATCACTATGTATTTTGACTATGGACGAATTGAGAAAAATTTTCACAACCAAATTGAATTGACAAACCATTAGGATGTGAACAAATAAGTAATGAACTCAATGTACTTACCCAAGATCCAAACAAATATGCCATTGTTCACCCATTTAATTTAATAACATTACTAATGACAAACAACGTGGAAATATAGGAAAAGTTGTATCTACACAGTATCAAAATTAATTTAAAGATATGGAAAATAATATTTTATATTAAAAAATATATATATATATATATAAAAATAAAAGTTGAAAAATAATAAAAACGAGGAAAACGGAAACGAGAAAAAAAAATGTATATTGAATAAAAAAAATATACACCCACATTTCTATTATGAACTAACAAAGAATTAAAAAACGAATAATACATATAATACAAAACATTGGATAATAATAAAGTAGGATGTATCTAAGTATATTCATAGAATCAAGGCATTCTCACGCCTCCCTTGTGAATGGAACCATCACTGTTTTGCTAGGACTAACATTTAGTCCCTTATTTGCGCACTAGCTTCAGCGTTATGTTTAGGGCATGCGATTGGATATTATCCCGTCATGTTTGCCCCCAATAGTAACGACCAGGTCATCGGCGTAACCTTTAGTCGTGATTCCAGAATCAGATAGCTTTACTATCAGATTATCCACAGCAAATGCGATAGAACCCCTCCTTGAGGTCAACCTTTTTCCGCTGTCATTCTGACTGTTTCCTCTCCGAGAGCTCCTACAATGATTCTACTTTTCAGCACTGCCTGTATCCATCTGACCAGTGAGTTGTTTATATTTATTTCCTTTAGTGATCTGATAATAGAGTCATGTGAGGTGTTATTTGTTTGGCCGAGTATGTCTTTTCGGTGCTTTCAAACAGGCATTGTAGAGCATTCATTGTAGATTTGCCTGCTTGATAGGTGAACTCTTTTTGTAAAGCGGTCTGTTCAAGAGGATTTCACTTCTTATATGAAAGTCTTTTCTCCATT
Organism: Gonioctena quinquepunctata; assembly: GCA_018342105.1. Lineage (NCBI taxonomy): Eukaryota > Metazoa > Arthropoda > Insecta > Coleoptera > Chrysomelidae > Gonioctena > Gonioctena quinquepunctata. The sequence goes on from JAFIRS010001121.1 coordinate 200,573, forward strand.
TTCTCAGGAGAAAGGAGGTGAGACTGCTGGACGTCTGCCAGTCTTTGGTATGAGCGCCTCTCTCCAGGCAGTTCTGTATATAACCAAAAATGAAACTGGCCTTGAACAGCCTTCCCAAGAAAGGCTCTATTATCATCTCGTAGTAAGGCGGGAAATATTCCGTATTTTTCGGCCGATTCAAAAGGTTTGAAGCTCTCAATGACCCATTTGATCTTTTGGGTGGTGAATATTTTCTCCGTTGGGCTCCCGCTGGATATGTTGGGGTTAGTGACATCCCCTTCCAGCTAAGCACTTTGCAGTTCGTCTTCAACAACCTTGAACCCAGGAATGTGTGTCTGAATGAGTACACTTATGCCTTCCTTCTGGTTTTCTGTATAACCGTTCGGCTTTTTGATCAGACGGACACCGTTGGTATATTCATTAGATAGAACTTTCCAGAAGCGTTAAGCTGGGGCTAATTCCATAATATCCTCACACCTTTGGCTCCATGTTCTTAGTTTTGATTTTCTGAGTTCCTCGTTGTAGGTACTCGGAAAGAGCTGATTTGTAGTCTTCCCAATGTCGCAGACTTTTAGCTCTATTGAGGAGTTTCATGACTTGCTTCATAAGTTTGCATAACTCTTCATTACACCAAGACACGTATCTGTTGTGTTTTTCTGGGCAGCTACTTTCATATGCTCTCATTATAGCATTTTGAAGCTGCCTGTCGAGTTTCCCTGCTGAGTCGATGAAACTCTGTGTACGCATCCCAGTTGGTCATCTCGGATATCCTGTATATTTCGAACAGTTTCTGATGACTCCAGGTCAAATATCATGTGTTGGTGATCCGACATCGAGGAGTCATCAGATACCTGCCAATTGTGGATGTGGTTTGTTATAAATGGATCGACAAGATCAATAACCTCTTATCTAATCGCATTTATAAAGGTGGATTTACCTCTATTGAAAATCTCTATATTAGTAGCAGACAAATATTCTAAAAGGTACTCACCTCGTGCGTTTGTATCCGTGCTTTCCCATGTGAGATGATGCGTGTTCGCGTCGTAGCACAGAATGCACACTGCAAAATTATTCTTCATCAAATGATCTTTGATTAAAAGTAACAAAAACTCAGTTCGGAAATAGAACAAATGACACAGTAGGAATATTGTACATAAACGAAGAGATCGTCTCTATAGAAAGTGTCCTCTTCTTGGGAATACATATTGACAGGAAACTAGACTGGAAGTCACATATAGATTTTGTTGCTTCAAATATATTTCGTTACTAATATGCACTGCGATTAATTGCTGAAACTATATACAAGGATGCAGCACTTTCATCATACCATGACTATATTCAATCCAGAATAAAATATTTTTCACAAAAAATTAAACCGACGAAATACTGAACTGAAAAGTAAAAAATAAAATAAACCTTCTTAGTCTCAATAACGAAGCTCCTAAAATAATGTAAGTAACTAATTTCGGGTCGGCGCCAAACAAACAAGCAAATGAATTAGATAAGGCATAAAATGATGGCATCGAGTTGCACGGTGACATTCTGATAATTTTTTTGAAGTAATTTGATGATCTTCGTTGATTGTTCGTTTGGCGCCGACTCAAAATTAGTTACTTACAATAGTTTAGGAGCTTAGTTATTGAGACTAAGAAGGTTTATTTTGAATGAATGTGTTTTTTTGTGGAGGAACAACGTTTCTTGACATGTTTTTTGGGTAACCTTCCACAGTCTGAAAATGAAAATATAATCAGGAAAATCTATACAAGTGTAGAAAGGGCAAACTAATTAGTTCACCCCGATAAGTTATTGCGTTCACCAAATTATATTTCCTATAGAAAAATGATTCAATTATTGACTAATTGAATCATTTTTCTATAGGAAATATAATTTGGTGAACGCAATAACTTATCGGGGTGAACTAATAAGTTTGCCCTTTCTACACTTGTATAGATTTTCCTGATTATATTTCCATTTTCAGACTGTGGAAGGTTACCCAAAAAACACGTCAAGAAAGGTTTATTTTATTTTATACTTTTCAGTTCCGTATTTCGTCGGTTTAATTTTTTGTTAAAAAGTTTTTATTTTTAATTTTTTTGTGGCTGAAATCTACTAATTACTACCTACTTGTTTTTTGATCACTTCCAAAATACCTACTTACCCACCTTACTTCAACTATTACCAGTTAAATAATATGATTATCTACTTTTACTATTTGTTGTAATATAAACTATTTTTGTCGATCTGGTTAGTATATTTCATTACTTTGTATATCATTTCATCCTCCCATGGAATATAATGATTGTGACGGAGGTAGGAGAACAAAAATAATGACCTTAGCGACCTGTCATTGTCAACTACATATGTGTGCCAATGTTCACAAGTGAAAAATCAATAATCCCCTATTTTTCTACCCGTGAGGGTAGATAGTTCCATTCGAAATCAAAATATGATCATCTATGAGATGTACCCTATCTAATAAAAAAATAAGCATCCAAATCGAAGAACCCAGTACAAAGTTATGCCTGATAGAATCGGTTAACGGACCAGAATTCAGAGGGTGAGTGATCAATATCCTTCATTTTGCTAGCCTTAGGGGTGGATTTCATCTTTTAAATTCAAATGGGACCAACTACATTTAAAAGTGGTTTTCATCCTGAAGATGAAGCAATAAAAGTTTCGAAACGTTGACTATTTTAAATCTTCGGTTTTCTTCAAAACACTGACCGAACTCCTGCCAATTTCAACAGCTCAAATTGATTCAACGGTCGCCATCTCATTCTATTAAATTTATATTCAAAGTTCAGATGCGAGAATCGTGCCGCCAGATTTTTTCCGAATAAAAAATACTAACGCTAGTCGAAATCTTTATTCTAGAGACTACCTATCTGCTACATAAATACAGAGAAAGGTTCACTATCTCCAATGTAGAGAGGACTACTCGTCAGGAGAAAAAACTCGATATGCCAATTCCTACTTTTCCCTGAATTTAATAATAATTACAAAAGTTTTATTACTTCAGTAAAGTGAAGAGGCCTTTCATATGTATGTAATCTGATTTTGCAACCCTTTTTTCTGACCGGAAGATGTTGAAAAACAGGATTTAATGAATTTTCACAGTATTAGCGCGGAAAAATTTGCAAAAGTTTTGATAAATAGCAATTTACATCCTCTGATGAATTTGCAACCACTCGAACAAAACGGAAATGTCTGATTTATCGAAAAAAAAATGTTGTTAATCCTAATTTTTTCGATGAAAATTCCAAGAGTGCAGCAAAATCGAAAAAATGAATAAAATAATGTTCCTGACAAAAGTTTTAATTTGCAATCTCTCGCGTCAAACGGAAAACATGTTTTTTCATTATTTTTTTTTTAATTGAAAAAATGTATCGGAATTATTACAAAGGATTCCAATAATGGTTGCAAGTGGAGATGTCCTGACGTACAATGTTTTCATTAATTTGCAAATTCGTCTGCAACCCGGAAATGAGGGTAAAATCAAAAGAAAAATATTTTTGTATTTGTACTCTACCAAAAAAAGGAAAAGTTTTGTGAATCGGACAGTCAACTCATTTCGCCAATTGGTGGCAGCATAATGATTTGCAAACTATGTTACAATGCGGAACATTAGGAATTGAAAGAATATTTATCTTTGCAACACATGTGTTATCTGAATAATACAAATTTTGATATACCTAATAAATGACATTCATTGTATTACCAAGTTAACTATCGACCAAGAAGAAGCTCGTCAACGGTAGGTGAACTCATTCAATGTTGAAACCTCACGTTTTCGATATGAATTCAAAACATCATATTACAATTAGGAAATTGCATAAAAAATACTGTGAGTACGTTTGATGGAGAATCGAGAATCTCTCGACACGTTCTCATAATTTTCTTGATTCATTAAAAAATCACAATCACAGTGTTTCGTTTACAGGCATGCACAGCAGTTTAGTAACATGATGTATTACCAGAATAATACAAATACTGACAATTATATTTTTATGACAGACAACTATATAACTGACCAAAAACAATGCACATTCATCTAATAGTCCTGGAGCTACAACTGAAATAGAATAGCCTACCAACATGTTTTCCCTCTTTATTTTCAAAATTTTTAACCGACGAAACCAAAAAGGAGGAGGTTCTCTAGTCGACCCGTATATATTTTTTTTTCCATATTTTTTTTTATGTATGATCACGCATAACTTTTTACTGAGGCGTCCGATTCCGATAATTCTTTTTTTAGTGGATAGGGTGTACATCGAAGGTGGTCCCATTTGAATTTAAAAGATGAAATCCACCCCTAAGGGTAGCAACATGAAGGATATTGATCACTCACCCTCTGAATTCTGGTCCGTTAACCAATTCTATCAGGCATAACTTTGTACTGGATTCCTCGATTTGGATGATTCTTTTTTTAATAGATGGGGTATACCTTATATTTAGATTTCGAATGGAATTATATACCCTTACGGGTGGAAAAATAGGGGATAATTGATTTTTCACTTATGAACATTGGCACACACATACGTAGTTGACAATGACAGATCGCTACTGACATTATTTCTGTTCCACATCCGTCAAAACCATTATATTCTATGAGAGGATGGAATGATATACAAAGTAATGAAATAAACTAACCAGAACAACAAAAATAATTTATATTACAACAAATAGTAAAAGTAGATAATCATATTATTTAACTGGTAATAGTTGAAGTAAGGTGGGTAAGTAAGTATTTTGGAAGTAATCAAAAAACAAGTAGGTAGTAATTAGTATATTTCAGCCATAAAAAATTGAAAAATAAAAACTTTTTAACAAAAAATTAAACCGACGAAATACGGAACTGAAAAGGAAAAAATAAAATAAACCTTCTTAGTCTCAGTAACTGAGCTCCTAAACTAATGTAAGTAACTAATTTTGAATCGGCGCCAAACAAACAATCAACGAACATCATTAAATTACTTCAAAAAAATTAACAGAATGTCACCGCGCAACTCGATGCCATCATTTTACGCCTTACCTAATTCATTTGTTTGTTTGGCGCCGACTCAAAATTAGTTACTTACATTAGTTTAGGAGCTTAGTTACTGAGACTAAGATGGTTTATTTTATTTTTTCCTTTTCAGTTCCGTATTTCGTCGGTTTAATTTTTTGTTAAAAAGTTTTTTGTAAATCAAGAAAATGAATTTTACGTGTCGATTACATCTCAGTCCTCCATTCGGATTCAATAGAATTCTCCATGCGAAACCACAATTGGAGTGAGAAAGTCGAGTGGAAAGGCAATCAGTGCAATAATAAAGCATGAAAACGTTTTTTGCAATTAAAACAATGTTTCGTTCATCACAGATTTCTGCAAAATTTTATAGTTTGTTTTTATTAATGCACTAACATACCATTGAAGTCTGAAAACTTTTGGAATTAATGTTAATTGAATGTCAATATCTACTGGCCTATTCGTCCCTGACGAGAGAATCTCTGATTTACGGAAGTAAGTAGGTATACAATCATTTACCTATGGAAATTACAAGCATAAATGATATGAAGCATTTCAAAAAGAATGTTAAGAAACTTCTCAAAGGGAAATGTTTTTATAACTTAGAGGAATACTCTGCATATAAATTCTAGTCCTTCCATTGTCTAAGATGAAAACTGTGATATTTTTTCTACAAATTTTAATACATGTTGCTGGTCGTCATATCATTATATAAGTGTATTTCGTCTTTTGATGGCATTAATTGATTTTTTTTTACTAGGAACTTTAAAATTAAATTTTTTGATCGATGAATCATTTTGATGGTCTTTATTCACGAATCTTTATTATTTTCAGGTCTCGATTCTACCAATTTTTATAACTTATTTTCTATGCACAAACGAACGGTACCGATGGTTCTATATTCTGTACAAGACTCTCCCCAGAGACCTCAAGTTAGTTTCCTCATAATTGTATTTGATATTGTATGGTATTTTAATGTAATATATTTTTTCAAGAGGAGCTTACCGAGGTGCAAAAGGTTACTACTTACTCTACCACATGAAAAAAAATCAAGAAACAATTCCAACGTTATTCTCGAAAGTTGCAAAGGAGAACTCGAAAAAAGTGGCTTTCTATTTCGAAGATGAGACGTGGACATTTCAACAGGTTTGTTCCTTTTTTTTCACGATTAACAAATTATTTATTAAACATAATGTCAAAACAAGTATCCATAGCATGAAAATCCATGGATAATGCCGCTTGTGAATTGGTGGAACGTATGTACGGTAATATTTATGCAGGCAAATTTTTCGGTGGCATTTTCGTTGATTTTTCGTGTGTGTAAATTTTATAAAATCCATAGAAATGGAATTAAAGGAGAAATTATCGATTAAATGAAGTTATTCACCTTTCGCCAACGTACTATCAGAAAGATTTTGCTGGGTCTCAACACCAACAAAGCCTGTGGATCTGACGGAATCCCGCCGATTGTTCTCAAGAAATGTGCCCCCGAACTAACACCTGTTCTTTGCAAGTTGTTCAACCACTCTTACAATTTGGGAGTATTTCCGTCCAATTGGAAAATTGCAAGAGTACAGCCAGTCCCTAAAAAGGCAAAAGACCCTACCTAGCAACTACAGACCTATCGCACTGCTATCTATTATTTCGAAGGTCATGGAAAAAGCCATCAACATCGAGCTCATGAAATATCTGGAAGACTCAGGAATTATCAATGATAGGCAATATGGCTTCCGCCATCAGAGATCAACTGGTGACCTGCTCGCATACGTCTCACATATATGGCAGCTATCTATTGAAAAGTATGGAGAAACTTTAGCTGTGGCATTAGATATCTCCAAGGCGTTCGATCGAGTTTGGCACCAGGGACTCCTCGCCAAGCTTCCATCTTATGGCTTGCCCCCTCAGCTGTGTTCTCTGCTTGCTAGTTTTCTCTCAAACAGGTCTCTCAACGTAGTGGTCGATGGAGTTTCATCTGACACTCTACTCAGAAATGCTGGTGTTCCGCAAGGATCCATTCTAGCACCAACACTATTTTTACTCCACATCAACGACCTATTGAAAGCAACTTCATGTCCCGTACACAGCTTTGCCGATGATAGTACCCTCCATACCGCTTTCTCTTCCAGGGCCCCTATATCAGCCCGTGAAACCAGAAATGAACGAGGAAGAAATGTTAACAATGTAAATATGGACTTAGCAACAATTCTCGAATGGGGATCCAATAACTTGGTAGAATTCAATGCAAACAAAACACAAGCATGTCTTTTCTCTAGAAAAGCCGATCTCACTGTGCCTAACATAACTTTGTCAGGAGTAACCATACCACTGAAGTCATCCATATCGATGCTTGGTATTACTATCAGCAATAACCTTTCCTGGGAAAATCACGTGAGGTCCATTGCCAAAGTGCATCCCAAAACTTGGTTTTGTTTCGTGCCAAGAGCTATTTCACCTCCAGTCAGCTGCTTATGATCTATAAGGCACAGATCCGACCTGTCCTGGAATACTGTTCCCATATTTGGAGTGCGGCACCTAAACATATCCTGAAGCTATTGGATTCTGTCCAAAAAGGGCAATTCGTCTCGTCGGTGATGCCTCGCTTACAAACTCGCTCACTTGTCTGGAACACCGTAGAAAAGTTGGCGATTTGTCTCTATTTTATAGATATTTTCATGGGCGATGCTCTTCTGAAATATCAACAATCGTTCCTCCTTTGGCAGTCTCTTCGAGATTAACCCGTCAAGTTCAGTCTTCACACCCCTTCGTGGTCACTTTGGAGACCTGCAGAACATCACTTTCCAAAGACTCATTCTTCCAACGAACTGCGAGGCTTTGGAACTCATTGCCTAGGGAGGTGTTCCCCGAGGCATACAACCTCCAGAAATTTAAGAAGAACACCAACTCCTACCTTCTTTCCCTTGGTTCCCACGATGTTCTCTGAACATTACAGGATATCCCTTTTCGTGGGAACCAGAACATATAAAAAAAAAAAAAAATATTTACTGAGAGGAAGGCCGTACAAATAAACAATTAATTTTCTGAACTCTACTATATGGTCATTGGCATTCATGGGTCAGTAGGTACTCGGATCACTTTCTTTCATAATTCAAAAAGAATAAGGTTCCATCTGTGAAGAGTGTGAGCTGCAAGAAAAGAAATGTGTTTTTTTTAATTGATCGTCAATATTGTATTGTGGGAAAAAATAACTTTCCGAAAGTCCTTTTCAATTAGTGTTGTCCAGTCAGGTGCTTTCTGAAAATTGCAGTATCGTCTGCGAAACTTCTCCGCACATTTCTTGTTCAAAAAGATCATTTATATTCAAGTTGAAAAGAAGTGGCCCCAAAATTGTACATTGAGTTACGCCATAGTCTATTGTTTGATAACTGCTAGTTCCATTAATATTAACGAATTATTTTCGCTTGCATAGATAACTTTGGAACATAAATATATATATATATATATATATATATATATATATATATATATATATATATATATATATATATATATATATATATATATATATATATATATATATATATATATATATATATATATATATATATATATATATTAGGGTGCTTCATTTTTGGGCAACATTTTTTTTTTTCAAGTCCCGCCTGAAAATCTTGTAATTTATAGAAAAACAAATTTTTTTAGCATATTGCGAACCCTTAATCCGAATTTTAACCCATTGCTAGATAATTTTAATTTTTTTCCATTAAAATAACATTAAAAAATGATTTTCTATCCGTTTTTCCTTCCGCTCACCAGAAAAAAAAAATTTTGGGAATTTTGACTCATGGATTCTTGTTATAGGTATAATTTCCTACAAAAAAGCACATTGCGTCGAGTTTGTAACTCCAACGGGTTCGACGAAAAATGTCATTTAAGCTGAATTTTCATAAAAATACCAGTATATCGCGTTTATTTGCTAAACTATTTTTGACGTTGATAATGAGAAATAAATTAGGTGTGCAAAGATTCCATAATTTTTTTAAAAAATTTTATTCCAAATCTGACTAAATAATTATCTGTGAAAATCGTATAATTTTTTTAAAAATATTCTGAACTCCAAAAAGTAGTAATCGTTGTGAAATTACCGATTTAAAACATTTTTGCTGCCATAAAATTCCAAAAAATACGACAACCAAATTTTTCATAAAATTTTTTAACTTGGATTTTATAAATTAGTTTTTATTGAAAAAAATAGATTTTTTCGTTAATTTTAAGTTTTAAGTGGCTTTAACAGCTAAACTATGAGAGCTACGTAAAAATAGTTCGAAGCAAAATTGTAGGGCATAAACCCCCTACAAATTTGTCCTTTCTATCTTCAATAGTTTAGCAAATAAACGCGATTTACTTCTGTTTTTATGAAAATTCAGCATAAATGACATTTTTCGTCGAACCCGTTGGAGTTACAAACTCGACGCAATGGGCTTTTTTGTAGAAAATTATACCTATAACAATAATCCATGAGTCAAAAATCCCAAAAAAAAATTGTACCCGGTGAGCGGAAGGAAAAACGGATAAAAAATAATTTTTTAATGTTATTTTAATAGATAAAATTCAAAATTCTCTAGCAATGGGTTAAAATTCGAATTAAGGGTTCGCAATATGCTCAAAAATTTTATTTTTCTATAAATTACAAGATTTTCAGGCGGGACTTGAAGAAAAAAAATGTTGCCCAAAAATGAAGCACCCTAATATATATATATATAGAATGAGTATCTATAATAATAAGCGGGTCGAGATACTTTCCTATATATATATATATATATATATATATATATATATGAAGTTGCCGATTTTAGTGAACAATGAAACGATGTTTCCAAATCGAAAATATCACGAACAGTTTTCAAAATATACGGGGAAAACGAAATGTATTCGGAAAACTTTCTTCTGTTTTTGCTTCGATATGATATGCTTTAATTCTCAATACGACGTTTCGTTCTTCGGGGGCCACCCTCAACTAAATTTTTTCGAATACGGACCTGTATTTCTTTTAAATGAATTCACGTAGATTTTATCTTACCGAGTTCAGATATGTATCTTACCTGGTTTTTGTTTCTACATTTCTGCCCATAAATTCCATCAAGGTGCAAACAATGAAAATTCCAAAATTAATTTTCTACGGATTTGGTTCTGGCATTCGCAGGCAGAAGGCGATATTCCACTTTGAATTACACATCAAACTTGAAACTATTTGAAATTAAGACAAAAAACTATAAAAATTACAAAGAACAATAATTGATATCTCAGGTTCACATTTAAGGTGTTCAAATTGACGCTCACCTTTCCTCAAACACATTTTCGCTGTAAAAATGGTTTGTTTGTGGTAATTTTGAAGCATTCGTGGAGTTATAGCCATGCAAGCTCGGCTTATTGAAGCTTTGAACTCTTCCACATTCTCAGAAGTTGAACTGAACACTTTGTCCTTGATGAAACCCCATATCCAATAATCAAGAAGAGTGAGGTCTGGTGAACGCGGTGGCCATTTAATAGGACCGTTGTTTCCTATCCATCTTCCTGGCATCGTCCTATCGAGAAATGTTTTACAAATTCGTGTGCAATGCGATGGTGGCCCTTCACGTTGGAAATATCCATATTTCCTTAGAACATTCATAGGCAAATCATCCAAAAACTCGCCTTTACTCTCCGATAGGAACTCAAGAAACAACTCCCCCGTCAATGGACTATCGAAAAAGTAGGGACCAATGATTTTGGTATCCAAAACACCAACGTAGACATTAATGCCGAACCTCTCTTGAAAATTAGTGGCTCTATGTAATTAGCATTCTGCAAGCGCCAGCGATAATGGATATTCCTGTTGAACCATCCATTATTCGTAGCACTATGAAATGTTACTACAAATTTCATCATCTTGCCGAAAATGTCTCAGTAGCCATGTGCAAAATTCTGTCCTTTTATTGTAATCTGTTAAACGCAAATGATGTACTTTTCTCACTCTATAAGGCTTGAATTTATGTTTCTTCAAAATGTTTCTTGTTGACAAATGCGATATACCACCATTTCCCGCTTTCTCTCTAAGAGATATTTCCTCATTCTAATTTTTCTTGTATTCCACGAATCCTGATTCAAATTATCGTTTCACTATGTGTAACATGAAACTTTAAAAAAACTTACCTAATGCGTCGATTTCATCATCACCACCATTTCAAGTAATAGGGCAACTTTTCCACAAATGAGCAATGCTCTCGTTAACTTATTTCAATACGTTGAAAATTCTGGCATTGGCCTGACGACGTCCGGGATACATTTCATGATCTGGTGCTATTTCTCAAACACCTTAAATACACGAACAACATATCCACTTTCTCATGTGTAAATAATCCACCCTTCAGATTTGAATTCGATAATTTGTAATCTGTCATTCACTTTCTTTTATTCCATGGCTCACTACATACTTCATGTAGATCAAAACTTTCCGTTATCATTTGAAATAGGTTCGTTTGGGAATACGTAAAGGACTCAAGGACAGAAAAAAGAATTGCCTATTGCCTAAGAATGGACACACAAGAAAAATGCTTCTCGGCTCTTTGACATAAAAAAATGTATAAAGTAAATATAACAATCGTTGTTCCTTGTTCATCACATTTGATCTGAACTCGATTTGATTTGAAGTTTGAGTATTCATTCAAGGTAAATTTATTTTAAATTTTATCCTCACAACTTAACTCAAATACCCTTTCAAATACGAACAAAAATAAAATCTGGACCTTACTCCGGAGGGGAGGATTTTCATTGTGCGGACCTTGATAATGGGATTTAAATATAGAAACAAAACCAGGAAAGATTTATATCTGAGTACGGTAAGGTAAGAACTACTTAAATTCATTACAAAAATACAGGTCCGTACTCGAAAAAATTGAGTAGAGGGTGACCCCCGAAGAACGAAACGTCTTATTGAAAATCAAAGCACAGCACGTCGAAGCAGAGAAGAAAGTTTCTGCAACACATTTCCATATTCCCAAAACTAGAGGCGCCAGCGCAAAGGAAAGAAAAAGGGCCATTTTGGTTTTCCCCGTATATTTTGAAATCGGTACGTGATATTTTCGTTCCATTGTTCACTAAAATAGGCAATTTTTCTCTAATTCAACCAACTTTGCATCATAAAAAATACCGATATATATATATATATATATATATATATATATATATATATATATATATAATAATATATTTTTACCAATCAAATGATATAAAATAGATATGAATAATAAAATAATATAAAATAGAGACAATATCAGTACAGCAGGTAAATACAGGTTACCCACAAAGGGATGAATCCCTGGACGTGGGTATATAGATATCTTAACATACACATATATTACACATCCATGAGTATATACACCTATACAAATATATACTTACATTCATTCACACATACGTTATACATATATAAAACAATTTTTAAAAGAATTTGAACATAATATATAGGTAGGTATAAGCGGACCGAGGCAGCATATATCACATCAATATCAACTATCAGAAGGATCAAATGTTATTATATTAATTTTTTTCATTAGTGAATTCATAAGTTATAGGTATTTTTCCTATCGATTAAGCTGTGAATTTCTTTTCTAGGGACAGACTGAAGCCAAACAGAAATTTTTTTTTGAATAGACCTTACGCATTAATTCGTGTCAGTTCGGTAGGAATTTTAGCATAAAGAATGGGACCAAGGTAATTACAGCCTCTTTGGGTTAGGGTTTTTTCAACTTTTGGTATAGCCGTTGTTTTGGCTTTGTGTCTTGTATTATAACAATGTTCTATTTGCCTGAATGTATTTCCAAACCTATAATGGTTTAGTATTATGCGCTGATAAAATAATTGTCTTGCATCAAACGCTCTAGTTTCCTTATATAGTTCCTCAGTTGAGTATGTGAAATTTTTGAAGAACATAATCTTCAGAATCCACTTTTGTGTTATCTCTAGTTTTTTCAGGTGATTGTTGGTCACCCCTCCCCATGCTGAAATACCATAATTGATATGAGGTTTCACTAGAGAATTATAAAGGATTTCGAGATGAGTCTGGTTGAAAATCCTCCTCAAAAACTTGAACAGAAATATTAAGCTTCTCACTTTTTTGACTATATACTCGATATGATGGTTCCATTTCAGGTTATTGTCCATTATAATTCCTAGGTATTTGATCTTGTTTGCAGAATTTATTATCGTTATCGTATTCAGAACAGACATTTGTAAAGTGTTGTAAGTGGGTAAATTACTGGAGAGATGAGAAAACGGCATAAAAAATGTCTTATCTGCATTAACTGTGAGAGTTTTACTATTGAACCATTTAAGAATGGTCGGAAAGACTTTTTGAACATTTTCTCTCAGTTCAAGCCACGTCTCAGCTTGATACATAACCACCGTATCGTCGGCAAAGCTGACTATATCTCCAGATACATCGAGTTTGAAGAGATCATTAAAATATAAATTAAAAAGTAGCGGACCTAATACAGTGCCTTGGGGTACTCCATATGCCATAGTTTTAGCAGAGCTGATTTGTTCTCCCACTTTAACTCTATATAGCCTATTCCGAAGGTAGCTCCTCATTAGATCGTACGCAATTCCACGAAACCCAATTTTTTCCAGTCCTATTAATAATTTTTCGTGGCACACCGTATCATATATGTATATTTTCTTCAAATTTTCGGAATAAAGGTCTGATTCAGTCAATTCATATAAATTTTCTTAACGACGTTTCGACATGGTATTTGTCATCATCAGGTTAAAACAAAATTATTTTATTTTAGTTTTGCGTTCGCATCGTACGAACGTTATTGTGGGAGTTCGTACGATGCGAACGCAAAACTCAAATGAAATAATTTTGTTTTAACCTTATGATGACAAATACCATGTCGAAACGTCGTTAAGAAAAATTATATGAATTGACTGAATCAGACCTTTATTCCGAGAATTTGAAGAACATATATATGTGGTCATGAAACTAAAGAAAAACTATATATATATATATATACCTTTTTAAATTCGGGTATGCAGTCAACAGGGGTATGGAAAAAGTGTACTCTTTTTTCTATTCAAGCTTTCGAGTCATTTATTGTCTCTTCATCAGGAACTCTACAATGAATTAAATTGAACATTATAATATTTGAAAACCAATTAGGCATGTGTACTTACAAAAGTGAGGTTAAAAATCCTTTCACTTGCAGCAAATTATAAAATACCATGTCACACAGACAACTCTCTTGGTAAAGTCATATATAGTTAAAACTTTGATCGAAATTGATCAAGATTACTTAAACATAAGTGTATAAACATTTTAAAATTCCAAATGGGCTCTTATGAGGACATGTTGATTAAAGAGGCAGTGGTGACAAAAGAAAAATAGATGACTTATTCAAGTAAATGAAGTTGACAATTGACAAGTATGAAAAATAGATCTACGACCTGTTGCCAACATACAATGCGATGAATAATAATATCACCAAACAATTACATGGTACCAACTTATGTTAATTAAAACGATTTAGGTAAGTCTCATAAGGAGACTGCCAGAGAAAATATGAGTTTTTAAAAATTAAACAAAAATATTAAAAATTAATATATAACAAAATTTGACAGAGTGCAAAATTTCATTACCCACCATTCAGGGACACAATAATGTTAATGTATTGAGTTGTGGTCTGTCATACGGAGAACGACTGAGTAAATATGAATAGATTATGCTGAGATTATCGATGTCAGTTCTCGAATTCATTGAATTAGGTTCTTTGAAATTTGTGTCATTTCGAGAAAAGTTCTTTTTTACATTAGATTCATGTTCCAAGATATTCACATTATCATAATCTGGTTATGGTTCAACGCCATGGTGTGATGAGCTAAAGAACACGTTTTTTAAAATTTCTAATATCGCTTTTATGCGAGGTGATTCTGTTTTCAATTTCCTTTTGGTTTGGCCAATGTACTTCTTTTCACATTGAGAACAGGGATACAATAAACCAAGTTTGAATTGTCTAATAAAGGATCTTTGTCTTTTAACTTTGAAAAATCTTGTTCAATACTATTTGGTTTTTATACGCGATTTTGATGTTAGGAATCTTGGAAAATAATTTGTTGAATTTATAGTTTAAAGATTCTATATGTGGTAAGGTAAGATAGAACGTTGGTTCCAAAATGTTATTATTAGAATTAATTATAATATTATTATTGTTATCATCCAAACAATAACAATAATAATATTATAATTAATTCTAATAATAACATTTTGGAACCAACGTTCTATCTTACCTTACCACATATAGAATCTTTAAACTATAAATTCAACAAATTATTTTCCAAGATTCCTAACATCAAAATCGCGTATAAAAACCAAATAGTATTGAACAAGATTTTTTCAAAGTTAAAAGACAAAGATCCTTTATTTGACAATTCAAACTTGGTTTATTGTATCCCCTGTTCTCAATGTGAAAAGAAGTACATTGGCCAAACCAAAAGGAAATTGAAAGACAGAATCACCTCGCATAAAAGCGATATTAGAAATTTTAAAAAAACGTGTTCTTTAGCTCATCACACCATGGCGTTGAACCATAACCCAGATTATGATAATGTGAATATCTTGGAACATGAATCTAATGTAAACAAGAGAACTTTTCTCGAAATGACACAAATTTTCAAAGAACCTAATTCAATGAATTCGAGAACTGACATCGATAATCTCAGCATAATCTATTCATATTCACTCAGTCGTTCTCCGTATGAGACAGACAACAACTCAATACATTAACATTATTGTGTCCCCTGGAATGGTGGGTAATGAAATTTTGCACTCTGTCAAATTTTGTTATATATTAATTTTTAATATTTTTGTTTAATTGTTAAAAACTCATATTTTCTGGCAGTCTCCTTATGAGACTTACCTAAATCGTTTTAATTAACATAAGTTGGTACCATGTAATTGTTTGGTGATATTATTTTCATCGCATTGTATGTTGGCAACAGGTCGTAGATCTATTTTTCATACTTGTCAATTGTCAACTTCATTTACTTCAATAATCATCCATTTTCATTTGTCACCACTGCTCTTTAATCCAACATGTCCTCCATAAGAGCCCATTTGGAATTTTAAAATGTTTATACACTTATGTTTAAGTAATCTTGATCAATTTCGATCAAAGTTTTAACTATATATGACTTTACCAAGAGTGTTGTCTGTTGTGACATGGTATTTTATAATTTGCTGCAAGTGAAAGGGATTTTTAACCTCACTTTTGTAAGTACACATGCCTAATTGGTTTTCAAATATTATAATGTTCAATTTAATTCATTGTAGAGTTCCTGATGAAGAGACAATAAATGACTCGAAAGCTTGAATAGAAAAAAGAGTACACTTTTTCCATACCCCTGTTGACTGCATACCCGAATTTAAAAAGGATTCTTCTTTAACTTAGACAGTCGTCTAACCTTCACAACTATATATATATATATATATATATATATATATATATATACATATATATATATATATATATATATATATATATATATATGTATATATATATATATATATATATATAGGGTCCTGCAACAGTGGCGCGGTGTTCCATATCTCTATTTAGGAAACAGACAGAGATCTATATTTCTATAATAATTCCTTATTGCTCGAGCTCGACGAAATAAAAACATTGTCGGTCACACAGGGTGTTCAATTTTTTCTGGGCGGATCCCAATTGTGTTTTTTTAAACGGCAACCTATATTTTCTATCGCTTTTTCGGTTTTTACATAGAAAATAAAAGATACTTTACGTATATTTTCACTTCACTTCACTTCACAGATTTCTAGCATGACAGGCTTTTTTTTCCAATATTCGTCACTCAGAATATTTGAAATTATAAAGTTGTGCTAAGTCCAATTAAAATTGTTTTTTTGGTCAAATATTCTACATTGGTAACTCTCTCAACAATATATCTGAAATCGACCTGTGATATACAGGGTATGAAAAACAGCTTGCCACATATTGTAAATAAAAATTTGCAGAATCTTCCTTATTTTAAATGGAACACCCTGTATATTATCGATCCATAAAAAGCGCCAATAAAGGCTCTACAAAAGTCATCAAGTATTCCCTACTAGTTTTTCTTAAAACAGCTTTTTTTTTCGAAAAATGGCAATTATTCATATTTCTTCGCTATAATCTGAATGAACGACTTTTTTCAAAGCTAAATCCATTCGACGACTGATAAGAATATACGAAAGATATCTTGTTTCAATTATGTACATTACACGGTGTCCAAACAAATATTTTTTTATGAAATGAATGTATGTATCACATTTCTCTAAATGGAAAATTATGTTTTTCATTGGATGCAGAATTTTACACATAAATCGTGCAATATCAAACCAAACACGATTAAATAAAAAAAAAACATCATGAATATTAATATTTTTTTTTTCATGTTATGGTGTATATTTACGAATTAAAGTCAGAGCTTGAGTTCTAGATATTCAAATTGTCAACTGGAAAACTACAAGAGGGAAAGTTTAATGAAGGTTGATATTGAAACTTTTATAAAATATGTTCAACATGTCTTCCATTTTTTTGAATGCAGAGCTGAAGTCTATGTTTGAAAGACTGTTCTACCCTGCGCAAGACAGCTGGTGTAATGCTGCGAAAAGCATTCGTTATTCTAAGTCGCATATTTTCGGAAGAAGTTGGTGGCTCGACAAAAACCATATTTTTTATGTATCCCCATAAGAAAAAATCCAGTTTTGTTAAATCTGGTGATCTAGCGGGCCACCTGACAGGCCCATTCCGTCCTATCCATTTATTGGGAAATACTCCATTCAATAGTGAGCAGGAGCGCCATCATGTTGTAACCACATTCTATTGCGAAGGTCAAGAGGAATATCTTCTAACAAACCTGGTAAACCATTTCGTAAGAAATTGAGATATGTTGTTCCATTCAGATGTCCCTCAAAAAAGCATGGACCAATTACATATTCTCCAATGATGCCTACCCATACATTTATCGACCACCTATGTCGATAATCCACCTGTCTCAATAAGTGGGGATTTTCCGTCGATTAATAATGGTAATTATGTCGATTCACAAATCAATTTTTATGGAATGTCGATTCATCCGACCATAAAATGTTTTTGAAAAAATATTCGTTTCGACGAATTTCTCCCGTAGCAAAATCTCACTATTTTCTCAAAATTGGCATACAGTAGTTCTTGTTGTAATTGAACGTGGTATGGATGAAAGCGATGTTTCTTCAAAATTCGTTGCACTGATCTCTCACTTATATCCATTATTTCACCAATTTGTCATTGACTCCTACAAGGATCTTCTTCAACAGCAAGAAGAACTTGCAATTCATTATCTCCATTAGTAGCTGGCTTGATGTGCTCATGTTTAGAATAATTGATACTTCCAGTTTCAATAAATCGTGTCAGGACCTTTCGGAAAGATCTTTCATCTGGATGCCTTCTGGATACCGTTGAGATTAAATTCTACTTGCCAATAAACAATTCCTGTTTGATTCACCCAATATGAAAATCATATCAATCAGATCGATATTATGGTAATAAAATAGAAATAATTGTCATTTTTCTAAAAAAAAAAAATTTAAGAAAAACTATAGGAAATAATTGATTTTGTATATGTATAATCGTCAAATCTATAGAGCTTTGGGAAAATCGTTTGTTAAGATTGAAAAAAATTGCTGTTTTAAGAAAAACTAGTAAACTTAACCATAGGGAATACTTGATGACATTTGTAGAGCCTTTGGTGGCGCTTATTATGGATCGATAATATACAGGGAGTTCCATTTGAAATAAGGAAGATTCTGCAAATTTTTATTTACAATATGTGGCAAGCTGTTTTTCATACCCTGTATATCACAGGTCGATTTCAGATAAATCGTTTGAGAGAGTTACCAATGTAGAATATTTGACCACGAATTTTTTCCAATTGGACTTGGCACAACTTTATCATTTCAAATATTCTGAGTGACGAATATTGGAAAAAAACCTGTCATGCCAGAAATCTCGAAAACCGTCAATATTTTCGAAGTGAAGATATACATAAAGTATCTTTTATTTTCTATGTAGAAATCGAAAAAGCGATAAAAAATATAGGTTGCCATTTAAAAAAACACAATTGGGATCCGCCCAGAAAAAATTTACAATTGACCGACAATTTTTTTATTGTGTCGAACTCGAGCAATAAGGTAATTTTATTTATCGAAATATAGATTTCTATCTGTTTCCTAAATAGAGATATGGAACACCGCGCCACTGTTGCAGGACCCTGTATGTATATATATATATATATATATATATATATATATATATATATATTTAGTGCAAACTCGACTTGAGTTTCAAAAACTCGTTCATGCTTCACCTAGAACTAGCAATTTGCTCCACAGCTTGTAGATTCGTGCAGCGCAGAATATTTTATGACACATTCCACGTTATATTTCAGTTGGAGGATCTCAGCAACAAAGTAGCAAACCACTTTATATCCCTCGGTTACAAAAAAGGGGACACAGTGGCGCTTTTGCTCGAAAATTGTCCCGAATATGCTGCAATTTGGATTGGGCTCTCTAAAGCTGGTGTTGTTGCGGCTTTTATAAACACGAATCTCAGATCTGGGCCGTTATATCATTGTATTACAGCTGCGTCCTGTAAGGCTCTAATCTTTGGGTCGGAATTCGTAAGTGGTGAGTATATGTCTATTTTTCGGATAGTATACCCCCTTTGAATAACTCGTAGTAAAGACTGACTGTATGACTATTTCCCTTATTATTTTTAAGCCAATCAAATGGCTGAAATTTCAAACAGAGAACCAATCAGATCAGTTTCATAGTGATAAAACGTCTTTTCGCTGTTTTATACTGATAAAACCACTAGTAGATTCGATATTGTTTTTCGATAAAACCACTAGTAGATTCGAAATTGTTTTTCGATAACACCACACTATGCCTGTCATTATATGTCAACGCATACAATTCATATATTATATATAAATCAATTCCTGTAAGGAAACAGGAAATGGGAAATTAATTGAATAAGGGATTCCGAGCTCACTACATACAGTGATTTGATATTGGGATTCAAATATATACATTTTTTAGACTGTTTAATGAGCCAAGTGATGCTGTGAAGCATATAACTCCCATATTCTTATACAATCAATGGATGTTGTGGAGTAGTGGGTAGGTTACCAGATTATCACGCGAAGCTAGAAATATTTCATAAAGACCGGTAAAATCACTAACAACTTCATAAAAATCTCAAAATAGCACAAATCACACAAAATTCAATTAGTATATGCATAAACTCAATAGGCATTCAAAATTATACTCCTAACAAAGCCGAGATGGTCTAGTTAGCTAAGAGCAAGCCACGAAAAAAGCGACCGGGGTTCGAACCCGACCACCGTCAAAAACTTTTTTAATTTTCGGAAATATATTTCAATAATGAATACAGATACAATTGTTTCTTTATTTCATAGTGAAAAATGTATGCATTTTAAGTTCTTGAGTGAGTTCAAGAGCAGTGAATAATCATTATGAATGAATCTGTAAAGCGATTCTTCGAAGAATTGTTGTAACTTTCCACGAAAAATTCAATATAACATGAATTATGGTATGTAGTTTTATTCAGTTTCAAATGTGATTCGGGAAATATTCTCATCAAATATCATTCGTGCTGAAGGTTTTTATCGCAAAACTTCATTATCAAAGATTAAACCATAATGAGACCGCAAATCACACTCAGTAAAATTTCCAGTCAAAATGCTCCCTCCGAAATTTCAAAAAAATTTGCGCGATAAAACCCCTAGCACATATGATATTACCTTCGATAAATCGCTGGCTTCTCTCGTTGTTCTTGAGTGGAAATTCTCATCACTTGCTAATGTCGACATTTCATTGAAGTTTATGCTGTGTTCAGTTGTTAGTACATGTTGGAATTGTGACGATGTGGTCTCCTTGTTTCGTATAGAAATCTTGTGTTCCTCTTTGCGGATGTTGACTTCTCTGTTTGTTTGGCCAACAAGTGGTGAAACGAATGGGCGTGAGAGCAATGCATTCTCTTCCACAAATTCTAACGAATCCCGATTTTGAGATTGATCGATAGTACGGATGGTCGAATTAGTGTATTGTATTCGATACTGATGAAACCATAACACGAGTTCCATGACTTCCGAACACCTGGATGAGGAACCAAATTGTTGCTGCAATACTTAAGTTTATATCAGAAGGGTTGAGAATTGTCCCAGGAAAGTCTCCAAACACAGTAATATAACACGACTTATTTCCAATGTACAGGTGTCAGTTCTAAGGATTCATAAATAAGTTAATTTCAATATATTTTGATTGGATACTTTTCCATTGAGGATTCAGTAAATATGAATATTGTTGTTTTGAACCCAGAGTTCAAGGTAGTAACAAGCAAACACTATCATTATACATTGAATGAACTTGTGACCATCATGACAAATGTTTTTACTGCAGACCATGATATGCAAACAGTTTAGCCCGTATCAATATTTTCTTCAAATGAATCGCATCAGCAATAATACGATAAAAGTCCGAAATTCATGTTTTATCTCAGGAGGCAGTTGGTATCAGTTTCCTGTAATATAACACCTCCCAATAATGTCGATATAATAAATGGGCTTACAATTGCGACTTTTTCTGCTGTTCATGTTGTTTGAAATGCTGAATACAAATCTGAAATCGGTTTTATTTTCTATGATTGCTCCAACTAACACAACTACAGAGAGATCTTAGATTCGTAAAAGGACTAACAAAATGGCACTCCAAGTTACGAATGTATTATTAAATTGTATCAATAAAAAAACAAAGTTTTGCCTTATACAAGCAGTTGCACTAAATAGAAAATACAAAAGCCATCGAATCATTGATCCACAAATTGATAACAATTCAAAAAGTATGTGGAAGTTATTCAACAAATTCAAAGACAAAAAACAATAATGGATAAATGAATCATACTACAAAAAATTAAATTTTACTCAAAGGGAGACTGCGAATACAAAATAATTCAAATAGTTGATTCCGATTCTGAGATAATATTTCAACTCAAAATGGCATTCTGTCATTGACTTAGAAAATTACCGAAGCTCTAAATGGAAGTAGAAGCCTTTTGTGTGTTCATAGACCTATCTGAAGCATATTACACTGTCAGTCAACACCTCCTTCTTCAGTCTTTGGAGGTTATTCAACACAAATACCAGGCAGTTAGAATAGATGATGTGTTGAACAGTGAGAAGGTGATTGACTGTGGAGTACCCCAAGGTTCCCTACTGGGACCAATAATATATATACAGGGAGTTAATTAAGTACGTTGACAAACTTCGGGAAGTGATTCTTTGGGAAATTTCAGGACGAAAAGTTCATTTAAACATATGTCCCAAACGGCCTGATATTCGAGGTACAGGGTGATCAAAATACATTTTTTCAAGAGTTTTTGGAGTTTACTTCGACATTTTCGGCAACAATCAGTTCAAATTGCGCAAGTATAATCCATCCAACAGTGCGCACGATACAAAATAATTCATTCCTCAAATAATTCACAGGGTCCTATTTTTTCGGAATTAGAAATATCTACGATAAAAAATGAAGTTACTTTTTGTGATATCTAACAAAAAACATCTACTTGCCCGCCACTGTGGCACGCTGGATATTGAACTACATCTGATAGATATTGTGAAAACTCTAACTTTCAACGTGAAAATTCTGATAGTAAAATTTTTTATCCAGTTTGATAAATTTCAGTTTATTCAAAAATTATTCTTGAAAAAAATTTTGGAATCCATTATTCGAAAAGAATAGTTTGTTTTTTCATTGCAGTAACGCAAAATTTTGTAATAATTTCAATTCATGATAATACCAAAGTGGACTTTGATATTAATTCATTCATTTAAATATCAATAACTTGACAGTTGAGAAGGTGTCTCATTGACAGTTTTTCCATTAATGCATGTAGTAAAGCAGATTCATTCAATATCCCTTTGGATAAAATGGTTGAATATATACGGTTTCAGAAATGGCAGACATGCACTCAATGTATGGAATGCCTTTGGTAACGTTCGTGCCGCCAGACGAATGTATCTAGAAATATTTCCACAACGTCCAATTCCCAGTTCACAAATGTTCATTAATATTCCTTCTTGTCTTCGTGAAACGGGTACTTTCGAAAGGTCTGCTGTTCTCTTAGGAAGACCCAGGAGAGTAAGAACAGTTCAGATAGAGGAAGCTTCCTTAACGAAATTGAGCAAAATCCAGACACCAGTACAAACAAATTGCGGCACAGTTGTACGTAATCCATATATTGGTATGGCAAATTTTAAAACAGACAACTTTATCCCTATCACATACAGCGTGTTCAATCTCTTCTGCCAAGGGATTTTCCAAAGAGACTAGCTTTTTGCACTTGAATTCGAAATAAATTGGTTAGAAATCCTTGGTTTTCATCTCGAGTTATTTACCGATGAGGCATGTTTTTCCCGAAAAGCCATTATTAATTTCCACGACAATCATATGTGTGCTGATGAAAACCCACACGCCGTGATTGAAAACCATTTTCAAGATAATTGTAGGGATTTTCTTAGCGGGCCAAAATTTCTGCCTCATGGACTCAATGGTGACCATTACCGACATTTTCTTGAATTTATCTTACCTGGACTCCTAGAAGGGTTCCCACTGAGGGAAAAGAATTCGAATTTAGTTTATGCATGATGGTGCAGAGCACTTCAGAGTGGTTGCACGCCAACATTTAGAAGAAAATTATTCCGATCGCTGGATTGAGCGTGGTGGGTCACAACCTTGGCCACCAAGGTCACCCGATATGAATCCACTCGATTTTTTCATCTTGGGGCACCTTACATCATTAGTGTACCGAACTCCAGTTCAAAGTTAAGAAGACCTGAGGAATCGCATACAGGAGTCAAGCACAATTATCAGAAAAATTTGTATTTCTGAGTGTGTCCGCCAGTCTATGGTAAGGCACATAAACGGATGCATTGAAGTCGGCGGTGGTTATTTCCAGCAGTTGCTCTGATTTATCAGTTTCTATAATGGTCCTTTTCTAAACTTTCTTTATTCATAGGGAATTTATGTTATGCTGCTCTATTATTTTGATAATAAAGTTATTCACTAATAAAAATGTCCGAAATTATTTTGCCATAATAATCAACTTTGTGCAATACATATTCACCCTGAGTTCTGATGAAAAATGTATGGGTCTCCATAACATTGCATTAATTTTTCCATTATAGCTTGTAAACCGTACAAGTAAATGAAAAACTTCAAGAGAACAAAAAGATGTTAAATGAAACAACATTGAATATTCCTTTCACATAATCTGTCAGTGGTGGCGGAAAAAAAATTCTGAAGGGTTGAACATGGCTTGACTCTGAATAAAGGGGGGCCGTGTGAATTATTCGAGAAATTAATTATTTTGTACCGTGCGCACTGTTGAATGGAATGTACTTGCGTACTTTGAATTGATTTTTGTCAAAAATGTGGGAGCACCTCGAAAACCAAGCCGCTTGGGACATATGTTTATATGAACTTAAATCAAGGGTAGACTAGATTGCCCAAAGATTACCATCTATGAAAGGGTGAAAAGGACCATTGAGCACTTTTCATCATATAAAGTTGTCTCGCACATGGTTATGTACCCAAAGATCACAACAAAAATTAAAAAATATTTATAGGTAGCATTTTTATTGGTAGAATGAATAATTTTCCATTTTTGGAAGCTGTAATTTTCAAGGAAAGGCTAAAGCTTTTGTTTACATGAAAGCCCCTTTATAACAGCAAAGTATAAATTCAAGAGTTGGATTTTATTAAAAATGAACCACAACTATTTAACTGTATTGTTCCCACTGTTAAGCTTCCAAGTGATATGATTCAAACGCTACAATCAGGTCATGTTACTATTGATATAAGTACCGAGAAGTTTAGTATGATCTGATGATCCAATGATTTCACCGCCTAACATTGAAATAAAAAAAAAATTGAGAGGTGTCAAGGGACACCCGGATGGAACGAAGTTCCTTTCGATTAATTAGTGAAGGAATTGTAATAATTTTTTTTTCAAGTTATAATAATATTTTTTTCATTATTAACAAATATAATGTAATATAAACTTAATCAGTAGGCTCAATTTTAGTACATTCGCATCGATATTGTAATATTAAAATATAATTTGCTTTTAAATTTATTAAAGTTATGACGCGTACACTTGCTAAACACACAATAATGGAGAGATCATAATGCGTATGACTTGGTTAGCACAATAGTAAAGAGAGGTTATAATGCGTACTTGCTAAAAATACATAAGCATTTAGTATTGTCTGTATAAAATCTCTACTTACCTAACTCCATCAGCAATATCCGGAACTTGTGCAGAAACACTGTCAGGATTCATTATTGTTATTATTTTTCATTATTATTTATTATGTACAAAACCTGTATACCTCAACAAAATAATCGTCGCGACACCACACTGTTCAATGCGAAATAGAAAGACGAAACGAAAATAACTGGCTTGCTTTCTATGAGAGAGAGAGAGAGAGAGAGAGAGAGAGATAGACAGAGAAACACGCGCACGCCGCACAGCTTACAACTACAGCAGAAAGTGTCGTTACATTTTTTGGTCTTAATTTATTCCGTCTAGCCCCCTTTCGCAACGCGCGATAAGGAACTTCGTTCCAAAAACAATTGATTTCTGAATGAAACTCAACACCATCATAGTTTCCTATAAAGTGAGTCCCAGACATTCCCGAAAAGAGTGTGAAGTACATCCATTACCCTACCTGGGCAAACACCATGCTTGGATATAATATCAAACTGATCTGAAAACGCCATCGTCTCTACAAAACGCATCTTTCAATTATTTTACATATTGCTATAGGTACCGTTCTCGACTAAAGTTGGGTCTCCTTTTTTAACCGACGAAACCAAAAAGGAGGAGGTTCTCTATTCGACGCGTATATTTTTTTTAACCGACGAAACCAAAAATAAGGAGGTTCTCTAGCCGACGCGTATATTTTTTTTTATGTATGACCACGCATTACTTTTTACTGAGACGTCCGATTCCGATAATCCTTTTTTCCATGGATAGGGTGTACTTTGAAGTTGGTCCCATTTGAATTTAAAAGATGAAATCCATCCCTAAGGGTAGAAAAATTAAGGATATTGATCACTCACCCTCTGAATTCTGGTCCGTTAACCGATTATATCAGGCATAACTTTGTACTGGGTTCTTCGATTTGGATGATTCTTTTTTTATTAGATAGGGTATACCTCGTAGTTTATCATATTTGGATTTCGAATGGAATTATCTACCCTCACGGGTAGAAAAACTGGGGATAATTGATTTTTTACTTGTGAAAATTGGCACACATATGTAGTTGACACTGACAGATCGCTATTGTCATTATTTTCGTCCTCCTGCATCCGTCACAATCATTATATTCTATGAGAGGACGGAATGATATACAAAGTAATGAAATAAACTAACCAGAAGAACAAAAATAATTTATATTACAATAAATAGTAAAAGTGGATAATCATATTATTTAACTGGTAATAGTTGAAGTAAGGTGGATAAGTAAGTATTTTGGAAGTAATAAAAAAACAAGTAGGTAGTAATTAGTAGATTCAGCAAAAAAAATTAAAAAAAAAATTTTTAAAAAAAAAGCTCCTAAACTAATGTAAGTAACTAATTTTGAGTCGGCGCCAAACGAACAATCAACGAAGATCATTAAATTACTTCAAAAAAATTATCAGAATGTCACCGCGCAACTCGATGCCATCATTTTACTCTAATTAAATTGCTTGTTTGTTTGGCGCCGACTCAAAATTAGTTACTTACATTAGTTTAGGAGCTTAGTTATTGAGACTTAGAAGATTTATTTTATTTTTTACTTTTCAGTTCTGTATTTCGTCGGTTTCATTTTTTGTTAAAAAGTTTTCCAAAATTCTCATGTTCTAATTGAAATTTTCATTAAAAATCGAACTCATCGCAACATGAAATTCTGACGTTTTCTATTCATCATTTCTGTTGAGGGCAATATATATTTCAACTGAAGTAGAAATTTTCCACTTCGAATGTGAATAATCTGGAATCTTCATGAAGATAATTTTTTCGAACTTTTCTCCTCTTTGGTATCAATTCTATTCGTATTCACCATTTTCTAGCTGTGGAAGGCATCAAATCAAAGCTGGAGGACACAGAACTATTTTATTTCGGCACATCAGAAACGGCAAACTCGATAACAGAAGCATCAAATCTCAAAATCCACATTGAGGATCAGTCAGTCGCGCCCCCCACAGAAGCCATTTCTCAGTTAGCTCATAAAGACAAAGCCATCTTGATTTACACCTCTGGCACCACAGGACTTCCGAAGGCTGCTACGATCACCCACTCCAGGTGAGTTCCAATAACTTTTTTATTTTGAAACTTTAGTTTAAAGTTGTCGATACAGTAAATGTGCATTCTTTAAAAATTAATTATTTGCTGAGTTGACCATAAAATTTCATTGAACAGGTCCGATATTAATGTTTATTCATTACCAAGTTGTGTATCTTGATTTATAAATTTTATAAATGTTTTAATAAGTTATTATCCATTCATAGAAATGTATCCAAACGACAAAAAAAAATCAAGCTGAATTATTAATGACTTTTATAATTTGACGAATATGCTGATATACTATTTGCAATAATTATCATTATGAAACGTCATTGAATGGCAAGTCAATGACGTTTCATAATCTGTTTTTAAAATTAAGTTTAAAATTAAGTAAATTAAGTAAAATATTGTTTTTTCTCCAGAGATATTTATAGAATGGCTGTATCTGCAGGTAATACGGAATTTTTCAGGTAGAGATTTTTTAGATGAATAATATACAAAATACCATGACACTTATAACAAAAATCTGCATGGTCTCTTATTTCCAGATAAACATTTTATTTCACAGAACAAATGCAATTTTCATTCTAACCACTGGTTATCGAAAATAATTAAGGTATGAACATCAAAAATTGATGGATTATGTATCATTGTGTATCACTAAATATTCGAAGGTTATTTCATTACCAATAACTTTTTATTTGCTTAAGGAAATATTTGTACAAGTCATCAGCTACCAACTCAAACGCTTATGCTATCAAGTATTGCATTGATTAGTGTTGTCTCAATACTAAATTCACACTGGGTGAAACTCTTCACTAAATACAAATGCGATAATTCGTTTTTTTCACTCCATCCTTTCCTAAATCCTGTTCTATATTTCGGGGGAGAGGGTTCTTGGGTTTTGGACTCGTCTTTTTTATAATAACTAACACCAATTCTTTTTTCCATAAGCGTTTTGCTTTTTCAGTATTTTTCTTTATTTAGTGATCGGGTACATGTTAGATCTAGAAAAATATAATACATTTTTTTTTCATGTTGTTTCTCTTAACAAACTGGTTAGCAATAATTTCGAAATTTATGAACTTTTTGGTTTCAGGATATCTATCTAGTATTTGTTTGTTCAGTTGGGGTGCGAAGCGAGATTTCTAAGATGAGTACAACGTTTCAACATCGTTTATGTCATCTTCAGGTTAGAAACAAAAATATTATATTCATATTTTTGCTTTCACATGGTAAGAATCTATAAAAAATATAAATAGATTACTCTTGTTAATAACCTGAAGATGACAAAAACTATGTCGAAACGTTGTTAAGAAGAATTAAACAAATTGACTGAATCATACCGGTATAAATGTTATAATAGTAGCTCTTCATTTTTCCAGAAGTACAAATTCAAGAAATATTGATGAAAATGCAATTGAATTTTTATTATAATCTAAAGATATTGCACCGATAATATGTTTCCCCTTCTATGTCTGTATCCTTGAATTGCTAGTATGTCACTCATTAGAATTATTAACTTTTCAGATATATTTTTGCTTCAACTGGTCTGAATATCCTAACGGATATGAACAAGGATGACATTTTCTACAACCCTCTTCCTCTTTACCATTCCTCCGGTGGAATGGTTGGAATCGGCCAGAGTTTATTTTTTGGAATTTCAGTTGTACTGCGGAAGAAATTTTCAGCATCTAATTTCTGGACAGACTGTAACAAATACAAATGCACGGTAAGAGATATTTTTGCTAGTATGTACATGGAATACATGTCTAAATAAGAAAATGAAAATGAAATAATGAACTCTGACTTTGCAGCGAAAATTTTTATAGTTATTATTATTACTGAATTCTTCGGATGCATTTCAGATAGCCAATTATATTGGAGAGACCTGTAGATACATTCTTCTTGCAAACAAGGAAGGACAAACACCAAAACACGGAATAAAGAAAATGGTTGGAAACGGTCTGAGGAAAGAAATCTGGAAGGATTTTGTGAACACTTTCGATATTCCCGAAATCTACGAGTTCTATGGTTCGACAGAAGGAAATGCGAATTTGAGTAAGCAAATCGAGTGGTATGTAGTCGATTGGGAGAGAGAGAAAGTATTTTATAATACTTCTGAAAGTTCGAAAAGAAATGTGTGTGTGTAAGTCTCCCTGAGAATGATGTTTCAATAGTCAAATAATATAATTAATAAAAAAAACCTTTTAAAAGACAAGCTTTTATTCAAATGCGACGTAGGTTATTCTGTGAGTTATAGATTCAAGAGCTTGCTTGTCGCGCAAAATTTCCAGTTCTAATAGAGAAGCGACAAGCTTTTGAATTTTCCATCCAAATTCTTTTTTCCTTAAACCAATAATTGAATCCGACATAGAAATAACCTTAAAACAACTAAAGAATAAAAAGTCCACCGGCCATGAGAACATACCAATCACAATTAAAAAAAAATGCTGCATCCTCAAAAGACCATTAACATACCTCGTTAACTTATCTCTAAAGTCTGGTGTGTTCCCATACATTTTTAAAATAACGGTAATCAAGCCATTGTTTGAAAAATAATAGTTTAAAAAAACTAAAAAACACGCTTTAATAGAAAACCAGACTAAAAAACTAGAAAATGAGAAAAAAAATTATTTTATTTAAAAAAAAAACGTGGGGCGCATGGTATCGCCTCGGTGTGTACTATATAATCATTGATACCATGCACCCCACGCTTTTTAAAAAATAAAATAAGTGTTTTTCTTATTTTCTATTTTTTTAATCTGGTTTTCTATTAAACCGTGTTTTTTAGTTTTTTTAAACTATTATTTATTTCCTACTTTTAAGTGTGGTTTATTTATAAAAGCGTGTTTTTTAGTTTTTTTTTAAACTATTATTTTCAATAATTTTTTGCAAATTGAAAAATGGAATAATCTTATCAAATTAGTAAATCATAATCTACGACCCCAAAAACCCCCACATACCAATTTTGAATAGAATCAGACCATAATCACAAAACTCGGCCGCCATTTTAAAGCCACCATTGAATTTTCCAATTTTACAAAGAATCATATATTCGACCCCAAAAATCCACATACCAATTTTGAATAGAATCAGACCATAATCACAAAACTCGGCTGCCATTTTAAAGCCGCTATTTCGAATTTTCCAATTTTTACAAAAGAATCATAATATATGACCCCAAAAACCCCCACATACCAATTTTGAATAGAATCAGACCATAATCACAAACCTCGGCTGCCATTTTAAAGCCGCTATCTTGAATTTTCCAATTTTCACAAAAGAATCATAATATTCGACCCCAAAAACCCCCACATACCAATTTTGAATAGAATCAGACCATAATCACAAAACTCGGCCGCCATCTTGAATTTTCCAATTTTTTCAAAAGAATATAATATTCGACCCCAAAACCCCCACATACCAATTTTGACTAGAATCAGACCATAATCACAAAACTCGTCCACCATTTTGCAGCCGCCATCTTGAATTTTCCAATTTTAACGAAAAAATCATAATCTCCGACCACAAAAACTTCCGGATACCAATTTTGAAGCGAATCGGACCCTAATCACAAAACTCGTACGCCATATTGGAGCCGCCATTTTGTTTTTTCCTTACACAAAAATTTCTTAAATCATTGTCATCGGAATTATGTACACCTGCCAAATTTCAAATCATTCGGACGTCTGGAAGTGGGTCAAAATCGCTCCCAAAGGAGTCGGTTACAAACAAACAAACAAACAAACATACAAGTGAAGCTAATATAAAGCGTGTAAAAAGGTGATAAAGAACAACCAACAAATTACCGTCCCATATCACTGCTGCCATCTCCTTCAAAAATTCTTGAAAGTGTTGTGAAAGAACAAACAATTAGCTTCCTAGATAAACACGACATTCTCACGAATTCTCAATATGGGTTCAGAAAAAATATGAACACTTCGGATGCTACATACGATCTCATCAAAATTGAAAATAAACAAATTCCACTAGTTACGTTTTGCGATTTATCTAATGCGTTTGATTGTGTTGATCACTTTTTACTACAGAAATTATTCTATGGCATACGAGGAATTGCGAACAATTGGTTCGAATCATATCTATCAGATCGCGAAATCCTTATCCGAATAACACATAATTGTAATTCACAAATAAAACAATATCACTCTAATAACGGAAAACTTCAATATGGTGTTCCCCAGGGATCGATTCTGGGTCCGATATTATTCTTGATATTGCTAATTTTCCGTCTGTGGAATTCTGCCTATTTGCTGACGACACGAGTGTAATAGACTCAAGCGATAACATTGAAGATTTGTCGGTGTCGTCATCCCAACAACTTACAGAAATAATGCACTGGTTCTCCTCAAATAAGTTATGTGTTAATACAGATAAAACACATAGTATAACCTTCCATCCAAATAATGATATAAACCAAATCAATATCGAAACACCTTATGGGGAAATACAAGGGACAACAAATGTAAAATTTCTTGGAATTCACATTGACGGAAAGTTAGATTGGAAAGAACATATTCATAACCTAAACAAAAAACTTTGCAGTGCTACATTCGCAATATCTACCATAAGAAAAAACAATGGTAAAGAACCAGCAATTACAGTATATTACGCTTATTTCTACAGCTTAGTCCAATTTGGTATAGAATTTTGGGGACACTCAGTAGATATCAACAGCACATTCATAATACAAAAAAGAGCTCTCAGATCCATTTGCGGGATTAAACGAACTGAATCCTGTAGGAGTCATTTTGAAAGACTGAAAATTACAAATTTGTATCTATATCATCTTTCCTTAGTAGCTTTCAAAAAAAAACATGAACTTGAACAATTCACGGATATCCACAGCTATGACACTCGCAACAAAAACAAGTATATTCCACCACAATTCAATTATACAGTGAACAGAAAAGGTCCCTTATATATGGCAATAAAAACATTCAATCACCTACCGTCCTCAATAACAGGAATCATTCCTCTGAATATTTTTAAAAATAAGGTCAAACAATTTTTTCAAGCCCATGTTTATTACGATATCAGAGAATTCTTCAATGACCCCATATAAATCGTTTTTATTATGATAAACATTTTTTTTTCTTTCTTTCAATAATAAAATTCACTAGTCATTATTTCATCAAAACTATTTATATATGCAACCTTTTAATATTGGGAATATGCCCACAAATTTTTGATATATTCTTTTGTTTCCTATTTTCTCTAGTTTCTGTGATTACTCACTTGTCTTTACGTTACCAAAATATGTTCTTTTGTATATTTATTTATTGTGAGATATTGTCTTACTTACCTTATAATACGATAACAGCTATTACTAACTATACATATCGTGTAATTGCTCATATGTATGTAGAAAAACAAGTCAAAATGATAACTATCGTTTCGGACGTCCATCGTCTTAGTGTATTTAAAAGGTTTTCACGACGTTTCGAATGCTTGTATCTGCAATCGTCTTCAGGTGAATACTGACAAGTTTAGGTGCTACTTACCAATTTATATTACTGTCGGCGCAATGATGCGTGCAATTCCGCCATATGCAGCGGTGCGTGTAATTTCGCGCGGTGTGGTGGTGCGTGAAGTTTCGCGCCTCTGTAGCCCGCCAGAAAGAGCAATCGGGGTTTCCATACGTTCTTGATCTCAACGCTTGGTTGACTAAAGGCGTTATTGGCTTCGATGTAGGCGGCCTCTTTGAACTTTCGTTTGAACCAATGCTCCTCTCTATGTAGAACTTGCGTCGTCCCATAGAACTCGATGGTGCTCAGTCCAGGCGTGGTCAGCGATTCCCGATTTTGAAGTTTCTCCCGTTGAGTCCATTTCTTGTGCTCATCAATCTTACCGATAACGGTCTCTTTGTCTCTCCAATGTAGGAATCTCCGCATTCATGGAACTTCATAAATGAATTCTTACTGATTTCATTTTTGTTGTCAGGTTTGGTCTTGGTCAGGAAACTCCGTAAAGTACTGCCGGATTGGAAGCAGCTCTTGATGTTGAACTTGTTTCCGATCCTTCTGATCTTCTCGGAGACACCTCTGATGTACGGAAGGCAGATCACTGTGCTTTGTTGTTGCTCTTCAGATGTCTTCGTTCTCCGGAGTTGTTTCAATACTTCTTCTAGGAGTTTCTTGGGATATCCATTCCGGTGGAGGTCCTCTCTGATGTGGTTCAATTCGGCATCTAGTGACTCCACATCGTTGCATGTGTGCGTCGCTCTCTCCACCAATGTTCTCACGATCCCTCTCTTCGTCGAACTCGGATGGTTGGAGCTGTAACTGAGGTACTGCCCCGTATGTGTCTTCTTCCTGTAGACGGAGGTGCGAATTTCATTGCCCATTCTCTCAACGTTCACATCGAGGAAGGGTAAGGCACTGTTGGTTTCCATCTCCATCGTGAACTTGATTGAATCCCTGATTCTGTTAATTCCTGAAAAGAAATCCTGGAGATGTTCGTCTCCGTGATTCCATACAATGAAGGTGTCATCCACGTACCTCAACCACAGCTTCACACAGCACAGCACAGAATCAGGGATTCGATCAAGTTCACGATGGAGATGGAAACCAACAGTGCCTTACCCTTCCTCGATGTGAACGTTGAGAGAATGGGCAATGAAATTCGCAC
Source organism: Gonioctena quinquepunctata (assembly GCA_018342105.1). Taxonomy (NCBI): domain Eukaryota; kingdom Metazoa; phylum Arthropoda; class Insecta; order Coleoptera; family Chrysomelidae; genus Gonioctena; species Gonioctena quinquepunctata. The sequence goes on from JAFIRS010001121.1 coordinate 234,677, forward strand.
CTCCGTCTACAGAAAGAAGGCACATACGGGGCAGTACCTCAGTTACAGCTCCAACCATCCGAGTTCGACGAAGAGAGGGATCGTGAGAACATTGGTGGAGAGAGCGACGCACATGCAACGATGTGGAGTCACTAGATACCGAATTGAACCACATCGAAGGACCTCCACCGGAATGGATATCCCAAGAAACTCTAGAAGTATTGAAACATCCGAAAGGCATCTGAAGACAACAAGCACATATCTGCCTTTCGAATCAGTGTCTCCGAAATAGAAGAGATCGGAACCAAGTTCAACATCAAAGCTGCTTCAATCGGCACTTACGGAGTTTCCTGACAGACAAACTGACAACAAAAAAGAAATCAGTAAAATTGCATTTATAATTCCGTAATGCGAGATTCCCGGAAGACAAAAGACGTTATATAAGATTGGATGAGCACAAAAATGACTCAACTGGAAAATTCAAAATCGGAATGCTGACACGCCGGACTGGCACCCCATTCATGGGCGACGCAAGCAGAAGAGCGGTTCAAACAGTTCAAAAGGACCCACAGAACCTTAGCATTTATCAACCAAGCGTTGAGATAGTATAAACTGATTTTCTTTCCGAGCGAAGGCCGAAACTCACGCCACCACACTGCCAATCACGCATCATTGCGCCGACGTAATATAAATTGGTAACCTAAACGTCAGTATTCACCTGAAGACGATTCAGATCAAGCATTCACGTCGTAAAGACCAAATAACTAAGACGATGGACGTCGAAACGATAAATCGTACCACATCGTCTCCAACCTTCAAACAAAAGTCAAAATGAACTATACTTCTCAATAGCTCACATGAGCTTTATCATACATGAAAATCATTCCATATAAAATAGTATATTTTTGTGTATTTAAACGTTCGAGAAATAAATTATATTATATTCTATTCTATTCTAAACACAAATCATCGAAGTCGAACTACTCTGTTGAAAGTTATGCGGGTCATACAAAAAAAAAATATTCGCGTCGACTAGAGAACCTCCTCCTTTTTTTTGTCGGTTAAAATTGCAATCGGGTTGCGTTTCCAGCACGGTGTATATGTCTAGAAAATAATACATCACTTCTGGGTATTTTCGCCAATAACTCTGAAGATACCCATTTTTCAGGAAAAGATCTGCAGTGCTTTTTTGTAGGTGTCAACATATTTTCTATTCAAATAATCGCATATAATTTTCCTGAAGAATTCGAAGAAATAAACCAAAATCGAGTCCAAGCAATGAAGCGCCAGTAAATAATAAAAATGCGGCTTTACTCCCTAGTTCAATATCTATACATAAAAAAAAATAAAAAAAGACAAGCTTTTATCAAATAAACTGAAAAGGAAAAATAATTTCTTAATTGTTTGACCCAAGTTATTCTGTATCAGATTCAAAATCTGCTCCTCACAGAATAACTTAGGTCAAACAATTAAAGATTTTTTTTCTCTTCAGTTCGTTTGTATAAAAGCTTGTCTTAATTTTGTTTATGATTTTTATTCAATTATTTCTAGTCATTCATGAAATCCGTCATCTTATTGAATTCTGACCAAAAATTGATGATCTCCGACTCCAAAAAAACCCACACCAATTTTCAATGGAATCGGGCTATAATCACAAAACTCGTCGCCATCTTGAATTTTTGGATTTTGACAAAAAAATAATGATCTTCGACCCCAAAAACCCCCACATACCAATTTTTATTGGAATCGAGCTATAACCACAAAACTCGCCGCCATATTGGAGCCGCCATCTTAAATTTTTGAATTTTGACAGAAAATTCGTGATCTTTGTCCCCGAAAACTCTCACATATAATTTTTGAATAGGATCGAACCATAGTCACAAAATTCGTCCGCAATATTGGAGCCGCTATTCTGTTTTTTCTCTAGCCAAAATTCCATAATGCATTGTCACCGGAGTTATGAACACCTGCCAAATTTCACGTCAATAGGACAACTAGAATTGGGTCAAAATTCACTTGCAAGATTTGAACTAAACATACATACATACAAATATTAAGTTAAATAGAAGCTTGTAAAAACAAAATACAAAATGATCAAAAGTGTCAACAATAGCTATTTTCCAAGTTGACCATTAGATGAAAACTTTTTTAACAAAAAATTAAACCGGCGAAAAAAAAAACTGGAATGCGAAAAATAAATCTTTTTAGTATTAATAACTAAGCTCCTAAACTAAAGTAAGCAACTAATTCTGAGTCGGCGCCAAACAAACAAACAAGCTAAAATTGCCCCCCTCAACCGTTCTCGTCAGAGTAATTTTTTCAACATTTTTATTCATGGTAATCGAGCTTTTCTATATTCCAATAAGACCTCTCCCCAATATTCCGATAAATTTCAAACTTTGTTATTCGATTTTGAATCTTCAGCAGTTTTTCTTTCTTAGTGAATATAGACAACACAATTGGAGCTGTAGGATTTCTGCCGCCATTTTCTGACTTCATCTACCCCCTGTCTCTTATCAAATCTGATGAAATTACAAACGAGCCTCTTAGAAACGAAGAAGGATTCTGTATTCGATGCAAAGATTATGAGGCCGGCCTTCTGATAGGAAAAATTGATTATGCGAATGCCGCCAATGATTTTGCAGGCTACACCGATGGTAAAGAAACTAGTAAGAAAATACTGAGGGATGTGTTCAAGAAAGGCGATGGCTACTTCAACTCCGGGGATCTGATGATGAGAGATGAATTCAGATATATGTACTTCAAGGATAGGACTGGCGATACATACAGGTAGATATGTTGTTCGTTTCCATTTTTTGGGGTTCAACCTTATCTTCCTTTGATGACATTTCGGGAACAGATACTGCTCCGTTTCGTTTTTTTTTCAGAATTTTTCGGAAACGAAATAACAATTATGCATTAGCTAGGCATAGACGAATACATTTTCTGACAGATTTGCACGCGGTCTGATCCCTTACGTGCTTCATCTTTCAAATGAAATGATGAATTTTCACACGAGTTTTTCAATTCTTCTTCATTCGAATTGAACATTTGATGCATAAATCCAAAAATGTTATTAAATTGCTACAACCTCTTGAATCTTTCATTAAGAGATGATAAGTTCGTATCTAGAATAGAGAAGAATACTTTAACTTTGTAATTCATTTTCGGGTCTGTTATTGGTTCGTCAGTACTTTCATTATCAAACTGTCTTTTAGTTTTTCTTTATCGAACTGTTTGTGAATATAAAAAATTTGGTTCAATTTCTAAGTCTTCGGCTAGCTCCCTGGCCTCTACAAGAAGTTCGCTAAATCCCTTATCATCTCTTTCTTAAGTCTAAAAAAATAATTTATTATTTTGTTTAGACAGTCTAAACAAGCTTTTAGATTTACACTTTGATTCTGCAATAATTTACTTAGAGAATTGATTTTAAATAAAATATTGTTCCAGATTACTACAGAGCATAAAAATTGTAGTTTTGGATTTTTGTTGCGAGCGATCGATCTAGGTGTGATGTATTGAAATCTTTTGAAGATGCGGATGCATCCAGTACTTTTGAAAGAGCATCATAAACCTCACCGATGTGATATCTCAAAGGTTTTATAGCGTCTATTCTACTGGACCAGCGTGTATCAGATAGTAGTTTTAAAGTTGAATCTGTAAGGCAAGTTTTCAAAATTGACCATCTTTTGGTTTGACGCGGAAAAAAAACATATATATCTCTTGATATATATCAAAGAATCCGGACACATAAAAATAAATTTTAGCAGCATCGTTATTAACTAAATTTAATGAGTGCGCTGAACAAAAAATGCTCGCGGGTTTATATTTAAGATTCGTGTTTGTAATCAACTGTGTTTGCTCCATTATCATATCCTCGTCCTCGCAAATCACATATACTTAAATTTAATTCTACTAATAAATCTGTCACATAGTTATACAAGCCAGCACCAGTAGAATCGACTATAGGGCAAAATAAAATGAAATGTTCACGTATTTAATTTTTTTTGCGTCAACTCAGTTAATAAAACAAACCTCAAAACTACACTTAATTGTTCCGTATGACTCACATCCGATGTACAGTCGAGGATTATAGAGTAATATTTATATTTTCTTACTAGATCTAAAATAGTAGTTCTTACTTTTGAGCCGATTAAATTTATCAATTCATTTTTAATTTTATCGCCTAAATAGTTTGTGATACCGCTACCGCTGCTTTGATTTTTATGTGTGCGTCGAACATGTTGCTCCATTACAGAATCAAATTTGGTGAAGGTTTCTATTAATTTTAAGAAGTTTCCGTTATTATTTTCATATAATTTGTTAGATCTACCACGTAAAGCTTAACATTGACGACATAAAAACTGCATTGCTGAAATTATTCTTTCACTGGCACGATTCCATTATTTTTTTCTACGTGCAATGAACATAATTGACTTTTATCCATAGCAACTCCCTTAGATAACATATTTGATAAGTTTAACAAAGATCCGATATGTTTTTTTATGGGAGTCACTCTTTTCGTGTCTGTTCAGCACTAGTGACAAATGTTTCCAATCAGAACATTCTTCCTTATTAGACAAGTTGGTCAAAGACTTACCGAAAAGTTTGCAACAGAAACAGTAAACCGCATTCCTTGTTGTTGAGTAAATCAGCCACTCCCTTTCAACTTTCTCTCCATTGGTGAGGTTACGATAAAAACATCTGGTAAACTTTCGGCCTTGTGAGTTTACTAGATAAATCCAATTTGTAATTTGATGGGGTCCTTTTTCCGTTAAAAATCTTGCATCTGCGGATGTAATTATTTTGGGCCATTCTCCAGGGTCATCAGATATTAAGGTGGAGTTAGAAAATAGTAATGTTGCCGCTGCTGGAACGTTTTCAGTATGATGTTCCTGGGTACTATTTATATTATTACAATCAGAAACAAATGAGGAACTTGGGGCTGAGGAACAACTAGGGCGAGCATCGTCGGTATTTTCAAGTTCAGGAAGAACACTTATTTCTGACGGTTTCAAATATTCCTTCAAAGAATCAGCAAATTTTTCCTTCTCTTCCATTTTCTGCCGTCTTTGTTGGCGGAACTGATGACCTGACAATCGTTTTCTTTTTTTGCCCTTTTCCTTTAAAATAGGAAATGTCATATTGTTAGCAATCTTATTTACGTTAAATATCTCGAAAACAGATGAGTTTTAATATAGGATATGTTATATGGAGATCTATTTGAAAAACATTTGTTTCACATCTGTCTTTATCAACAAATTGGATTACATTTTCTGAACACCCTGTACAACATTTGTTGAAAATAAATATGTATTAGTATGTATTACAGGACCTTGAAAAAAAATTACCTAAAATTACTTTACAATTAGTAGTTGGTAGTTGCAAGGTTAAATTATTAGCCATATTGTTAATTGCCTTTTATGGGAAAACAAATTTAAATGTCAAATATTTCGAAAACTACTGAGTTTTGATATAGAACATGTTTCAGAAATTTTAATTAGAATTAACGTAGAATAGTAAAAATATACCGTATTTAGTTTTAGTTACACTACTTACCATTTTTTACACTGAAATATTCACCTCACTAACTAACTATCTAATCAACTAATCTGATTTGCAGAACAAACTAGAATGACCCATTTTACAAAATCCATATTTATATTAATTTTCATTTTTTGCGGCTTTCGACAGACGACTTTTAAGCCTTTCTCGAATAAAAAAAGCAATAAAAACGATACTCTATATTTACTCTCCTTGTTTTTTTGATACTCACCGTTACCGCTAAGCCACCTGTGATACTCGGACGTTTTAAGCTATCCGCTAGCCGCTTTGGCTAATAGCAAAAGAGTACCGAAAGAGAATCATGCATTAAACATGAATTGGAGCCGACGCGCGGCATTAGAAAGAAGAGGTCGTTAGTACAGTTTATTTAGCCGAATTGCCGCCCTTAGATTTTTCCTACATTCGCCACATAGTTGGCGCGCCCCTGGTCGGTCGTAAAAACGCTCGACGTTGCCCGCCTCGAGTAAATGTGCCACTTTTTCTCGCCGCTTGCAAATCTTCCAGAAAATGTGTTCGTCTATGGCTAGCCATTGATCAAAAGATTCTCATACTGGTATAGATCCGTGGAATATATCTCTATTGTCTAAACACACAACACTTTGTTTTCATTGGGTCTCATACAGTGTTATCAATATTGGTACTTAATTAATATGGTGGTTCTCAGTCGCCTGTTTGTATTTTTTTTTATGTTCTGATTCCCACGAAAAGGGATATCCTGTAATGTTCAGAGAACATCGTGGGAACCAAGGGAAAGAAGGTAGGAGTTGGTGTTCTTCTTAAATTTCTGGAGGTTGTATGCCTCGGGGAACACCTCCCTAGGCAATGAGTTCCAAAGCCTCGCTGTTCGTTGGATGAACGAGTCTATGGAAAGTGATGTTCTGCAGGTCTCCAAAGTGACCACGAAGGGGTGTGATGACTGAACTTGACGGGTTAGTCTCGAAGAGACTGCCAAAGCAGGAACGATTGTTGATATTTCAGAAGAGCATCGCCCATGAAAATATCTATAAAATAGAGACAAATCGACAACTTTTCTACGGTGTTCCAGACAAGTGAACGAGTTTGTAAGCGAGGCATCACCGACGAGACGAATTGTCCTTTTTTGGACAGAATCCAATAGCCTCAGGATATGTTTAGGTGCCGCGCTCCAAATATGGGAACAGTATTCCAGGACAGGTCGGATCTGTGCCTTATAGATCATAAGCAGATGAGTGGGGGTGAAATAGCTCTTGGCACGAAACAAAAAACCAAGTTGTTTGGGATGCACTTTTGGCAATGGACCTCACGTGATTTTCTCAGGAAAGGTTATTGCTGATAGTAATACCAAGCATCGATATGGATGACTTCAGTGGTATGGTTACTCCTGACAAAGTTATGTTAGGCACAGTGAGATCGGCTTTTCTAGAGAAAAGACATGCTTGTATTTTGTTTGCATTGAATTCTACCAAGTTATTAGATCTCCACTCGAGAATTGTTGCTAAGTCCATATTTATATTATTAACATTTCTTCCTCGTTCATTTCTGGTTTCACGGGCTGATATAGGGGCCCCTTAAAGAGAAAGCGGTATGGAGGGTACTATCATCGGCAAAGCTGTGTACTGGACATGAAGTTGCTTTCAACAGGTCGTTGATGTGAAGTAGAAATAGTGTTGGTGCGAGAATAGATCCTTGCGGAACACCAGCATTTATGAGTAGAGTGTCAGATGAAACTCCATCGACCACTACATGGAGAGACCTGTTTGAGAGAAAACTAGCAAGCAGAGAACACAGCTGAGGGGGCAAGCCATAAGACGGAAGCTTGGCGAGGAGTCCCTGGTGCCAAACTCGATCGAACGCCTTGGAGATATCTAATGCCACAGCTAAAGTTTCTCCATACTTTTCAATAGATAGCTGCCATATATGTGAGACGTAAGCGAGCAGGTCACCAGTTGATATCTGATGGCGGAAGCCATATTGCCTATCGTTGACAACTCCTGAGTCTTCCAGATATTTCATGAGCTCGATGTTGATGGCTTTTTCCATGACCTTTGAAATAATAGATAGCAGTGCGATAGGTCTGTAGTTGCTAGGTAGGGACTTTTTGCCTTTTTTAGGGACTGGCTGTACTCTTGCAATTTTCCAATTGTAAGAGTGGTTGAACAACTTGCAAAGAACAGGTGTTAGTTCGGGGGCACATTTCTTGAGAGCAATCGGCGGGATTCCGTCAGATCCACAGGCTTTGTTGGTGTTGAGACCCAGCAAAATCTTTCTGATAGTACGTTGGCGAAAGGTGATCTCGGGCATGTGACTGTCAATAGGTGTAATGTTCGGGGGTTGTTTTCCCGAATTTCCAGCAAATAGGTGCGCAAAGATATTGGCTTTTTCCTGGGCAGTCGTTGCTAGTGTTCCATCTTCTTTGGTTAGAGGAGGAAATGAGCTGGAAGTGAAGTTTCTTCCCACAGCTTTGGCGAAAGACCAAAATGAACGGGATCCGTTAGGACATTCAGCAAGTTTTGATCTTATTTTGGCATTGTGGGCATCTTTTGAGCATTCTATTGTCTCTTTGCATATGCCTCTAGCCTCGACATATGCTGATCTGGTCTCAGGGCCCGGATTTTTTAGCCATCGATGGTATGCTGCCTGTTTGGAAGCCACAGCTCTAGAGCAGTTTCTGTTAAACCAGGTCTTATCGGATGATGTTCTTCTTTCGGTATTCGGTATGTAGGTTTGCATCCCCAACATGATGATTTCAGAAATTGTCTCAGCACATCGTGTTGGATCTACTGAAGAGAAACAAACTCTCTTCCATGGAAACGCTGAGAAAAACATACGAAGACCTTCCCAGTCGGCCGGATTGTAATGCCACATGAGACGGGGTGGTATTGTGCAGCTCGATGGTAAATGGAAAGAGCATGTTGTGGAGATGAGGGTGTGATCAGAGTTTCCAAGTGGGGCACAAACTTCTATTCTATACGGGTCAGGATTGGTGGTGAGGAAAAGATCTAGTGTATTGGCAGACTGGTTGTTGACATCAGGGATGCGGGTTGGTAGCTCGACCAGTTGTTCTAGACCATGAGTGATGGCGAAGGCCTCAGCTTGACGACCCGCATCATCTGTTTTGTTAGAGAATTTGAGCCAGGCAGCGTTATGTACATTAAAGTCTCCCATGATTATGGTTTCAGCTGTTGGATGGTTCTTCTGAATGTAGTCCAGTTTGAGTGATAAAAACTCAAAGAGGTCGTTATATGAAGGTTAATTAGGTGATAGGTAAAGGCAGCAGAGGAACTTAGTCAGTTTGGTATCAGATAGCTTGAACCACATCACATCAAAGTCTTTCGGTTCCAAACTCTCTTCACGCTGGCATGAAAGGTTAGCCTTAGCGTAAAGGCAGACTCCACCTTTGAACCTGAATCGAGAATGGAGTTCGTAACCAGGACAAAGCATATGGACCTTGTTGGTGGACGAGTTTACTTGTGTTTCTGTTAGAGCCAGAATATCCGGTTTTTTCGTCTGTAGGTGATGGTGGACGTCATTGATGTTCTTCTTGAGTCCGTGGATGTTGCAAAAATTAATCTTTAATGTATCTTATACATACATGTCTTGAAGTGAAAATGTACAAATAGTTGAGATTGGGGATATTAAGCTTTTTCAAATAACATGATTGCATTTTTCAGGATTAATATCACAATTATCACGTATTACCAAAACTATTGTCAACATTTTCGATAGAATAATGAATACGTTATAAGTTGTGCATTTTTATCGCTTTCATGATGTAGATTTTTTAAATTTCAGATGGAAAGGTGAAAATGTGGCCACAACTGAGGTGGAAACTGTAGCAGCAGAAATTATTGGTGCCAAAGATGTTGTTGTCTATGGAGTTCAGGTAATTCTTTAAGAAATAATATGTTATCGAAATAAAAACCTTCCATAGTATTTATCAATCCAGGAATCGAAAAGTATGTAATAAATTGATGCCCATCGGATACATTCCAGTATTATTGTCAACAAAAGTTTGCTAAGGTTTCCAAAATTATGACAATATGATTTCTCCCAGAAAGTTATTTTAATAAAAAAAACACAACCCTTCAACGCACAATTTCCATTAAATTGAGTTTATATAACTACTTTGTTTTGTTACTTTTGTATGAAATGACATAGTGAACGTATGAACAAAAATATTTTTTGTGCGTGAGTTTTGCATTTTTTTTTCCAACATATTGTCATCAATCCAAATCGTTGTAAAGTCTGAACTTGTAGAATAAGCATGTTAATGCCGAAGTTGTTAAACGTCATCAAAATTGCAAAAATGAATCGAATTTCACTGAATTTGATTTCCAAACGTACATTTAGGTAACAAACTGAGACATCGACAGCCCCCCACTTTGGTTCATCCTACTAAGTTGTGAAAAAAATCATGAAATTCTACGTATTACTTCTCTAGTAATTTTCGAAGAAATATTGCATTGCAAATAAATTTGACGAAACATTCTTTCAACACGAAGTTGTGCTCCTCGCATCTATTCACCGGACTAACAGTTTTTCATTAGGACACAATGGAACTTTCTTGTCAGCCATTGTTGGAAAAAAAATTTACCAGTTTGAAATTTTTAGCATATTATTTTATTGTATACAACCTGTGTAACTAGGATTATTATGAAATAAAACTTTTTAACAAAAAAATAAACCGACGAAATACGGTACTGAAAAGTAAAAAATAAAATAAACCTTCTTAGTCTCAATAACTAAGCTCCTAAACTAATGTAAGTAACTAATTTTCAGTCGGCGCCAAACAAACAAGCAAATGAATTAGGTAATGCGTAAAATGATGGCATCGAGTTGCGCGGTGACATTCTGATAATTTTTTTGAAGTAATTTAATGATCTTCGTTGATTGTTCGTTTGGCGCCGACTCAAAATTGGTTACTTACATTAGTTTAGGAGCTCAATTACTGAGACTAAGAAGGTTTATTTTATTTTTTACTTTTCAGTTCCGTATTTCGTCGGTTTAATTTTTTGTTGAAAAGTTTTTATTTTTCAATTTATTGTGGCTAAAATCTACCAATTACTACCTACTTGTTTTTTGATTACTTCCAAAATACTTACTTACCCACATTACTTCAACTATTACCAGTTAAATAATATGATTATATCTACTTTTACTATTTGTTGTAATATAAATTATTTTCGTTGTTCTGGTTAGTTCATTTCATTACTTTGTATATCATTCCATCCTCTCATAGAATATACTGATTTTGACGGATGTGGAACAAGAAAAATGTCATTGTCAACTACGTATGTGTGTGCTAATGTTCACTAGTGAAAAATCAATTATCCCCTATTTTTCTACCCGTGAGGGTGGTGAATTCCTTTCGAAATCCAAATATAAGATATACCCTATCTATTAAAAAAAGAATGATCCAAATCGAAGAACCCAGTACAAAGTTATGCCTGATAGAATCGGTTAACGGACCAGAATTCAGAGGGTGAGTGATCAATATCCTCCATTTTGCTACCCTTAGAGGAGGATTTCATCTTTTAAATTCAAATGGGACCACCTCCGAAGTACACCCTATCCACTGAAGAAAGAATTATCGGAATCGGACGTATCAGTAAAAAGTTATGCGTGATCATACGAAAAAAAAATGATGGACAAAAAAATATACGGGTCGACTAGAGAACCTCTTCCTTTTTGGTTTCGTCGGTTAATAACCCTTGAAACGAATGAGATGTACTGTTTTTTTATATTAATAAGGATTTTATTTCTATAAAATCTATCTGGATTTCCAGTTAGCAATCGACAAATAATTTTCACTCCATGTCCTAATCGAAACATTTCCATACATTCTCCATTTTTTCAGGTTCCTGAATCAGAAGGTAGAGCTGGAATGATTGCAATTGCTGATCCTGATAAAACCTTGGACCTTAAACATTTATCGAAAGGCATGAAGTCTCACTTACCTGGATACGCCATTCCTTTGTTCCTGAGAGTTCTGGAATCACTTCCGGTTACTGGGACTTTCAAAGTCAAGAAGGTGGAGCTGAGGAAAGACGGTTTCGATATGACCATGATCAAGGATCCCATGTACTTTTTGATGCGAAAAAGTCAGAGTACATTCCCCTTGAACAAGTTTACGAGGATATTATGAGCAATAAAATGAAAGTGTGATCGTTGGTGTTATTGTTTTTTACTGTTCTTTTTTATGGTTGAATAAATGTGAAGATTTTGTTGAATACCCTCTAGATGTTTTTGTGAAAGTGATAGCATATTCTATTGTATATTTTGTGAAGTATATCCCTTCTGAAATTAAAAATGATCAGTTGTCTTTGACCTGAGAAAAATATTTTGAATTGGAAGTATACAAAATTGAATAACTATTGAATTTGAAAATTAATGATATTTTTTAAGTAGAGGACATTAGATCTGGAGTTCTCAAGACATTGAAGAAGAAGATGTACTTACAGTATCTTATAATAATAAAATAATAATTGAAAAGTTTTCAAAAAGGTTGATTTAATTAATTCAAAAATGTAAAATTGTGTTAGATAAACAATATGAGTTTAGTTTTGGGTTAGCTTACAGTGAGTCCTTACAGTACACTCCACTAACTTTCAGTGACTGACTCTGACTGTCTTGTCTTCCGAAATTGCCCATTTTATATGCATCTTTCGCTCGTAAAAACTCATTAAAAGGTTAGGTTGTAATTACTGCGGTATGTACTATCATAGAAAAGTTCACGAGTGTCTCGAAGACATCGCAATATCTCACATAGAAAAGTTGTGACGTAGTCGCTGTGACCACAAGGGGCAAATTTTGTTGTATTAACGTCGTAACGCTATCAAAACAGAAAAAGATATACACCGCTAGTTCCGCTCGATGGAAAACGCTATTATTTTAACCACAGAGTAGCTGACAACTGACATTTATAATAGATGGCATGATATTGTTGAACAGTCGCAGTTATATTTAAATATTTGTTATGACTCGAAGTGTACATACACTTCAATTTTTCGTCTCTCCAGTAATGTCCTAGAATCTTCCGGCAAATTTCCAATTTATGTTGAATATTTAATAATATTCATCAGATCATTCAATGCTGTGTGTGGAATTTTATTTACTAATGCCCAGTTCCTCGATTTTTCTTTGAAGACATAACATTTATCAAAGTGTTCTTCATCACCCTCATCCATACTTTCTTCTTGAAAATCACTTTCTACTTACTTAGTCTTTGTGGTTGGTTCTGAACTTGTTCTAGGTACATTTTCATCTGGGACTGGATGAACTTCTTCATTATATTGCAGTGTCCCAATAGACTGAATCAGGTGTTAATTTTGGGGTAGGCACTCCTTCCTTTTTATTTAATTTTTTTTTATTTTTCTGTACCTCCAGTTCTCTTGTAAGACAGATTAGATTTTGGCGTTGGCATTTTAATTATTTACATGGAACTGAATATTCTACCTACATAATACAATATACTAACCAACAAAAATAACCTAACTGTAGATACATAATGTAATCATTACGACAAAAGTTCAATGTTGATAAAATACATTACATGAGTACGATATGTAGTCGTTGAAATGTTTCAAAAATCTATTCATTAGAACCAGTCATTGTCATAATACCTCACAGTAACCGCTATTCAGTTCTACTTTACGACACATACATTTACATACGAACCACAGTACAACTTCATCTCGAGAATTCTTTATTGCACTCTCATAATATCTACTATACGACATCCTAAACGTTATCTTGTTGGTTCTAAAACATTACAAATGCGTGGTCTTTAAGACGGTATAAGAAGTCATTATTTTAATTTTATGACTCTGTGCTATTTGGGCTGAGTATCAGTCGAATATTTGCATAATTTGAGAATGGTTATTCGTCTAGTACTCGTTAAGATCTTCGGGAACTCGTTCAAAAACACAATAGGTAATTTGTCCTACTGTATCACGGGTGCAATGAGTAGCACTCCAACAGCTGCAATGGAAATCATCCTAAACCCCGAACCCCTTGACTTACATGTCATTGGAGAGGCCAGGATGAGTGCATATAGACTGAAACAAACAAAAAACTGGAGAATCCGAACAACTGGACATACCAGAATCACTCATGTAATCAACATCGAAGAACTCGAAATGATTTCAGATTACATGCAACCCCTATACTCTTTCAAAAAACCATTCGAAACACGAATTGATGGATCTGGATGGGCCCCGAGTATAGAATCACAATAAACTGCGGACATAGTCTGGTATACAGACGATTCAAAAACAGTTGAAGGAACGGGAGCAGGAATACATGGGGTGAGGCCATGAAGGGATTACATAATACCACTTGGTAAATGCTCCACGATATTCCAAGCTGGAACACATGCTATCATGGTATGCATTCAGAAGAATCTAGAAAGCGGTTATAGGAAAAAACACATCTACATTCTATCTGACTGTCAAAGTGCTATCAAAGCACTCAACTCTATACAGATAAAGTCCAAACTGGTCTGGGACTGCCTCCAGAACCTCATCGAGCTGGCAAAACACAACAAGGTCACCTTGATGTGGGTGCCAGGTCATAGAGGCATTGAAGGCAACGTCAAAGCGGACCAGCTAGCTAGACAAGCATCTGAAACGCTATTCACAGGGCCAGAACCTGCACACGGGATTAGCAAAAACCGTTGCAGGACCCTGATCGACGAGTGGATAAAAAGAAGACACCAACAATATTGGGATCAAAATGTCGGGCAAATACACAGCAAAGTCATGGTAGGGCATCCAAACCGGACCCTGACGGCTGACCTTCTGAACCAGAACAGAACGAAGACTCGAATAATAATAGGTCTGTTGACTGACACTGCGGCCTAAGAAACACCTAAACACCATGGGAGTACGCAGGGAAACCGTGGAGTGTAGGCTGTGTGATGAAGAGGAGGAAACAGCCTCTCATATTATCTTCGACTGTGACGCCCTAAGTAGTAGGCGACACAGAACCTTTGGAGAGATCAGCCCGGAAACAGGCATGAATCCGAAGAACCTTATCAACAGGCTTCTTAACCTAATTAAAGGCACGAACCTGTTTGAATGAGGAACCACTGACGACAGAGTGATACAATAGACCCCAGCTGGTCGCAGTGTCAAGGGAAGCTAAGTGCCAACCCTGTCTCTGGCCCGTCAGCCTTCAACCAACCAACCAACCACCTACCAGAAAAGCAATTGAGGATTGGTAATCCGGTAATAACCCTCAGGATATCAATAATCCGAACAAAATAATTGCATATGCTGCAATGGAAATTAGTGAATCCTAAATCGAAATAGAGATGAAATTGAAGAAATTTTCAACAAGGTGAATTTGGAATCTTTCCTGAAAATAATAAAAAACAGTTCTAGATTGTGTGTCTTGGGAGCCATGTACAACATTCACGGAACTTCTTAATTCGCCTATAGATAGATATACACTTTATTGTTTAAGAATTTCTAATTGACAAAGTGAGATAAAAAATATAGTTATAAATAAAAGGATTGGTAGAACATACAGGTATTGAAATTGATTGAATATAAAACGAATAGATATGAATATATAGACAAAACAAAAAATAATTAATAAATAAATAATAATAATAACCTTGCATACTATAAAAGCAATTGCATCACAATATATACAAAATTTCGTCCAGCAAATAACATGTATATGGACCGTCATACATGTTGAAAGTAGTATTAAAGCAGCTGAAACACGCAAGAGAGAGAGAAAGAGAAAAAAAAAAGTGTTTACATAATAATTATTTTAGCATCACTTTACGGTATTTGAGACATGTTCACATGATAGACCTGAAGGCTATAAAAAGCCTTTCCAAGAAGCATATTTTTAACTGATCTTCTGAATAGTTTATGATCTAATATGTTTTTAATTAAATTTAATTAAACTGTGGCAAGTGATTGAATATTCTTTTCCCTTCATACATATTAGAGTGTTTTGTTAAATTCAGTTTAGGTATTGGCAGGTGAATATGGCAGCTTTGTCTGGTATTGTAAGGTCTATTTTCAGAAGAATCAGTAACATATTTTTTGTGAATCAGGCATACCACTTCCAGAATAAAGATGCTTATTACAGTTAAAATTCTTTGTTGAACAAAAAGTTGTCTACAGCTATCCCTGTAGTTAGCCCTACACAAGTATCTAAGAGATCTCTTCTGCAGTACAAATACCTGATTCAGGAGTGTTCGATTACAAAATCCCCAAAACGCAATGCCATATCTCAGATGGGACTCTACAAGGGCAAAGTAAGTGGATCTGGCAGTAGATATGTCAAGTTCATTGGCAACAAATCTAACAGCAAAAGATCCGGAAGGTAACTTCTTACACAAAGATGTGACATGTTCATTGAATTTCAGCCTGTTATCAATGTGCAGGCCAAGAAACCCAGTACAGAGTGTCTCTTCAATATTAATACCATCAAGCATGGACGTATAAATATATATTTATTTATACGTCCATGCCATCAAGTAGTAAGTTATCATAGCTGAATTTGAAGTTAACAATTCTGGTTCTATCCACAATGAAACAGAGCAAGTTTGAATCATACCATTGCTTAACTGTCGATAAATCTGAAGAAATCGCTTGTTTCGAAATATCAATGTTTTTCCCATGCCATAATGATGTGGTATCATCAGCGAAAATTATGGAAGATCCTTCAATATTTATTGTAGCGAGATCGTTTATGTAGAGTAAAAACAAGATCGGCACCAAAACAGATCCCTGAGGTACTCCGCAATATAGTGCCGGAAACATACATCGTTCGTTTTCACTATTTGCGATCTATTCTCGAGGTATGATCTGAACCAATCGAGACATGTTCCTCTTATTCCATAGTGATGCATTTTCTGAAGCAGTATTTCGTGGTTAACACAATCGAAAGCTTTCGAAAAATCGCAAAACACTGCTGCAAT
Organism: Gonioctena quinquepunctata; assembly: GCA_018342105.1. Classification (NCBI taxonomy): domain Eukaryota; kingdom Metazoa; phylum Arthropoda; class Insecta; order Coleoptera; family Chrysomelidae; genus Gonioctena; species Gonioctena quinquepunctata. The sequence goes on from JAFIRS010001121.1 coordinate 251,142, forward strand.
TGCTTCACCTTCATTCAAGCTCATGTATACCTTTTCCAATAAAAACTTTTTATCAAAAAATGAAACCGACGAAATACGAAACTGAAAAGTAAAAAATAAAATAAACCTTTTTAGTCTCAATAACTAAGCTCCTAAACTAATGTAAGTAACTAATTTTGAGTCGGCGCCAAACAAACAAGCAAATGAATTAGGTGAGGCGTAAAATATGCGGGTGCGGTGACATTCTGATAATTTTTTGAAGAAATTTAATGATCTTCGTTGATTGTTCGTTTGGCGCCGACTCAAATAGTTACAATTAGTATTAGGAGCTTAGTTATTGAGACTAAGAAGGTTTATTTTATTCTTTACTTTTCAGTTCCGTATTTCGTCGGTTGAATTTTTTGTTAAAAAGTTTTTATTTTTAAGTCTACCAATTACTATCTACTCGTTTTTTGATTACTTCCAAAATACTTACTTACCCACCTTACTTCAACTATTAGCAGTTAAATAATATGATTATCTACTTTTACTATTTGTTGTAATATAAATTATTTTTGTTGTTTATTTCATTATTTTGTATGTCATTCCACCCTCTCATAGAATATAATGATTGTGACGGAAGTAGAACAAAAATAATGACAGTAGCGATCTGTCATTGTCAACTACATATGTGTGCCAATGTTCACAAATGAAAAATCAATTATTCCCTATTTTTATACCCGTAAGGGTGGATAAATTCATTCGAAATCCAAATATGATCAACTATGAGGTATACCCTACTCTATCTATTAAAAAAAGAATAATCCAAATCGAAGAACCCAGTACAAAGTTATGCCTGATAGAATCGGTTAACGGACCAGAATTCAGAGGGTGAGTGATCAATATCCTCCATTTCGCTACCCTCAGGGGTTCATCTTTTATATTCAAATGGGACCAACTTCGAAGTACACCCTATCCACTGAAAAAAAAAGTATCGGATACATAAAAAAAAATATACGCGTCGACTAGAGAACCTCCTCCTTTTTGGTTTCGTCGGTTAAAAAAGAGAAGATTGCGTCATTAGTATTTTTGGAAATCTGAAACCCAAATTGACATTCGTTTAATATTTTTCCATTTGATGAAAATAGTAACAATCTTTTCTTAACTAATTTTTCAATGATTTTAGAAATTGTGGATAACAACGAGATTGGTCTGAAGTTTGATGGGAGGGTAGTGTTACCACTTTTATAAAGAGGTATAACGTTTAAGCCTGAGGGAAATACTCCAGTCTCAAAAGATTGCGGATAGCGCATTGAATGGTAGGTTTTGTAATAGTCTCCTAGTTAATCCATCCGATCCGAAGGATTTATCGTCTTTTATTTCCATTAGTGTTTGTTTTATCTCGTAAACATTTGTAGGCATTAATCTAAAATAGGTTTGGCAGGAAGTATTGTCGAGATAGCATATAATAAATGCCAGCAGATTATTCAATACGAAAAATGAAAATTGGACAGTTTTGAGTTGTGAAAATAAACGCATTCGAGTACCATAGCCACATACCAAATTTAAAACCGCTTTCTTCAAAATTACAGAAAAAATGAGGAGTGGGGGCGTGGTCATCCGGTATAATAGCATATTTTTCATTTGCTCGCTTAATTTTATGATGAATCAGTAAATAGTAACAGTATATTCAATGAATTAAGTTGGTATTGAAATCGATCAATATTTCCCTAGCTACCGTTGTTTGTATTCCAATCAAAAATTTTACATTAGCTTTCATTCCATATATAAATGAAAGTATGGACAAATTATTGAGACCAGTTTTTACCTTAGAAGTGAATTGTAAAATCGTACCCGGTCTCGTTACTTTGGGAAAATATGATGGAACACATCCCTGTATTACCGCCGCTACCTCAACTGATAAGGTAATGTAAACAATCCGAAGATTTATGATGCAGTCAAAACAAACAATATAACAGAAATCCTAATATTACTAATATTACATAAAATACAAATAAAATTGTCCATAACATATGACGAAAATGTCGCTTGGAAATACGTTTGAATCCAACTTATCGTATGTGTTCAAAGTACCTAAATGAAAATAAAAGCAAGAAAAAAAATCCTGTGCGGTCTGTTGACCCCCGTCAGGAACGAAGTTTCTTACGCTTTTTTTTTCGACTCCGAGTGTAATTCGATATGGAGACTTAGATTGTTTATATCATAGAATTGTAATTATAATATACTGACTAGAATGCATTTCAAGCTGCGCGAAATGTCCCATGCATGGTGGCCGCCATTGTTGTTTATGTCCTCCTCGCAGTAGCGGAACAATTCCAGTGGCATTGATTGTAATGGAAAATAGGGTATATCATAATAAAACGTTTTTTTTTAATAAATGATGCATCAAAGGTACAGAGAATTGTGAATATAAATGTTATATACCTATGTAAAAAATCTTTACTCTATTATATGAAGATATATGAGACATGTTTTACATATCCTTATAATTGAATAGGTATTTCTATCAAGATTTTTTATGGCACTATTACATCAATATTTGAAAAATGACTAAGTTATAAGGTCACATTTGATGTGGGTGCCAGATCATAGGGGGTTCAGAGATAAAGAAACAGATTGCCTCGCCAAAGAATAACAAAACACACAATTTCCAGACTCAGAAACCTTCTGTGGAAAGTCCATAAGAGAGGAGAGTTTCGAAGCTGGGAAACATGAAATGAAATCTCAGTGGAATAAAGTGCCAGGATAAAATCAATAAGCGAAAAGGCTAGTGAGCCTATTGCCAAAGAAAGTTGAACAGCTTCTCGAGGTGGACAAGAAATACTTGAAATTGGTAAAGGGACTCTCACTGGACACTAGACACTGCCCTCTGAGGTATATTTTTAATATTGTATTTCTCCATTTTTCAACCGACGAAACCAAAAAGGAGGAGGTTCTCTAGTCGACGCCTATATTTTTTTTATGTATGACCAAGCATTACTTTTTACAGAGGAGTCCGATTCTGCTGATTCTTTTTTCATTGCATAGGGCATACTCCTAAGTTGGTCCCATTCGAATTTGAAAAAAAAATCTATTCCTAAGGGTAGCAAAATGGAAAATATTTGTCGTTCACCCTCTGAATTTTGATCCGTCAACCGATTCTTTCGGGCATAAATTTGTACTGGGTTTTGCGATTTGGATGATTTTTTTTATTACCTAGGGTATACCTCATAGTTGATCATATTTGGGTTCGGAATGAATTAATCCACCCCTATTGGTAGAAAAATGGGGGATGATTGATTTTTCACTTGTGAACATTGGCACACATATGTAGTTGACATTGACAGATCGCTATTGTCATTATTTTTGTTCTCCTACATCCGTCACAATGATAACATTCTATGGAAGGATGGAATTATATACAAAGTGATGAAATGAACTTACCAGAACTATCAAAAATAATGTATATTATATAACAGTAAATAGTTGAAGTAGATAATCGTATTATTTAACTGTTATTAGTTGAAGTAAGGTGGGTAAGTAAGTATTTTGGAAGTAATAGAAAAACAAGTAGGTAGTAATTAGTATATTTCAGCCACAAAAAATTGAAAAATAAAAACTTTTCTAACAAAAAATTAAACCGACGAAAAACGTAACTGAAAATCAAAAAATAAAATAAACTTCCTTAGTCTTGATAACTAAGCTCCTAAACTAATGTAAGTATCTAATTTCGAGTCGGCGCCAAACGAATAATCAACGAAGATCATTAAATTACTTCAAAAAAATTATCAGAATGTCACCGTGAATCTCGATGCCATCATTTTACGCTTTACTTAGCTTGTTTGTTTGGCGTCGACTCAAAATTAGTTTAGGAGCTTAGTTATTAGGACTAAGGAGTTTATTTTATTTTCTACTCTTCAGTTCCGTTTTTCGCCGGTTTAATTTTTTGTTAAAAAGTTTCTATGTTAGTGATCTTTGCCTCTCGACTATACCGTATATTTTCATTGTTTGAGAATATTTTTTTAATTCTATATTGTTGACGATTCAAAATGTATCATATTAAAACTGTTTTTTGAAAATGCCTTCATCTGAAAGGGAATGGATTGAAATTTTAATTATGATTGGTGTTGGCGATATGATGCGGACTCAACCAGAGGTATGCGGATTATTCCATGAAATGCACCCAGATAGTGAACCTATTTAACAACCTACTGTAAGCAGAATAGAGCAAAAATACAGAGAATTAGAACACGTGAGGGATGCACCAAACCAAGGTAGACCTACAGTTGATAAAAATAATCAACAAGACGAGATGTAATTTTGTCGGCATCTGGATTTCTTACAAAATACATTAATTCCTGATTTGACCCAGCTTTTTCCTGATATTCAAATAGCCAATAATTTAGACCGCAGAAGGCGCACCGCAACATTTTGATGCAACTTTGGTAGTGTATCCAGTAGCTGCATAACTACGTAATTTCATATAATAATCCTCAATACGTTTATTCTTCATTTCGTTTTTTGTAAAAATACAGTATCATATAACTATCTAATAAAATTTTGAAAACACCTTTTGTATTGCTGCCCACCCTCTACCAATTTGACGCAGCTTGTGATATATTTTTGAAATCAGCTCAGCAAGTTAACTCATAAATAAAAAAAATGAGGGTGTTCATTTAATAAAACCGCTGATGACGTCATCACTCGAAGGTAGATCACCCTGTATATTGGATTATTATTTAAAAAAAAACAGTAAATTGAAATGAAAAATCGACCTGTTTCGGGAATTTTTAATGATATTGTTTATTTAGCTAATAATGAATGTATGCGTTACTTTATGGACACACTGAAAAGGCGATATGTATAAATAAGCATAGCCACATATCATTACCTACTACTACAAACTAATGTAACGCTTTTCTTTATATATAACAGTTTTTAATTTATCCACTATGATCACTATAACAAAAAAGACAAAAGTACAAAGACACATCCAAACCGAACACAAAGAAATTAAAGAAAATTGGTGATTTGGCAACGCTTATAAATGCCAACCGACAACGCCGTTATGTTTACAAATAGATGATATAAATACTACCGTCATACGTTCAGTTGATTATCTTCGTCGCACGCATGTAATATGCTTATGAAGTCATACTTTTCTTCATTGTTTGGTGTCCTCCTTGGCTATCGCATAAGGGTGCCACAAAATTCGGGTGCGCAGTAGACTAAGCGCGTTCTAGTCAGTATATTATAATTACAATTCTATGGTTCATATTCGTATATTTTCGTCACGTAAGGAAAAAGCGAGCCCCCTCCATGCTTCCAAACGATCCAATAAATCAATTGATATCGAGGTAGCAGAATATGTTGCCATCAATCTCATGTATCCACCATTTCGTGTTTTTTTTTCTCAATATTTTTCCCTTTGAAAGTTGACGTTTTCTATTCGATCACATTAAATTGTCATTATACCATGCAATACTATACCTATATATCCTTTTCCCAACTCCTCCGCCACAGTAAAAGGTATTTTATTCCTGATGATATTATTCGTTATATTTTATCAAATTGACGTGCCACATATTCAACTTCGACATTGAGAAAATTATGTCCAAAAAAACATATAATCATCTAAATACATGTTATATAGAAATATAAAAAAAACAAAAATATCTTCCACTTATTACCACTCAACGATAATATCCGACTTGTATTCGCATAGATATCCTACCGCTCATGTATTATTTTAAATTGTGTATCCCTTTGCCACTAACCTTTCATTATGTATTAACTATCTACAGGGTAAGTCAACAGGATTCCCGCAGTTCATTGCTCCTTAACGAATATATATTTCGATTTCTTATATTTGTTTTTGTCAAAGGGCCATCTAAGAGCATCTTCCAAAATAATTTTCATTCATACAGGGTGCATCATTGATGCGTGGCTAACCAAAGTTGTTCTTTTTCAAATGAAGCACGCGGTATATTTTCATATTTTCCGATCAGCTGTTCCATTGACTGCACAATGATTCTTTAAATTTTGAATTTCGTTGCGGCGTTGCCGAGTTATTTAAGAGATATCTATTTTGTAGACTTCTTTTCGAAAAATTACCTATTTCACATTTCGAAATATTTAGTAAAGATAATTGGGGAATCGTTGGTCGATATGATGATGTTCATTGAGAATACCAAGAATTTGGAACAAATTTTATAGGATGTTCGAAATGGATATATTTTCATTTAAATCAACTTCTTTTTAATGACTACACTTTTCCTTCCCGACGTCACGTACCTTAAACAACCTGTTTCCGAGATATTCTGGTTTGAAGGAATTATTCAATATCAAATCAACAATTCTATGGATTTTTTTTATCTGCATGTTTGTTCATAGAAAATACTGATACTGAATGATGTTTCAATTATTTTTTTCCATCTTCAAAAGCATTCTTGGCAACTCATGAATAACTAGCATAGCAAAAGAAATTTTCAAATGTAACTATTTTTTCTAGTTTTGTTATCCATGACTACCGCTGAAAAAATGACTATCGGAATTTGTAAATAGAGGTAACTGTCAAACTAAAATCCAGTTGTGTTAAAAATTATTTTGGCATTATGAATTATCGTTTAGAGGACATGGTTGAAATGGTGTATGCTTTGGGGAAAAGTGATGGCAATTGCTTACTAGCATCTAGATTATACGAACAAAAGTTTCCTGAGAGAAGACATCCAGACCAGCGAGCATTTCGAGACCTCAAAACAAGATTTGAGGAAACCGGAAAAATGTTTTACAAAAAGTTTAAACGTGCTTGTCCTGTAACGAATGATGAAAATACTCTTGATATTGCATTGCATATTACCGAGAATCCCCATGTGAGTACACGTATTTTGAGTGGAGAGTTGGGAATATCTCAACGTAGTGTGTCTCGGATGGTGAGAAAATGCAATTACCATCCATATCATATGCAGTTAATGCAGTAGCTGACTGAAAGAGATTTTCCAAAGCGAATGCGGTTTTGCCAATGGGGTGTAGATAAAATCAACCAAGAACCTGATTTCTTTTTATTATGTTCTATTTTTGGACGAAGCCACGTTTCACAACAATGGCCATGCGAATCGGCATAATATGCACTATTATGCAACTGAAAATCCTCATTTTGTTAAATATGTCAATCACCAACAACGTTGGTCACTGAATGTTTGGGGAGGTATCATTTTTTCAACGGTCATCTCAATTGAAGAAAAATCTAAGATTTCTGCGAAGTCAGTTATCAAATTTATTAGATGATATTCCATTGGCAATAAGGCAGAGAATGTTGCTACAACAAGATGGTGCGCCTGCTCATCACCACACTGATGTGCGGGAATACATTGATAATGAATTCCGTGAAAAATGGATAGGTAGAGGAGGGCCAGTTCAGTGGCCCAAGGTCACCGGACCTTACAAAAATTGATTTTTTTCTATGGGGATACATTAAATGGGTTGTCTATCTAACTCCGCCTACAACTCCTGAAAATATGAAAGCAACAATTTGTACTGCTTTCAGGGAAATTTCAGAGGACATGCTGGCACATGTGGATACTAATTTCCGAAACAGATTGAGAGTGTGTATTGGTGAAAATGGCAGGCACATTGAACATTTGCTGCATTAATTATTGTTATTTTCTGTTAGATTCGAATAAATATGATTTTTATGCAAAGTTTAATTCCAAATATGATACCAAATTCGAACATTGTCAATATTTTATGTGGAAAAATATCCATCTTTAGGATGGAGAATATCTCGGAAACCAGTTGCTTTAAGGACATGACATGGAGAATAAAAAGTGTAGAGTTATCAAAAAGGAGATGATTTAAATGAAAATATACAGGGTGTTCCGTTTGAAAAAATCAAAATACCGATGTTTGTTTAATGTAAAAAAAGCGTGGGGTGCTTGATATCAGTTGTCTAAATTTTTTTATCGCTATTCCTAAAGGTAGAGTCATTATGAAAAGTAGAATCACCCCACGCTTTTTTTTACATTAAAGTAAATTTTTTTGTCAATGACTTTTTAACTTTTTAGTGCTACAAAAAGCGTGTTTATTTAGTTTTTATAAACTATAATTTTATTTTTAACTTTTCAGTGCATATTGCTAGAAAAGCGTGTTTTTAGACTTTCCAACTACGGGAAACTCTTCGAATAATTCATTCACATGAGAAGATTTTACCACCTTTTGTTGATTGTAGGGGGGGGGGTCGATATGGCTCTCCAGTCTCTACGTAAGTCTAAGTTTGTGTTGTTGTATCGAACATCCTGTACAATTCATTTCAAATTCTTGGTATTCTCAATGAACATCATCATATCGACCAAGGATTCCCCAATTATCTTTACTAAATATTTCGAAATGTGAAACAGGTAATTTTTCGAAAAGAAGTCTACAAAATAGATATCTCTTAAACAACTTGGCAACGCAGCAACGAAATTCAAAATTGAAAGAATCATTATGCAGTCAATGGAACAGCTGATCGGAAAATATGAAAATATACCGCGCGTGTTTCATTTGAAAAAGAAAAACTTTGGTTAGCCACGCATCAATGATGCACCCTGTATAAATGAAAATTATTTTAGATGGTCCCTTTGACAAAAAAAATATAAGAAATCGAAATAGTGATACATTAAGGAGCAATGAACCACGAGAATCCTGTTGTCTCACCCTGTATAACCAACCGCACTTGGTTTTTTTCGAAGTCACTTGTACCCTTTGGCTTCTCACTCATATATTGATTAATTTAAATCTAAAATTAATGTCATTTTTATCCTAACCTTTCTGATTTTTTCCACCTTGTGGGCGGCCATGGCATTTCAACCATCGTCGTAGTTGGATACAATTATGTGCTTCAACTGTTGTATGTACTAATGAAGCACCATCAATTAATATTTCATTCAATTGCACTGATACTTAGGGTAATAACCCGTGGTTATCCAGCCATATTTGTTTACTGAATGTTCCCGAAATTACCAGCTTGTTTAACATGGCTTGCGCGTAACGAGTCGAGAAAAGGCCCATTGACTAGTATAGCACTCTTCACAGGAACACGTATATTGGAATATTTGAGTTTAACATCGAATTGTATACTATACTTTTTCTACGACGGCAACTCTTTAACAAAAATATTTAGACACCAGTTTGAGGCATTTCCCCACATATAAGTAACACTTTTTTCAATCACTATGTGAATCTATCAATATTCCAAATAATAGTTTGCATTAATTAACTGTTTGAAGCTGCGCATGCGAGTTGAATGTTGTGGGGTTACGATTTTGGAATAGGGACTGTGCTATTTTCACACGATGTTGAGAACAATTATTTTTGAGAATTTCCTGTGCACTCGCACTATATAAAATATAAATGATGAAACATAATTTGAATATTCATTTTTGACATTACATATAAACTTCAATTGTGCCTCTGTTCACAATGCATTTTATGGGACTCAAGCCAACAATAACCGGAGTGTAATGGCATGTATCAATGAATTGAATAATTGTATTTGCATTCGATTGAAAATATAAAACAAAGTTACAGGATTTGGAAAACGTGTATTGAACATGACCTGTGGACGATACATGATATAAATTGGCTTTCGGTCAATCTTGACCATGTAGTAAGTACATTTTTATGGGGTGTCTATAGTGAGGTGGAATCACATGCTATATTCAAGTCAGTCAACATCACATTGACACAAGTATCCAAAGTTAATGAGGGAAAACTTTTCCATGAATATTCAACAATTTTGAGGGATAACAAAATTTTTTTCCATCTATTATGTCAATTGATCATTATCAGCTATAGATTTGAATTCAATGAAAAATATGACCGACTTAATTTTTTACCGTATTTTCTTTCAAATGGAAATATAATCCATATATGTATTCGAAACTCGAATTCGACGTTTCTCTCAGACATTATATTTTTCCCCTTTTTTTTTGTACAAATTATTACTTTATTATTGAACTTTTGACCCCCTGTGATTTTTGAAAAAGAATTTGAAGTTCATACTCGAATTTGTTGTTGAATGAAGTACTTGAATGATAATTTATACCTATGAAACTTTAATTTTTTTCAATTTATTGGTTTTTGCAAAGTTTTAACTCAAAACAAAAAAGAGGTTGTATGTCAGTACATAAAGTATACATTATCCCAACGCCATGCTAACCATATGAGGAATAATATAATTGTAGTCGTAGGAAAAGTATAGTATATAATGAGCATGGAATATATATTGCTCGTACGTACTTATACTTCTGGGGAATGGGCATATTCCCATGCTCGTAATACAATATACTATTTTAGGTAACCATAAAATAATTACATCATTTACGTTCACAGGTCATGATACACAGTCCCCACAGGAGAAATGCTTCGGTACAAGGAAGAATTTTGTGGTCGGAATCGAATCGAGAAATTGCAACTTTAAATATAAATCAAACGATAACTTGCCTTACTGTTGGAATGCTGTTGCCAGACGAAGAGAAAGACATGCTTATAATCGGTAAGGATATATCCTTTCGAAATAGGAATGTTCTCTATATTGTTCATTGAACTATTTATATATATCATTGATCTATCGAAGGCATTTGATACAGTTCACCAATCCATTCCATTAGACACTCTAGAAAACAATGGAATAAGAGGAAACGCATTAAAATTATTACAATCATACCTAACAGATCGGAAACAAATAGTAAGAATTAAAAATATAAAGAGTACTGAAAGTAATATTGAATGTGGAGTACCTCAGGGGACGGTTTTAGGTCCAATACTATTATGTATATATGTGAACCAATTATTTTCCGTCGGATCGTCCGGTAAAATAACTAGCTTTTTAGATGACATTGCGATTTTTTCCTCAGGGGAAACATGGCTCGAGGTCAAGAAACAAGCAGACCAGGATCTGGAAATGATTAATGATTGGTTTAATTACAGACAACTTTCTTTAAATTTCAACAAAACGTTTTTCTACCTTTCTGTAATAATAAATCTTTCCTGCCACACTACCAATTCATAACTATTCAAAATACATTCAGAATATCCTCAACAACAAATATAGATTATTAAGGAGTTTTAATAGATTCTCATTTGAGATGAAATTTCCATTTAAATTATTTACTAAAAAAACTAAGGAGCATTCTCTATAAGTTCCGTCAACTCGTAGAAAGTTATTTGAACATACTGCCTGATAAGATGGGGAGGGGTATCAAAAACATACCTTCGCCCACTAGTCGTGATACAGAAGAAATTCACAAAACTAATGTTTCACAAATCTTTTCGCTATAGTAGTGATAAGTTGTATGAAGAATCAGGCATATTCGACCTGAGACAATTATTCTATAAGACACTTGTGCTAAATCAATACAAGAGAAGGAAAAACTCAGTCAGCCGTGCCATAAGTATATTACACGTCATAAATATAAATACATCATACCACATGCGTTCAAAAATGTAAGGCAGAGATCCTATAATTTTCTGGGACCAACTGAATTTAATTCCCTACCAGAATGCATAGAATCCTCAAAATGCATTCGAAAATTGAAAAAAGGGCTCGAGAAATTAATAGCACGTCAACCTCGTAAATAAATTGACCAAATATTTGATCATGGTATTTCTTAAAAAAAAGTGATTTTAATTATACCTCATGTGAATTATTCTATCTTTATTCGTCTTCAATGGCTTTGTGACTGTTCTAACTTCTAAAGGATTTTATTTATAGACCATGTGATTCATTTAATATCTACACGTTTCTTAGGTTTTGTGATTTATTTATACTATATGTGAAATATTTTATATTTTCACGTCCCCAATACCTCTGTGATTGTGTTAACATCTGAGCGATTTTAGTTATACTTTTTTTCTTACTTCTATGCTCCTTGATCTTTTATGTATGAAGATTTATATTTCAATTTATTCGTTTTAGTGATTTTAATATTTGTTTGTTATGAAATGTGTTCAACTGTTTTTCACCACAAACAAGCCACATCTGTTGCTTCTGTAGTCTTGTTAAACTTGTAAAATTTTGTGTAAATCTCAATTCCAGAGAAGGAATCTCAGTTCCAGAGATCTCTTCTCAACAATAAATTAGATTCTCAAAGGAGGTACAATATCTAGGAGTAAATATGGATCAAAAACTGATTTAGGATCCACATGTTAGAGGATATCATCTACAGCCTTCTGGAAATGCCTTCATGCTTACAAATGAGTTGTCGCAGGGGCACAACATTGCTGAAGGATTTCGGAGAAAATCTATCTGAACCATCCATGAGAAATAAGTATTTAAATTTAGTTTCTTTTTTTGCTCTAATATGAAATATACCCTCAAAACCATTTCAACTAGGCATGACTTTCCTCTCAGAACAATCACAGAAGATCGCCGTTAGGGGATGGTTGGAGAACCATTACTGGACATGGGAGCTTTAGCATGAGATGTCCCTAAGAAGTGGTACTCGCAGTCTCTTTGGAACGCTCCTACGGTATTTCAAAATGAAGTAGTAGCTATAGATATTCAATTTCATTTCTGCTTCTGTCCTGAATGTTACAAATAAATATATACTTCCTGGCAGGCAGGTTGCTCTAAGAGCTCCAAGACGTTGAACTTTTGTGTCTTAATTGATATGGGACTACAAACAATCTCTAAAGCAACTGACAACCGCAAACTAACAATTTGTGTGGGTGCTTGGACATGAGGGAACTAGAACCTAAGAAATAGCCGACACATTTCCCGATGATGCACCTAAGGTACCATACAGGACCAGAGCTATTTCGTGGCTCACAAAAAGCGATATTATAGAACTCCGATTCGGGAAAAAGAAATGAAGAGAGTCATGATAAGAAAATATTCATCAAACAGGATGAACATGCTTTTTGATCTAATAAAAAGTAAACTGGGTCTGAAAACAACCCTTATTTCTGGTCATCTGCCACTGAGGTATCACCTGAATTGAATTGGAAATAGAAAACCCAGGAAAGTGCAGAATTTGCAATGCAGCAGGTAAAACTGCCGAACAAATACACTGCGAATGTACACTGCCAGCCGACTAAAGGCTGAAGTAGTAGAAAGGGGTGACTCTAGCACCCGAACTCAGCTAGCTCCCAGAGAAAATCAAGAATTCTCAAGAAGTTTGGATATTTTGTATCTATAATAATTAGGGTTATTCACAAAAACTCGTGCTGGTTGAAGTGATGGAGAGCCATTGAGCTCAGCAATCTAATCGAATTTGGAAATGCTAATTCACTGAGAAATGTATTCTTCCACCAGCCAATTTTTGAATTTTGACTTCCACCTAAGAACAATGGGTGTTTGTTACAGTGAAAGAGATCATTTGCCTCACGTTTTCGTGACTTGTCATTTCAGTGAAACACTACTAATAATTTTCGAAAAGCTGAGCTTCATAAATCATTTCTGACTTTTCTGTGACTTTTTATTTTAGTGGGACACTACTATTTTTTGAAAAGCTGAGCTTCATAAATCATTTTTGACTATTGATGGGTTCGGATATGCCTCAATGTGATTTCGTTTTTCTCTTTGGTTTCCAGGAACGAGTTCACATATTTTGGTTTACCACGTCCACGACAACAAAGATATCTTCTACAAAGAGTGTCCAGACGGTGTGAAGTCCATCGTATTTGGCACGTTCAAAGAAAGCAAATCAATCGTCATGGTAGGAGGTAACTCTTCAGTACATGGTTACGATCATTCAGGGAATGAAGTATTTTGGACGGCCATTGGAGACATTGTCGCGTCACTGGTCTTGATGGATTATAATAAAGATAACTCCAATGAGGTAATCTGATATTTGTCAAGATAAAGCCGTAACTAAGGTGGTTGAGAAATAAAATACTCAGTGGTCCCTATCTTTGAACTGACGTGACTCATGCTCGGTGAAAAGAGACTCAATTTACTGAATGAAACTTTACGAAATAGCCGTATAACATAATATCAATAAATAGCGCTATGTTAACAATAATTTTTCCTCAACGTGAGTTATTTGAAAATACCAGTATTATCTTCACCTGAGGAAGTATTGTATAGCGAAACACGTGTTGTGGTTTTGTAAACCCAGTTTAATAAAAAGCATTTAGCGAAGTGCTTTTTGTTTTCTTGATTATATATTTTCATCATGTATAAATCTAAATTATCATCTAATTATTTCTAGCTGGTGGTGAGTTCCGAAGATTTCAGTATACGCATTTTCGATAAGAAACAAATCATAGCTGAGCATGTTGAAACTGAAGTGGTAACCAATTTGGTGGCATTGCCAGAAAATAGATTAGCATATTCTGTATCTAATGGCACCATAGGAGTATACGAACAAGACGTTCGACTATGGAGAGTCAAGGTATAGTATTTTACACTTAGTTGAAATAGGATAATAATAGAAATAAAACAATTTTGAGCTTTTTAACAGGAATCATTTTATTAAACTCTCATTCTGGATGAGAATACTCTGTGAATTGAAATTCTAACTGACGTGACTCAACAATATTCAGGATACAGGGTGAGTCAAACTTCAGGAGGTGATTCCTCACAATATTCTAATATGAGTTGTCCAAATAAATATATGTCCGGAAACGCTTCGTTTCCAAGATACAGGGTGTTGAAGTTTTATTTTTATTTTCGTTTTTTTTTAAATATCTTTCGAAATACTGACCTTTATTAAACGAAAATTTGTATTGAGGAATTTTTTGAGGTGTCGAATTCGTACCTGACGTTATTATTGCTCTTACTCGTAGGGGGCGCCACCTACACGTCTTTTTTTTAAGATTCATAACTTGTTTGAGCGTACTTCTAGCACATTTTTCAGTAAAAAAATCAATTCCTCTATCATATCTACGTAAAAAAGCTACCATTATTACAAGTCGCTAAAAGCAACCGTTTTCTAGATATTTGGACTTGAAAATTTCAAGTTGATTATTTGAATTTGGCGTTTAAGTAAGTAGTTCTGGTAATTACATATTATGTGAGAGTTAAACGTTTTGTTGTTTTGTTGGAGTTTTAAAACACTAATTTTGAAAAAATGGATTATTTAAACAATAATGCTCATTTAGCTGATATGCATTTCGTTTATGGCCTTGCGGATGGCAATGCGCGCGAAGCAAGACGTATTTACCAGGAGCGATTTCCTAATCAAGTACTGCCTTCAGCTCCAACATTTACCAGTCTCCACCATCGTTTGGCAGAAATAGGTAGCTTCAAGAGGGCAGCTGATATTATTGGAAGACCACGAGTAGTCCAAACCCCAGAATTGGAAAAAGCTGATTTGAACGCTCTCGAGGAGAATCCAGAAACAAGTACAAGAATAATTGCTGAGGCTCTCAATTCTACTCAGTCCACAGTTTGGAGAATTATCCACAATCAACAATTTTATCCATACCATATTCAAAGGGTACAAGCTCTTTTGCCACGAGACTTTCCCCAACGCATTACTATGTGTAAGTGGTTTTTAAGAAAATTGGCTGGAAATCTTTAATTTCTACGATATGTAATCTTCACGGACGAGGCAAACTTCTCCCGAAATGCTATCACAAACTTTCATAAAATCCATGTTTGGACTCTCGAAAATCTGCACGCAGTTAGTGGAAGACATTATCAGTATCAATTTTCTGTAAATGTATGGGCGGCAATGATTGATAATTACTTGATAGGTCCTTTCTTTCTTCCGTTCTGACGAAATGGCGCAACTTACAGATACTTTTTAGGAAATGAATTGCCGGGACTACTTCAGAATGTACCATCAGAAATTCGTATCCGCATGTGGTTTATGCATGATGAGGCTCCGGCACATTTTAGCGTTGTAGCCAGGGAATTCCTTAACACTGTCTTTCCAAATCGATGGATCGTTAGGGGTGTAGAATAACCTAACCAGGCGTGGGCACCAAGGTCCCCAGATCTAAACCCGCTAGATTTTTTTTTGGGGACATTTAACTAGTTTATAAAACACCAGTAGCGAACGGGGAAGATCTGAGAAACCGAATAGTAGACGCCTGTGAAACAATAAGAAACACACCAATAATTTTTGAGCAGGTACGAGATTCAATGACTAGAAGACTGAATGCCTGCATCTTCGCTGAAGGTGGACACTTTGAACAATTTATTTGATTACAATTCAGTTTCCTTTATTTTATTTTATTCTACAAATCCAAAATTTCTTGAAATAATATTTTGATATTTCTTGCAAATTTTAATTAAACAAATACAGATTTTGCACCTTTGATACAAAAATAACTATTTCAAACGAGTAGAAATAAATAGAATAGGTGGCGCCCCCTACAAAAAACCAAAACTACTTACTTAAACGTCAAATTCATTTCCTAAGCATTCTTGTGAAAAATGCAAAATAATGGTAATAACTTCAACACGCATCGACTTGAAATTTTCAAGTCCAAATATCTAGAAAACGGTTGCTTATAGCGACTTGAACCAGGGGTAGCTTTTTTACGTAGATATGATTGAGGAATTGATTTTTTTACTGAAAAATGTGCTAGAAGTACGCTCAAAGAAGTTATGAATCTTCAAAAAAGAGAAAGACGTGTAGGAATT
This sequence comes from Gonioctena quinquepunctata, assembly GCA_018342105.1. Taxonomy (NCBI): domain Eukaryota; kingdom Metazoa; phylum Arthropoda; class Insecta; order Coleoptera; family Chrysomelidae; genus Gonioctena; species Gonioctena quinquepunctata. Next base: position 267,676 of record JAFIRS010001121.1, read on the forward strand.
TGACACCTCAAAAAACCTCTCAGTACCAATTTTTGTTCAATTAAGGTCAGTATTTCGAAAGATATAAAAAAAAACTAAAATAAAAATAAAACTTCACACCCTGTATCTTGGAAACGAAGCGTTTCCAGACATATATTTATTTGGATAATTCATATTAGAGTAGTGTGAGGAATCACCTCCTGAAGTTTGTCAAAGTACTTTTGAATTTTAGTTGCCCATTTTGCTAGATGATTGCCGCAAAAACCCAGAAAAATCCGTGCAATACCACATCTTCTTAACAATCTCAACTAATTCTGTCCTATATTTGTCGACGAAGAAAATCCTTCGTAACAATAATATTTTATTTACATAAACTCAATACTTATTATTTTCTCCAAATTTCATGTTGCTCCCATCTGGTTTTGAACTGATGATAATTTTGGAGTTCTTGTGACCATGATCGGCGAATGAATACCAAAATTTGTTGAATGTAGTAAAGTGATGACGTCATGTGGAGAGTACTTATTGAAAACACATATTGATTACATATTCGTTCGGGATAATTGATGAATGCAATAGAGTAAAAAAATTTAATCAAGTTATTTTTGTAGTCCAAACACTTCGCCATTTCCATCCACTATTACGATCTACTTGGCCAGTCGTCCCCCCAGCTGATTACTGGATGGTCCAATGGAAAAATAGATTGCCGATCCATCAAAACTGGAGAGGTTCTCTTCAAAGATACGCTGAATTCTGGAATAGCTGGTATAGTTGAAGGAGATTATCGATCAATAGGAAAAACAGATCTCATTTGCGTTTCATCCGAAGGGGAAGGTAATCTATTACGTATTTGAGATATTGCAGGGTGTTGGACAAAAAAATCTATTCTTCGTCTTCGCTAACGTTTCGCGAGTATATTTCTCGCTTCTTCAGAGCTATAATATAAATAAAAGAAGTTTTGTTAGTTCACGACTACATTGGAACAATGCAATTATATTTCCGTAAAGTACGTTTTTGTTGTACTGTGATATTCAGGTGACAGTACAACAAAAAAAAACAAAATTGTGAAATCGGTCGATGATGAACATAAACCTTCCTCAATGTATGAAGTATACAGATCCACCCTGTCATTTGTAAATGTTAAAAACAATTTCGTTACTCCCATCTTTTTTTGTTTTATCGATGATCAAGATACAACTGCTGTTACCTCCGTAGAACTATGCATAGACTATTCATGGCCTAATTTTCCTTTGGATGTTTCCATATCCTTTGTAAACACCACAATGGCAACTTCAACATTGATAAATGTATTGTCAAAAGTTTCGAAGATAATTCTCAATATTTCTTACATTATAATTGGTAAATCCTTTTTTACATCTCATCCTCTTTTTACGAGCTTTTATTCAACTTGCTTCGTTCGTATGTCATTCGTTCGTTCTGTCATTCTTTCCGGTTCAAAATTTGTAACCCATTTTTGGAGCATCCGATTGAGCTGAAATTTGGCAGGTGTTCATAATTCCGGTGACGATGCATTATAAAATTTTTGTTAGAGGAAAAAACGAAATGGCGGCTCCAAAATGGCGGACGAGGTTTGTATTTATGGTCCGATTTAATTCAAAATTGGTATGTAGGGGTTTTCGGGGTCGGAAATTATAAATTTTTTGTCAAAATTCATAAATTCAAGATGGTGGACGAGTTTTATGATTGAAGTCCGATTCGATTCAAAATTGTTATGTGGGGGTTTTCGGGGTCGGAGATTATGCATTTCTTGTCAAAATTCAGAAATTTAAGATGGCGGCTCCAAGATGGCGAACGAGTTTTATGATTATGGTCCGATTCGAGTCAGAATGGTATGTGGGGGTTTTTGGAGTCGGAGATTATACATTTTTTGTCAAAATTCATGATTTCTAAATGGCGGCTCTAAGATGGCGGAGAAGTTTTGTGATTATGGTCCGATTCCATTCGAAATTTGTATGTGGGAGTTTTCGGAGTCGGAAATTATGAATTTTTTGTAAAAATTTATGAAATTGAAATGGCTTATGGAATTTTTGTCAGGGATGGCGGACGAGATTTAAGTTTATGGTCCGATTCTATTCAAAATTGGTATGTGGGGGTTTTCGACTCGAAGATTATGAATTTTCTATCAAACTTCACAAATTCAAGATGGTGGATGGGTTTTGTAATTATAAACCGATTCGATTCTAAATTGGTATGTCGGGGTTTTTGGGGTCGGAGATTATGAATTTAGTCGAAGATTATTGATTTTAGTTGAATTTTATGAATTGAAGATGGCAACTGCAAGATGGCAGATGAGTTGATCTTTAGATGGTCTCCTCATTGAAGGACTAGATACCTCAGAACTTACGGGAAAAGAAGGCCTCATAATAACGATGCTTTAACAGAAATGCATAGATTGCGAAGTACTCAAAAACTAAAAAGTACAAAATAAAATAATTAATAGCTTTTATTCAAATACACCAAAAAGTAAAAAAGAATTGCTTTGGATGTGTGACGTAGGTTATTTATTGAGTTATAGATTCAAAAGCTTGTCGCTTTTGTATTCGAACTGAAAGCTTTGCGCGACAAGTTTTTGAATGTACAGAGTGGCCACTTTTTTAATGGGATTGTATTGGTAACTTTTAAACCATAAGAGTTAGAAGGTCGGTCAAATGGAGAAAAAGTTGCATTCATAGAAGCATTGTCAAGCAGTTCAAACAAATCGAGATTATCAGGGCCGGTTATTGAGATATCATAAGAAAAGTAAATTATGTCATTTTGATTTTTCTTTTTTTCCCACTTTATTTCGAATATTATCAAAAAATGTCACAGGAGTTTTTTATTCGACAGAAAATTATCCTCAATTTGACATAATCAGATTTCGTATCCAACGTTTCGTACGCTCTGGGCCACCCTCAACCTCATTTTTTTCAATACGGATCTGCATATGAAAGAAAAATCAAATGATTATTCGAAAGTAAATGATGAACATTAATGAAGTAAGTGTTCGAATGTCCACCATTTTGTAAAATGCACTTTGCGGTTCTGGAACCCATACTTCTTATACATTTGCTTATTTCGTCTCCTTGAATACCTTCCAATACATTCTCAATCTTCTCGCGATGAATCATTATTGTTGGATTTGTCATTTGTTCCGTTGAAACAAATTACAGAATCGAACTTTATTTTGAGATCATTACGATATAATTTTTGCAAGGCTTGGTATTTCGAACACTTACTTCATTAATGTTCATCATTTACTTTCGAATAATTATTTGATTTTTCTTTCATTAAATGATAGTTTCGTTTAATTATTATGAATTAGGTTTTTCACCTCTTGAAATTTGTAAATAATTATTACTTGTTTCTTGCTTTGATTCTGCTACGTTCCATTCAGTTGAAGATGAGTAAGTTGATTTTCTTATCGAAATGTATTGCATGTTGTTGATTAAACTAAAGGTACCTAAATGTAATACAGATCCGACCCAAAGAAATTTGGATAAGGGTCAAAATCACCTGAAAATCAACTTTGAATGACATTGTATGATATATCGTTGAATTCAGCGTTAAAAGTTATTTCGAAAAGTGTCATAAAATATGCAGGGACGTGATGAAAAAAATGAGGTTGAGGGTGGCCCAGAGCGTACGAAACGTTGGATACAAAATCTGATTATGTCAAATTGAGGATAATTTACTGTCGAATGAAAAACTCCTGTGACATTTTTTTATAATATTCGAAATAAAGTGGGAAAAAAAGAAAAATCAAAATGACAGAATTTACTTTTCTTATGATATCTCAATAACCGGCCCTGATAATCTCGATTTGTTTGAACTGCTTGACAATGCTTCTATGGATGCAACTATTTCTCCATTTGACCGACCTTCTAACTCTCATGGTTTAAAAGTTACCAATACAATCCCATTAAAAAAGTGGCCACTCTGTATAACTCACGGAATGATCTACGTCACACATGAAAATATTTTTTACTTTTTAGTGCATTTGAATAAAAGCTTGTCTTTAAAAAGTTTTTTCTTAATTATTTCATTCAGACTGAATATCTATTGAGGTTATTTCAATCTTATGATCACTCGATGGTGATGGTGATTGAAAATTGACAATTGTTTGAGCCTGGAAGAATTTATTAGAATCTATAATGATGTGTATTAACTATAATTGTAGAAAGTCATAATTAAGGAAGATGGTAATTTCACACCATGGTTTCAATCTGCTTACTCCTCAGATGCTGCCACTCGCGTGAGAAGTTACTTAAAATTTACATGACTCTCACTTTACCACTTTTTCAGTCCGAGGCTTCACCACGAGCAAAACTTTGACAAACACTGGATCCGGAATGGGACAAGAAATATATTCGGAACTGCTCACCCAAAAACAAGCTCTCCTGATGGAGCTCCAGCATTACGAAAAAAATGCAAGGATCAACGAGAACATCGAAAATTCGCTCGATAGTTACGAAAGTAGTGGAACTATACCAGCAGATACGAGACTTCAGATGATCATCAGCACCAATGATAAAGCGAAAAAGGTATAACCCATAAACCTGAAGGAATATCAATCATATTTGGAATAGGTATAAGAACGTTTATTTGAAAGTTGATATGCACTGATGTGAGAAAGTTTTTTGATGCACACTTTCCACGGCAGAATGGTAATGAAATTTAAGTAGAGATGTTCCTGATCCCCAAATCGAAATGGACATTTCATTTGCAGATACGATACTAAAGGATGTCACAAATGACAAGAAAAATGTGTCTATTGATATAAATATCGATGTAAATGTACAAAATGAATAAATTGACTCAATAATTTCTTCGTTGTAGATTAGAAAAATAGTTCATGGTTGATTTGTTGAAAATATAAACAGATGTTCATAAAATCAGATGTGGAATCATCTGCGACTGAAAGATAAACTTTAGTCACTATCATGGTATTACAAAATCAGGCAGTGTTTTATGACTCATAAAATACACTTTAATTTTATTGATCTTATGAGATGTTTTTAAACAAAAGCCTTGTAATATGCCAGCTATGGATATACTAAGTTTTCTATTTGTGTGTGGCTGACATTAAGGAATAAAAAAGAAAACAAAAAACGTGTGCGGTCGGGGGACTCCCATCAGGAACGAAGTTCCTTTTCTCCTTTTATCATCCTCCATATCACTCCCCATATTTTGATGTGTTGGTCTCACCATTTTTTCTGCATTATTTTCTCACTTTGAAAATGTTTTGATATTTCTTCACTTTCGTGTTCTTCCGTTGTTCGAAAAATGTGGTGAACAAAATTATTCTTTTGGTTTTTTAGCGTATTTTCCTTACCCCCTTTCCATTCCCCACATTTTGATGGTTTACGCTCACCACTTTTTTTGGTTTTCCGTTTCACTTAGTGTTTTGAACTTTTTTCAGTTTTTTCATATTCTGCGTTAACCTCGGCTCGGGCTGTCTTTTCGGCCTTGGACCCGGTGCCTGGCTCTCCAGTGTCTTCATTAGGTTTAATATTACTGTTGTCATAACCCCATAAGTACCAAAAAACTTTCAAACATAAGCAAAAACAAGTTATTAATAAAAGCTCTATGGCCAGAAAACATAATTCACTGGGAATGAAAATAAATTTTGAAATCAAATACTCGACCCAACTGATGAACAAAGGCACGTTAAAAATAGATAGACACCGTCGAGCCCTGGAATGCATATAAAAAAGTCACCCTTTCACAACGGAGCTATTAACAAATCATCACCCTCCGAGTTACGCACATCTAAGGAATTTCATAGTAAACAAATAAACTATAAATTATAGGTTTTGACAGCTCATTAAATGCAATACGACCACAAAATAGATAATCATAAAAAATTATAATTCTTTCGGCTACAGTAACGAGCCATTAATTACTCAGACGGTGATTTATTATGACAAGCCGAAAATAATTAACGTTAGGAATGTTACCAAAGGGATTCCACAAAGAACAATTCATGGAAGGGTAGATTGATATAAAAGGCGCGAGACCCGCGGAACGATGCTCAGAGGTGTTCGAACTTTCAATCGATTAACATGTAGTGCAGAGAGATGAGAAGTGCTCAAATTCCCACATAGTAATCATGTAACAATATAACATATAGAAGTGTGGTAGCTATCAACCAAGTAACAGCTCTTGACTAGACAGTCAACAGTCATGAGTTCATTGACAAGTAATCATCTTGCAGTGAAATTGCGAAATTATTAAGAAATAGAATTCCGACCAAGTCAAACAGGAACTGCACGAGTAATGAATTCACAAAGTGAATACTCAGTTAAACAGTATTTACTATTAATAAAAATTATGTTATCAATGCTTCAAGAACGAGATAAGACATCGAAAACCTCTAACCGATAGTTCATGCTCTCATAGAAAAACATTACCAATACAACTATAGTCAGTGCGATATAAAAGTAAATAAACAACTTTGGCGGAAAAAAATAAAATAGTAATACAACTAAACTAATATCGGGTAAAACAAATATCGAGTGGATAAGTGTTGAAACCTGATGTTCTGGAGTAAGTTCATATATTTTTCTGGGTTTATGTTTGGGCAAATTGAATCAATTATAATTTTTATATGTTTTTAAATGTATCTCCACATTTTATGTTCCCATATTTTTCAAATAACATTTATCAACAGTCTGTTTAACAATTGATGGCATTTTTACTTATATTCAGTCCACTGACTTTATAATGCCAAAAACTGACCTAATGTAAAATCTCAAATGTTCTTTGACTATTTTATCATGTTATCAGTATATAGAACTGATGGAAATGCTATGTTACTATTATAAAATATATATGTATATTCTAATGCTTTTCCAATCCAATCCAATCATTCTGAGATCGGTACGTGCTTCTATCTATACGCCCCACATTCCCATTATAGAGAGAAAGGGATATTTCTTGAAGCCGCTCTCGAAAAAACAATCTCGGTTCGACAATCCTCAGATAGTCGATGCTCTTATTACTCAAGTTCTCAACCTAACAACAAAGTAGTGATCAAGTAAAGTTATTAATTCATAATATTTGAAAATTCCTCAGCGTTTATTGGTCTTTCTTTGAAGGAGTGTACCCTCAATGAAAGGCCAGTGGCGTAACACTGTTATTTACACTTTCACTATGTTTAGAGATGTAATCATTGAGTTTTTCAGCTTCACTTGGGGAACATGATATACCTCGGCTTCTAGTACCGAACAGCTGGCGATTTCGCTGTTTTTATTGAACTTTTCCAGCAATTAGCTGTGGTTGTTTGTGTCCTTCACTTTTTAAGCGAAATTGTTTTAACTTTCGTTTAACCAATCGGTCGAAATTCATACTCGGTGGTTATTAAGGATCACAATGGCTTGCAGTTTTCCAATTGCCAGATTTCGTGTTCAAAACACTATTTTCACTCTTTTCAACACTTTGGGGTTTATACGGCACTTTAAACTACTGAATTTAACAAAATTCGCAGAGCACATTGAAGCTCTACCAACTACAAAATAACACAATTAAATTATTCATTGCCCTACTGAGGCTTTCTAACATGCTGAAAATGTATATCTGAATTCAAATATCAAATAACTGTATGTAGTGGGTTCAAAATCCCTTATTCCATCAATTTTGCATTTCCTATTTCCCTTTATAGGAATTAAATGAGTTGACATTCAATTCTGACAGGACCAAGTGTAGTTGTCACACTACTCGTATATAATAGAAAGAGACAGAGAGAAAAAGTCGCATGGAGGGGGCATAACGCTTTTTTCTTGTGACATTTTCTACCAGTCAACACCAACCGCATTAATATATATTGTATATGTCTATTTCATTTTATGCGCATTTTCAATTTTTCATATTCGATCAATTGATCCAATGTCATATTTTCCTCATTCTAAACAATTCTAGAGAAAGTGTTACCCATGGTGCATTGAAAATAACTTACATTGCTTGTTCGTCAATCGCTAAATTATGTCATTGTGTTTTTGGGTATAACCTTAATATTATTGAGTGTAACCATATTATTATGGAGTGCCCTCAACTTGTGGCTATTCATCAATATATGACATTACTAGTGTCTACAGAGAAATTTCGAAAACATCGGTATTGTTTGGTGAAAACTTATATTCAGCCTGGCCGTTCTTGACCCTACTGAATTTGTGGTGGATTTGTTCCATCTCATACCGGAGTAATATTGGATAATGAATTCGGTTTTTTTTCCAGCCCCACGTTGAACTTTTTTTATCAACGAACAATTCCACCATTTTGAGGTCGATTATGATTTTCGGTGAAGGAATTTTCAAAGGAGAAACTCATATAACTCATCCTACGATATCGAAGTTGAGCTCAGAATTGACAGTTCCCCTAATTTTACCGAAGGACAATCCAGTGATATACATGTTAAGGTAAAGAAGTAATTTTCCCAATTGAGTCCTACTCACATTTTTTTAATGAAAAAATCATTTCGTTTCGAAGTGATTTTATTTATTTAGCGGAGTCGTTCCGTTGAAAATTTTAACGGGAAAACGATTCCAATTTAGACAGATCGAACCGACAAAATATTCAAGAAACGAAAATCCGAAGTTGATTTTATTTTAACATTGATAAAACTGATCCTATGTTTTATCAATGTTGAAATAAATTGAACTTTGATACTCCACTTTGAAAAGGTTCATTTTGCTAATGATTCTGAAATTTTGCATGTGATATTCAATTGAGAATGTTTTCCTTCTAGAAAGATCTGAGAATTCCATTCCATTCCAAACTTCATTTAATGAATGATCTTATGATTTAAGTCAATTAGAGTGCTTGATAAACTGAAATCAAACGGTTTTAAGCTCTTCAGTAAGTGCTCCAGACAGAAAAGTTCCAGGAATTAGTTTTTCAAAACTGCACCAAATTACGTTGCAGGAACATTCTCCCCCGCGTAAAGGTTATTGATAACTTTACTCTGCAAATTGCATTGGCAAAGGACAAAGCTTCACCAATGGCCTTTTGAAACTGTCACGAGTAGTGTGAACGGTAACAACACGAGATATTCCATCCGAACCTGGTTGAAGCTCGGATACTCTACCTAAACACCATTTGGAACGGTTTCATTCTTTATAGGATCAATTGTGTGCGGCTTAACAGGAAGAGAATGGGTTTGAAGCCACTTTCCACGCTGCTGTAAAGTATTCAAATACTCCAAATTCCACCTGAACCAAAAATTATGATGTATTCTCTGGAGCAATTGAAATTCTGATGAATGGTTCAATTTTAAATGCAAAAGATTGGGATCAGAAGTGGCTACAACGTTAGAAAATGTCAAAGCCAACAGATCATTTCGACCGTTGGTCATGGGGCTAATTGAACTAGAATTTAATAGGGACTCTATTTGTACAAAGCTCAAAACTTGCTTCCCCACAACTCTCCGTAAATGAGCCCCACCGATTCCACACCTGCCTCTGCTAAACCAGAAAATGTAGAGCAGGCGGGGGGTGGAACTTCCATCAATTTTGTCTGACTCAGCAGCGTTTTGAGATTGACCCACAATATGTTTCTGTGCACCAACGAAATCGATGTCATAATCGGAAAATAGATAAAAACATTGTCCCCGTCTCACAATCAAACGTCGAAAGGCGAAAAGAAATGCTTCAGAAGATAAGTCGGATGCTAGTTCAAGATGCAGTGCCTTTGTACATACAAATAGGCAAACATGTGAAATGGAAGCGTGTATGCCACGGCGTTTAATTGGCGTAGTTTGGTCTGCGTCAAGAAGCCTATGCAGCCTTACTGTACCTTGACCTGCAAGATCTTTTCGTTTGAATATTTATCTATTCGAGGTCTGGGACTTCCAAACGCCTGCCAAAGCGTATCAATTTCCTGAGAGATATGCTTTCAATGCCTGGAAGCGTTAGCGAGAATCGTAGATCATGAATCTATACAAAACATGTCAGTTACATTGGTGGATATTATGAAAAACAAATGCTTATTTTTGCGCCATTATCTTTTTTTGCGAGAGTGCACTTCGCTCCAGTTATGTGTAAAAAAATTACGAGCTACAACTTTCATTCAAGACAGTTTTTCATATCTCCAATACTTCTGAAGTTAGAGCTCAACATATGGGAATTCCGATTTTTTTGTATTTTAGCGCCGTGTAACTGCTTAATGGATACTTTCGAATACGTGAATCCAAATTTCAGCTGTTTTGAAATTTTTGTTGGGTCAATATCTCTATTGATTGAACTATAAAATGAACTCATGCTCACTATTCGAACCAATCATATGCCAATGACAATTGAAGGATGATGAAGAGTCCGAGTGTCTGTTGAAAATACGTTAACATGAATAATTCAGCTTTAATTTTTTTATTCAAGGCCCTGGTAGGTTACGCCCACAGTGTCCAATTCCACGTTTACGAAATCACCAGGACTTTACCTCGATTCTCCATGTATTCCCCAAGGGATCCAGATGGGCGAAGGAAACCCGAGAGCTTCGTGCAGTTCAAGTTGAACGAGAGAATTCAACGCATATGCATGTGGATCAACCAGAATTTTTTATTTCCCTCTGATATCGAGTTTGATTCCGGTCCTAACTTGACACTGAATCTGAGGTGTTTGAGAGACGATTCCGATCTGGTGCCAGTTTTCGAGATATCTGGGAGAGTAACTATATATACGAAGAGTATGGCACTGGCTGGAGATCTGATTCAGTCGTTGTGTTCGTATCTGAATATCAATAATTTAGAGGTAATTTTTCCCAATAATATGTTTTGTCATCAAAATATCCGAATACGCATTGACCTGGTCATAATTCGTTGAGAAGAAACCAAGGAGAGACCAAAATATCAAGTGAGGGACCCAAAACAACGTTCAATATTTTTTCAATTCAAATTTGAATAAATTCATTCCCTTGGTTGATTTAACGTATCCAAGTACATAATTGATTCTTTTGTATTGTTCTATATTAGTCTACTCGACAAGTTGAAAATGGTCTAAAATAGAGATACTGCTCTTAAAATTAAGTGTGATAGCTCATTGGATCCGGAATAACGCCTAGAAAAATATGCCAAAAGCGTGTATTAGCACATGAAAAATTGCAAAAGTTATAAACAATTGAAGATGAAAAAAAAATGGCATTTCGTTTTTTACCAATATTTCTTGAACTATTGATATTTAAGAAATTTCAAAATAAGATTCTGAAAGAGGAGGAAATTTTCAATAAAAAACTCCCAGCTCCCTAACTCTATCTCCATTATTTATGATTTTAATTTAACGCTGAAAATGGTTCTCCGAGCGACATTTTTAGGTTGCGCGCGCGGCGTCAAAAGCGAGTACGACACATTAATTAAGTTATTTAAGGTATTAAATATGTTTTTTAAATTTGAATAAATCATGGTGTATTCGGAACATTATGAATAATTTATTCCCGTTGGAAATTTTACTCAACGTTGATTTTTCAACAAGTTAAACGATTGTTAACTAACAACATTTTCTCGAACTTCTGTCTTAATTGTAAATGAATTTTTTTTTTTAAATAATCGTAAAAATTTTTCGCTCCGTAGAGCCTTCCTTATATACATACTCAACAAGATCAGGCCATAAAAGTTAAAAAAATATTCGGCCATTTGTTGATACATTTTTTATAAACAAATTGATTATTTCAATATTTTCAATATTTTTGAAAAAATTTTTCTCACAACTTCATTATATTACAAATATCATGATTTTTGAAAAACAAATTTTTTCCTAATAACAATTTTTAATTGTTTATAATCGTTTCTTTATATTTCTATTGTTTAAATAATTAGTTAAGGAATTATTTCTTTTCTAAAAATCATAATTGGCAGTCTTCTATAAAGTAACACAGGAATTTTTTTTATCAACAATTCCATTGTTTATTAACTTACCAATTTGTTATAAACAAATTTTTAACTTTGTTAGATTTTTTTTCTGAAACTTCTGAAATTAACAAAAACAACCATATATAACAAAGTACAAAAAAAAAACAATTTTTTATTGTTCTTCGGGAATTGGAATTGGGAAAAATTGGGAATTTTTTTTTTCTATACTTTGTTATATACAGTGCTAGTCAAAAGTCCCCTCCCCCCCTCGTATCTTTTGAACGGGTATACTTATAATAATGAAATTTGGAGGGTGGAAATAAACGGATGTAGGCTTCTCAACTGGTCATAACAGGTGACGCAATAGTCATAAATGACGTCACAAGGCCACTGTGACCAATAATTTTAAATAGGACCCTATGGCAAGTGACAGCTCGTTTGAAAGGTATTGAAAATACCTATTCAGTCATACCAATTTTGTTTGAGTTTCGGCTGATTTTGATTGATAAATTGAAGAAATATGAAAATTATAGTTTCGCATTTAATTAATAAAGATTTTAAAGTACGCCTCTGGTTAATTGTCAAAAAGGTTGGCGTTTTTTAATCCTCTACTTGTCAAAAGTGTTTATACCTTGAAAATTTACCTAAGCTATTGTTTAACGAGACGTTTAAGTGTTTACATAGGCAAAATGGTACGTACTGTAGCCGACAAAGTAGCAGCTATCTTAATAATTGGTGAATGTAGAAACAATTTCCATGCAGCGGAACGACTGTTTAATGAGAGGTACCCCGATCGCCCTATATCGAGGGTTTATTTGAGGGAGCTTCTTCGGAAGTTTGAAGCATCAGGTAGTGTTCAAGATGCCAAACGATCTGGTCGACCAACAATTAGTGATGACAAAAAAATTGACATAATTGGAGAAATGGTAGTAAACCCTACTTCTTCCACAGCCCAAGTTGCGTCTATCTGTGAAGTTAGTCAAAGGACAGTACATAGGCTGTTGGCTAAAAACAAATTTCATCCATACAAATTGAAAATGGTGCACCAACTTTCAGATGATGACCCCGACCGAAGACTAGAATTCTGTGAAACTATGTCCAATAAAATGAACCAACAACCAGGCTACATACACACAATTTGTTTTAGTGACGAAAGTACTTTCTTTCTCAATGGAAATGTTAACACTCAAAATGTGAGGTATTGGGTGACACAAATCCTCACATCTTTCGTGAAAAACATACTCAATTTCCAGAAAAAGTAAATGTTTGGGCAGGTATTTTGGGAAACCACATAGTTGGGCCTCTTTTCTCAATGCTAACTTAACCGGTGAATTGTATCTGGAGATGTTACAAAATGATATTGAGGCGTTAATTCTTGAAATTCTAGAAGATAATCCAGATGAATTCGACAACTTGGAAATAACGTTTCAACAAGATGGTGCTCCTGCACACTATTACGTGCAGTAAGACGTTACCTAGATGAAGAATATCGTGGTAGATGGATTGGACGACGAGGTTCGATCGAATGGCCAGCTCGGTCACCGGACCTTACACCATTATATTTTTTCTATGGGGTACTTGAAATCTAAGGTTTACGCTACAGCACCTGACAGTATTGCCATTCTGAAACAACGAATTGTTGAAGAATGTAGGGCAATTTCCGCTGACACACTGGGACGAGTACGACAAGAGTTTAGCAATAGGATGCATTACTGCCAGGAAGTAGATGAGGCACATTTTGAACACTTATTATAAGAACTGGTTCTTAAATCTTTATTAATTAAATGCGAAACTATAATTTTCGTATTTCTTCAATTTATCAATCAAAATCAGCCGAAACTCAAACAAAATTGGTATGACTGAATAGGTATTTTCAATACCTTTCAAACGAGCTGTCACTTGCCATAGGGTCCCATTTAAAATTATTGGTCACAGTGGCCTTGTGACGTCATTTATGACTATTGCGTCACCTGTTATGACCAGTTGAGAAGCCTACATCCGTTTATTTCCACCCTCCAAATTTCATTATTATAAGTATACCCGTTCAAAAGATACGAGGGGGGGAGGGGACTTTTGACTAGCACTGTATGGTTGTTTTTGTAAATTTCAGAAGTTTCAGAAAAAAAATCTAACAAAGTTAAAAATTTGTTTATAACAAATTGGTAAGTTAATAAACAATGGAATTGTTGATAAAAAAAATTTCTTGTGTTACTTATAGAAGACTGCCAATTTTTTTAAAAAAAAATTAAATTAAAAAATTTGTTTTTCAAAAATCATGATATTTGTAATATAATGAAGTTGTGAGAAAAAAATTTTCAAAAATATTGAAATAATCAATTTGTTTATAAAAAATGTATCAACAAATGGCCAAAAATTTTTTTTTGCAAATCAATTTATATCTTTATTAATAAAAAACTATAATATGATGATAAAGAAAAAAAAAATTTTTTTAACAACATTACTTGGATTTTTTAGCTTTTGTTCAAGTACAAAAATTATTATAAACAAAGTATGAATATTTTTTTAACTTTTATGGCCTATCTTGTTGAGTATGTATATAAGGAAGGCTCTACGGAGCGAAAAATTTTTACGACAATTATTTAAAAAAAATATTTCATTTACAATCAAGACAGAAATTCGAGAACATTTTGTTAGTTAACAATCGTTTAACTTGTTGAAAAATCAACGTTGAGTAAAATTTCCAACGGGAATAAATTATTCATAATGTTCTGAATACACCATGATTTTTTCAAATTTAAAAAAACATATTTAATACCTTAAACAACTTAATTAATGTGTCGTACTCGCTTTTGACGTCGCGCGCGCAACCTAAAAATGTCGCTCGGAGAACCATTTTCAGCGTTAAATTAAAATAATAAATAATGGAGAAAGAGTTAAGGAGCTGGGAGTTTTTCATTGAAAATTTCCTCCTCTTTCAGAATCTTTTTTTGAAATTTCTTAAATATCAATAGTTCAAGAAATATTGGTTAAAAACGAAATGCCATTTTTTTTTCATCTTCAATTGATTATAACTTTTGCAATTTGTATGTGCTAATACACGCTTTTGGCACATTTTTCTAGGCGTTATTCTGGATCCAATGAGCTATCACACATAATTTTAAGAGCAGTATCTCTATTTTAGACCATTTTCAACTTGTCGAGTAGACTATATTCTTTCGCGTGTCATTGATTGATTCATTGATAATTTCAAATGGTCTTAAATCTGTCTACATTTACTGTGAAGAGATTCGAATTACATTTCACGAAAATAAGTGAAGAGTCGTATGCAATATTCCAAAAAAGTGTTCTTCTTGCGCACTTTGTAACATTACTGTTCATCTGGAATCTCAATCTCAAAAAAATTAAGCATAAAACGTAGAGACTAACTTTTAGGACCGAAAAGCACTGAACATTTTCTGAGAGATACATTTCATTAAAAAGTATTAATTGACGAAAAAACAATCAAAATGATTTCTCTCGTGTTTGATATTTTCAAAAGAGCACGATTGGGAAAGTTTTGCACATCTATTAGTGAGGAAAAGTATTTGAAAATTCAATCATTCTATTTCCGTTGAAAAAACACTTTGACATCAGTTCGCTACTCATAAAATAGTTGAGTCCAGATAAAACGAAGAACTCAGGGTTGAAGAATATTTATTCGGAACAATCTAAGAAGAGGGGAAAATTATTAGTTTGACCCGCATCTTTTTTCCAGAAAATATTTTTGTTGGTGCAGTGAATTCATTCAATATCGGTTGTACCATTATAAATATAAGGAAGTTTGTTTTGTAATCATGTTCATCTATGAGATAATAACTCATGAAGAATATTTTCACATATATAGAATACACAAGATTTCATTCAGATTTTTTTTATCGTTTAAAAAGATTATATATTAAATGCTTTTCTGATTGAAACTGAAAAAATCCTATAGCAGGTCCAATCGGGAAAGGTAGATTTCATAAACTATTGCTGACCAATGGCTAGCGTTCTAACGTGACATATAAAGAGTTTATTTATATATGCCCATTCAGGGGCACTAACAGATTAAATCCAAAAAAGGTCTACTATGCACAGTTGACTTGTTATTTGAAAATGCAAATAACAATTATCACTTAATTCGAAACTTTGATAAATGCAATGCAGAAAAACATATGAAAATTAGTGCTCTCAACATTTGATCAACAATTCTGCTTGAATCAACATAGATAAATGTAAGTAACACACAAATGAAAAGATATTAAAACATCTCTTGTGACTTGAAAACATTTTCTTAACGTTATGTCCACAAGCATCTTAGCATTGTTAGCATTTCTGACAAACGAGAAAATTTACTGAAGACGAATGGACTACGACACGGCACACGGCACACGGCACACGGCACACGGCACACGGCACACGGCACACGGCACACGGCACACGGCACACGGCACACGGCACACGGCACACGGTACACATGAAACAGGACTAGAAACCAAACTAGACTGATTCCAATCCAATCCATAAATCATTTAGGCCCGTTGCACACACTACGGATTTGGACGTACGGAAAATATTCGAACGACTTTTGTCAGTGACATATTTGCTTGCACACATTAAGTTTTCTCATCGAACGTCCGGGTAGTTTTCCTTTGATCGTCGTGAACTGAAGTAGTCCGACGACACAGTAGGTACAACCACCTTGGACCCTACCGTTCGACTGACCACTGACCAAGCGCGCATTGAATCACGTGGGCCTCTATGACTTTAGACGATTCGGAAATCGTGTGTTTCTAGTGGCACAACACGGCTGCTTCACGGCAACCGTGCCGTGAACGAAGCGTGGGCAAGGGGGCATTCATTTCTTCGAGCCACTATTGGAATGTGGACGTACGACTTTTTATCGTACGTCAAAATCCGTAGTGTGTGCAACGGGGCTTACTCTCTTCTATATTTCTCTGTTGCTCTCACTTACACGTATTTTAATTTCGCGTAGTTGCAGGCAGATTCTCACCTTCTTTCCCTTGGTTCCCACGATGTTCTCTGAACATTACAGGATATCCCTTTTCGTGGGAACCAGAACATAAAAAAAAAACAAATCGATTTATTTTCGCTCTAATTTCAGTCGAAGGCATCATTTCCAGAAGAAGAAGAAAACCTCAAAATATTACTGAATAAGCTGACAGAGATGCAAGATGCTGGAGTGAGACTGGATACCGATGTTGCAGACAAATTGGCCCAAATCAGAACTTTGGTTATTCAAGCAGAAGATAGTAGATTAAACGATCTGTGAGTTTGTTAGAAAATTAGTAATATCAAATGAAATATTGGAAAAGACAGATATTGAAGATTTGTGTTTTATGGAAATATTTTTTTTGATAGAAGCTGAGATAGAAAATGTCCGGCGATTCATCGAAAGATAAATCGAACCTATTTTCTATGACGAATAACCAATATGCTTGCGTTTTATCCCAAATATGTCTTCCTACCAGTCCAAACATTTTTGAACACGGCTCGTGTTTGGGTCGTGGCAAATTTTTTGTGAGAATATCTCATGTCATTTCAACTGTAAATATCTGAAGAAATCTTAAATGAAAAGTGAAACATTCATGACGTGGTGGGTCTTGGCCTGTAGACTACAGATCGGGGGTAGATAGATAGATAGATATATTTATTAATCCTCATAGGTCATGGACATGACATAGGATAGGTCGCCAAAAATACAATATAAACAATTACAAAGTAGTACACTTAATCTACAGTGACATTCACATACAGTGCTCAAGTCCGCCCCCCCCCTACTAATTTTTTAACCACCTGTATATCCCAACGAAATTTGGAGGGCTTGAACAGGAGATAAAAACCTACTTTTTGAAGAAGTCATAGCTAAATTTTCAAAATGGCGGCTGAGCGCCATCTTCAATAATTTTTTTAAACAGAACACCCCGTATATTATTTCATTTTCGGAATCTGCTCATAATTCTCAACAGTTTTCTCGAATACACTTTACTCCTAGATTCAATGGTTTGAAAAGTGACATTCCGGTTTGAAATGAAGTATGGATTTTCAATGTGGCCCCCTCCTATTTCTTCACATGTATCTATTATTCTGCGTTCCAACTCTTCTATTGTTTGGCATTCAGTGGCGTAGAATTTTGACTTCAGATACCCCCAAAGGAAAAAATCTAGAGGGGTAAGATCCGTAGATCTTGGTGGCCATTCTGTACTTCCCCTGCGACCTATCCATCGCCCAGGAAAGTTTGTATCGAGGAACTCTCTAGCCATGCGATCGAAATGGGGAGGTTCCCATCCTGCTGAAATATGATTTCACGATTTTCAAACTTTTCGTGATTGTTTAATATAATTTGTCTTATTCGAGGTTCAATTTCAGTTTCTGAAAGATTTAAAGAACTCCTGGTAAATTGCCTCTGATTAAAATCGGTCCAACAACGCGATTGCCCAAAATCCCCGCCCAAACATTCACCTTTTTAGGAAACTGGGTATGTCCCTCTCTAAAAATATGCGGATTAGTATCGCTCCAGTATCGTAAATTCTGTTTGTTGACTTTTCCATTAAGAGAAAACATACACGTTTTAGGAAACCCCGTTCTCCTTCAATTCTTCTTGTTAACCACTCACAAAATTCAACCCTCCGGTCTGGATCATCCTCCGTGAGAGCATGCAGGAGTTTCATTTTATAGAGATGGAATTTTTCTTTTTTTAGCACTCTTTGGACACTTTTTGAACTTACTCCACAAGATTCAGCAACTGCAGACGTCGACTGAGTCGGATTGATTACCATTTCAGCCACAATTTCTACCTTTTTTTCTTCTGAAAGAGGCGGTCTTCCTGATCTCGGAGCATCTTTCAGCACACCAGTTGCTTGGAGCTTATTTAAAAGTTTGAGCAAATATGACCTCGAAATAGGATTCTCGGGAAATCTATCATTAGACATACGGACTGTTCGATGATAATTTCTTCCAGCTTCTCCAAGCAGTTAGTTTGACAGTAAACAAGATGTTACCGCGACAACGATTTTTTCCAATGCAAACTATATTGAAAACAACATTAGTGTTTTTGGTTGGGTTTGAAATTACCAAAATGTCACTTTTCAAACGTTAATATTTCGAAAACAATTGAATTTAGAAGTAAAGTGTATTAGAGAAAACTGTAAGAATTATGAGCAAATGAAAATGGAATAATATACGGGGTGTTCTATTTAAAAAAATTATTGAAGATGGCACTCAGCCACCATTTTCAAACTTTTAGCTGTGATTTTTCCATGAAAAAGTAGGTTTTTATCTCCTATTTAAGCCCTCCAAATTTCGTTGCGATATACAAGGAGGTTCAAAAAGAGGGTGGGAACGGACTTATAGAGCACTGTATAAGGCATAAAACAAACAGTAATGAGTCAGCTCATTGACTGAGTAAATTCTTCTCTCGAATAAAACGGGTTTTCCTGTAGATATTTTTATTACAAGCTTTTATTTAGTTTTACTTGTCCCGGTGTCTATCTGTAATAAAAGCTTGCAAGTTAAATTTGACCAACTTTTAGTTGCACGATTAACGTGGAATTTGACAGGTATGACAATACATCATGGAATTTTTGTTATCGACTTTATCAGCTTCTGATTTACATTTTTACAAATGAATAATTATAGTGCAAATATAAATGTAGACCTGATCATTAAGCGTAATCTCTTTACCGACCTAATTGATGATCAATTTTATACGTCTTTCATTAGGCTTTATTTTCGAATGAAATTAACATTTTCTTCTTTGTAGGAAGCAGTTACCAAACTACTATAATGAGTTGAATGCGATAAATAAAGGAAATGATTAATGGTTACAATATTAGACTGCAAAACTACAATGAAGTTGTTGAGACAACGAAAAAAATCAATGCGATCATACAGAGAGCATCCAGGTTGAGAGGTAAGCTTGATTACCAATATTGATAATACTCCATAAGAATCCAAAGTAAACAATGTGAAGTCAAGAAAATCAGTCTATCCTCTATACGGGTGCTCGAATACCATTGCTCATGCGCAGCTGATTCATTTCAAACTAACAATTAGCTCTAGCCTCTTCTGTGTCAAGCGCCAATCGTTTCTTTTCTATTTCCCCTTTCTTGGATGACATTTCGGATGCTCTTGATTCTCTTGGATTTTCTTATTGTATCCGACATTTTTTCACTCAGTTTTCAGTAAGAGTTTTATGTTTATGATTCTATCCGGCTCGAAGGACCATGTATTCTCTTGTTTATCAGAAGTTTGAAGGATTGAAAACCTCCAATAACTTTCTTACTCTTTTATTGACAAATCTGTCATAGGACTGTTATTTTTTAACAAACTTCAACAATTTTTTCTCTGGAAAACTTTTCAAAAAATAAATAAAATACAACAATAGTCTACGACCGTAAACAAATAATCTTAGCGCATGAGCATTCATTAATGAGCACCCATCATTGAAAATTGATGTTCAATTGGTTTGGCTTTTTATAGGGAGTC
The DNA here is from genome assembly GCA_018342105.1 of Gonioctena quinquepunctata. NCBI lineage: Eukaryota > Metazoa > Arthropoda > Insecta > Coleoptera > Chrysomelidae > Gonioctena > Gonioctena quinquepunctata. The sequence continues at coordinate 287,975 of JAFIRS010001121.1, forward strand.
TTTATTAACAATATGCGTAGATAATAAATTCATGAGTAGATAGGTGAAATCATTTTATTCATAATGAACGCCATGTTATAATTGATTTTGTTCAAAGTACAAGTAATCTTCCCAGGTTGTTATATTAGAGAGGATTGAAATTGATTTATGAACGTCAATTGCAGGTCGCAATTGATATTTGCTTCAATGTTTTCAATGATCTCCACCACTTAGCTTCTCCACCATTTTTTTTTATTTCCCTCATACAACTGTTTACTCCTAATAACAAAATGTATATCATTTCGAGGGTATATTCAGCTTGCTTCCGACCTTTTTTACCCTAAGAATATTCCATAACATTTCTATGTTGAAGGTTTATGCTATTTTTTGAAGCAACATATAATTTTCATTTGCAGTGGGTCAGAAATCGATGAATGTGATCAACTTTTGCAGAAACCACATACAGAATAGCAGTGTTGAGGGCCTAATCAAAGTCATCAGAACGGGTGAACAATGATTTTTGAAACATGAACCATTTCTCTCGGGGAAAACATATTGGAAATGCCTCAATATGTTCAATGATTGTGGTAATACACTTGGAATGATCACAGCAGTTTCTATCTATGATTTCCCGCTGGTTTAAATAGTGTTAATATTGAAATTACTCTCTAATTTTTTAATGTATGATTTTATATTAGTATTTTTGTGAGTTCTCTTTTTACGATATTCATTGTTACGAATCTGGGGTTCGTGGTTATTAAAATACTCAACCAATAATTGTCCGCTTATTTACACTTATAAATCAATCCAAACTCACTAAAATCAAACCGACGAAAAAATCAACTGAAAAGCAAGAAATAAAATGAGCCTTCTTATCTAAATGATAATTGAGCTCCTAAACTAATGTAAGTAACTGATTTTGAGTCGGCGCCAAACAAACAATTATCGAAGAAAGAAGTCATCAAAACGCAGCCGTGCATCTCGCTGCCATCATTTTACGCTTCACCTAATTCAATTGCTAGTTTGTTTGGCGCCGACTCAAAATCAGTCACCTACATTAGTTTAGGAGCTCAATTATCATTTAGACTAAGCAGGTTTATTTTATTTTCTGCTTTTCAGTTGATTTTTTCGTCGGTTTAATTTTTTGTTAAAAAGTTTTTATTTTCTACTTTCCAGTTCCGTATTTCGTCGGTTTAATTTTTTGTTAAAAAGTTTTTATTTCTCAATTTTTTGTGGCTAAAATCTACCAATTACTACCTACTTGTTTTTTGATCACTTCCAAAATACTTACTTACCCACCTTTTAATTACCAGTTAAATAATATGATTATATACTTTTACTATTTGTTGTAATATAAATTATTCTCGTTGTTCTGGTTAGTTTATTTCATTACTTTGTATATCATTCCATCCTCTCATAAAATATACTAATTTTGACGGATGTGAAACAAGAATAATGTCAGTAGCGATCTGTCATTGTGAACTACGTATGTGTATGCCAATGTTCACTAGTGAAAAATCAATTATCCCCTATTTTTCTACCCGTGAGGGTGGCTAATTCCTTCCGAAATCCAAATATAAGGTATACCCTATTTATTAAAAAAAGAATCATCCAAATCGAAGAACCCAGTACAAAGTTATGCCTGATAGAATCGGTTAACGGACCAGAATTCAGAGGGTGAGTGATCAATATCCTTCATTTCGCTACCCTCAGGGGTGGATTTCATCTTTTAAATTCAAATGGGACCAAATTCGAAGTACACCCTATCTACTGAAAAAATAATTATCGGAATCGGACGCCTCAGTAGAAAGTTATGCGTGATCATACATAAAAAAATATGATGGAAAAAAAATAAACGGGTCGAATAGAGAACCTCCTCCTTTTTGGTTTCGTCGGGTAAAAATATATCACGTATTGTTTCGCTTGAGACACCCTGTTGACTTGGATGACCCTGAGTCTAGTTTTTTTAACGGTGTACTTAAACTGCCGTAGCCTACTAAAATGCCGTTATTAGATATGACGTCATTGAAGTCACGCGTCGGACGGCTTTTTATTGAATTTGCTTAAACTGCCGTCAAACGGTAGCATACTAAAAATGCCGTTAATCAATTATTGCGTTATCAGACCATGCACTCTGAATATAGAGGAAAAACTGTTCTTACGTGTTTTTGCCTCCTGGACACAAATCCGGAAGAAAAATGCGGCGGTTTCATACCGTTCCCGAGTTAGAGAAATAAAAAAAAATATTAACCTCATTTTCAAGCACCGTTTTCTCGCACAAAAATCACTCAAAATGCCTCCTTCTTTTTACCAGCATAAACAATACACCCTTGATCACTTATTTTCGGCACAACTTTGCACAAAATATCGTCGTTTTTATCGAAAAAATCCTCCTTCTTACACAGTTCCAAATGAACAAATTTCACACTTTGACAGATGGAATTTAGTAACTTTGCCTTATTTTCCATGTTGCTAATAAATGAATCACCGCCACAACAATTGCGCACATAAATGAAGGGGGAACTATTGCTCTCATTTGAATTCGAAAAGTTGGCGGATAACGCAATAATTGATTAACGGCATTTCTGCATGCTACCGTTTGACGGCAGTTCAAGCAAATCCAATAAGAAGCCGTCCGACGCGTCACTCCAATGACGACATTCTATTAACGGCATTTTAGTAGCTGTTTAACGGCAGTTTAAGTTCAGCCTTTTTTTAAACTGCTCACTAGATGATCCCGTTCTCGTAGGTGAGCTGGAACGTGGGTTGTCTTCCAAGGTGATAATGAACATGGTGGCAATCTCTTCTGTACATCGTTTGTAAATTTAGAATTTTGACAATGCAAATGCAAGTTTTCCGCAATGCATCAATTTTTAACAGGAATAAAATTTTCCGACAAATGGATAGTAAAAAAAGTTTTCCACATGATGCAAACTTTTCGAAACTCACTGTATAGAGAACATTAGTACCAGAACTATATCGTCGACTGTTTCTCGATTTTTCTTAAATTGTTCTGTTGGAAATTCCGTCGTGACGGCAACCAGTCGGCCACGCTACATTCTTAAGATCTCGCGTAGTAGATTCGTTTCGTAGCAGTATGTTAAATTTATATTTCCGATGATTTATTTTATAAATAATGTTTTGTAGTCATTCAGACTATACCCAGTCTGCAAATTATTTCATTCAAGCATTTTTTGTTGCTTCAACAAAGTTTAATTGATAAATGTAAATTTTGTTATTCCCTGGTTTGAATACAAATAAATATATTGATCTGACAACGGAGTGATTCTTATTTTTGCCGATAAAATATCGATTTTCAATAAAAACACAGTTTTCATCTTTAAATATATTGACTATACAATATAACAATACAAAAAATGAACAGATCAGATCTTATTCTGGAACAATAATAATAAAATTATCCAAATACGTAAAGTGTGATTCTTCACTTAGTTTCTGAATTATCAGAAAAATCATTCAACGTTTATGTAGTACACATTACTATAAAAACGAATGAAATCATTATGCAAATCAAAAAGAAAATATCATAATGAAAATATATATATAAAAAAAATATATCATACCTCAAGCGTAGCACTGGTGAACAAAGGATATCTGAATTTCTCCATTCGGATTCGTGGCAGTTTTTGCGTTTATAGCAAAAGTAAGCAATTCTATCAATATATGAACATAGTCAAAACGTATAAAGGGTATGAAAATGTAAGTTTCTCATACCAATATTAAGTACAATGCAATTGTGGGCCTGGGTATTCGAGGAGAATCAATTTTTGTAGAGGGTGTTATTCAGTTATCATCCTTGTTACTCTGTTATCAATTTATTTCAATTTCTGGGTGAAAAAAATGTCAAGATGCCATAGTTCAATTCGAGAAAGACCACAAGCCGTCCTGATGATTGGGAAACCATGAAACAGCTGTAGGCGGATGGTGGCTTTCTTGGACATGAAACAAATCTCTCTTTCTTTCAAAATATTATTGCCTGGAATTAGATTAATCCATAGTTATCTATCAGACAATTATTTTATTCGCCTCAATATAAAAAAATCTGGTGATATTTTTCATACCATATTCATTGATTTTGAACCAAGAAAAATTCACGATATTCAGTTGTGATGGAATGATCGCGTTCTCTGTCAATTCCAGTCAACCGAAATTTGAAATCAGTCAGAATATAAATATGAGAGTTACATGGATGATTACTGAAATCTGCCTACGTAATAAAACCAAACTAAAAATTAGTTTCCAGAGTTCAATTTGATGAAGTTGACTCCAGAATCATCAATAGTAAATAAATCACATCGGTGGGATTAAAGTGAACTTTTTTACTGTATTGGAATGAACTTGGAACTTGTCCTAAGTTGATTTTGAAGAAGCGTATTGTGCAAAATCTTAAAAATGTGAAACGTGAAAATCAATCATTTCAACTCTGAATACACTTTATTCAAATATGTATTCTCAAAGTCTAGAATTATGTTTTTTTATTGGATATCAGGAGTACGTTGTCCCTCGGACATCATCAGTACTCTTCTGTCGACTCGCGGCCATGAGGCGATCACAAAAGATTCTATCTCACTCTCATCGGTGCCTCTAGCTATTCTGAAGTAACCATCTTCACCCCATTGTCTTCCCCAGCTGTTTGCTACTTTCTGAAATAAAACATAAGGATTATTGAAAATCACATCAATTTTCTATGTATACTGCTACAATCTGCAGAACACAGTATTTTTGAAAATCTCGATGGCAATTTGATTGACAAAAGAAGTAATTTCAGGAATACATCTTCAGGCCAATACTAATAAAAGCATTTTTTTGACAAAACGGATAACAAGGAACAGACCATGGCAGGTATCAAAAGGAATGTTCATGTTCAAAAGTTCTTAGCGCAGAAAAGAGTGTATAGTCGTAAGGTTTCCATTTGTCATTAGGCTGAGCAAAAGAAATGTGACTACCATTCAGTAGAAAAACATGTTTGGCATGGCATTCAACAGATACTTGAATTAAGAGATATTTAGAAGACTCAGTTGATATTCTGTTAAATAAAAATCACCTTCGCATTCAGCAAAACAATTTCATTTAAATGACGTTCGCACAATGTTGCAAAATCACGAAATCCTGGCCAAAAATCAGGCAACAAATATACGTCTTCCAAAGTTCATATGAGTATGTTTTATGGGGTCACTGAATAAGAATTTATCATCAATTTAATAGTTTCCAATGGTGTATGCAATACGGCAACTGCTAAATGAAAATGAATTTGCTAATCCAACTGTTTTTTTCAGGTTTTTGGGGTCGCTTAGTATTAATTTGAGTTCAAAATGAACGAATTGAAAATAGGATAAATATGGCGACTGTAAATGTGAATAAATTGGGTAACTTTAATGAATATACAGTGTGTCCCACTTCTCATGGAAACACCCCCGTAACTTCCGTAATTGTTGACGTAAAATTGTGATTTTTGCTGAATTGAAGGATACACCAAAAATGTACTAAGTGATTTGAAAGTTTCATTTCAAGTTTATATTCCGCACACCAGCAGCGATGGAAGAACCGATATTTACGAAAAGAGATATTAGGAGTCAAGATAGGCCAAAATTCTTTTCGGATTCGTAATCAGAACAACAACTTTGCCAATTTTCCTAAAACAATTTCAATCCGGAAAAATCCGAGTTTGTCTCACTTCTTATGGAACCACCTTCGTACCTTTCATATTTTCTAGGTAGAATGAGTTAGTAGGTGGTATTTTCATCAGTCCAAAAGGATTCATTATTCAACCGCGATAATTACGGGAGGTAGAGCTCGTCCAATATTGAAACGACCGTTTGGTAGGTAAAGAGGGGGAAAATACCCAATAGCGGAAAAAAAAATTATGGCAAATGTTATCAAATTCATGAAAAATAAGGCCAAAAACTACGTCTCGTGTATCACCTATATCAAATAATTTGGTACGCCTATGGAATTTCTATTAATAGCCACAGTTCGCGCATCTTCGAAAAGAATTGGTTGCTATGAAGGGGAAGGCTAAAGTGGTCGTTTCAATATTGGACGAGCTCTACGTGGTGCTTTCATCAAAAGTGAGACAAATTCAGATTTTAAAGAACTGAAAATTTTTCAGGTATAAGGTGTATTATTGCTGAAATCGTTCGCGTTGTTTCAATTACGAGTCCGAAGAGAATTTTGGCCTATTTTGCTCCCACTTCTCCGAAATATTGGTCGTTCCATCGCTGCTGGCGTGCAGTGTATATTACATAAAATAACCTCTTCGAATCAGTCAGTACATTTCTGGTGCATGCAAAGTGCTTTTTCAAAACATTCCAATATTTAGTTCCTAAAATCTATATAAACACCGGATACAATAATATAATGCAATTTATGTGATAATTTTCGGTGCAACGTGCATATTTTTCAATGTTTTCTAGAGAAGGGGCAAAAATAGGTGCATTTTTTTTCAGGGTCTGTCAAAGACTGTATTAGAATAAAAACTGCTGCAAATATTTTTGCTCCGAAATGTTACGTAATGAACGAAACCTTCAACAATATGTAGTTTATAACAAAATTTTAAACAATATTCTAACTATTTCTACTTGTATTCCACAACTTGCCATAATATTGGTCAATTTTACATTTATATTTAACCATTTTCAATTGCAGAAGCTGTTTCTATAAGGAGCAAATCAAAAACTCACGAGCATATATGCGAACTAACATTCTCCGTCGCCGAAAGGAAGATCAAAAGAATATCAAAAGAGCCGACAGTCAACGTGGGTTTGAGTGACAGCTGTCTAGTTCTACAGCAGCTTTGCTTGAGCCAATCAAGGCGGACCGCAAGCCAATGATAATGCTTGTAGGTGTGTCGATACGTTGAGAGGTCAAGAGAACTATAAGTCACTAGTTCAGAAACAACACAATGAGAGCGGCAAAATAATAATAATATTTTACAATATTGTATCCCGAATTTCGATATGCAGCTTGTTTTGAATACGGACACAGTGCACCGGTGCCAAATTTATTTCGCCCCGTGCAATAGATCTTACGGAGCATTTGAAGCAGCCTCTATTTTAACGAAAGCTCGTGGTCGAGGTTAGCAATTGTACTGATATTTATGACGGCAGTGTGGAGGTTGCAACACTGAACGATCGAACTAAGATGAGTCACTGACTATTATTATTTCCGTCTTATGGTATAATAAATCACGAGTTATATATGTGTTTGAAGAGGCCTGAATAAATAAAAGCCAGTAGCGTCTCTAGTCTGGAATCGAAATAGGTTTCAAAAGATTATATGGTTCTGTTGTGTTTTGTTAGAAAATATGCCTTGTTTTCGACCACGGGAAAATGAAATTGCCTATTAATACGTATGTGCATACTTCCTCGTTTATGGCATTTTCATTTTAATTTAACGTATTTTTAAAATATTTAAATGAAATTAGTTATCTCCGCCTTTGCGAAGCATAGCAAAGGATTCCGCCTCAAGACTGTAAAACTTGTTTTTCATGCTTCTGCAATTGTAAATGGTTTATAGTTAAACCATTTACAATTGCAGAAGCATAAAAAACAAGATTCGCAGTCTTGAAAATTATAAAAATACGTTAAAATAAGAAAAAATACCATAAGCGAAGATGTATGTATCAATAGGCAATCAAATCATCATAATTTCATTTTCCCATGGTCGAAAAAAAGGCATATTTTCCAACAAAACACAACAGAACTATATCATATTTTAAAACCTATTTATTCAGACCTCTTCAAACACATATATAACTCGTGATTTATTAGTTTTCTTGAACTCTCAACGTATCGACACACCTACAAGCATTATCATTGGCTTGCGGCCCGTCTTGATTGGCTCAGGCAAATCTGCTGTAGAACTAGACAGCTGTCACTCAATTCTACGTTGACTGTCAGCTCTTTCAATCTTCTTTTTGGCGACGGAGAATGTTTACGAGTAGTACACATTATTTTTCGTTCCGTTACTTCGCATATACGCTCGTGTTAGCGAAGTGAGTTTTTGATTTGCTTCTGCAATTAAAAATGTTTAAACTATAACTACCTACTATCACAAACTCGTTTCATCTTGAATCAAAAACTTTTCACTATTTTTATAATATTAAAAAACTGCTAATATATCACTTTGAAGGTTTTACTTTGACAAATGTCAACTTTGGACTGACATGAAGGGAAACGTAGCTGACTTTGGTCCCTGCACATGTAGGTTGTGTAACAAGTTACTATTTTCCCGCTATATTTATCAGCCAAAAGCTCCCTGTAAGGAATTAAACCCCGCTTGAAAGTAATAATAGGTCTAGAAATACCATTCAGGTTCGTGATAAATCCGTGAATCACCCCTAACCCGATAAATAGGCTAAACACCTTCCGTAGCTCACGCCAATACCGCGAGCGTGGTTGTGAAGAACGAACGATTGGTAATTGCGCGCGCCAGCGAATCGAGAACGAATGATTGAAACAACAGCGATCGGTATTGGAAATAAACGTCGCGGAGCATATTGAGTTTGCTGGCAGTCCTCCGAGAGCAGCCCGAGCCAGCAGTCGATACCAAGAGCATACGATACCGAGCTGACGTCACGATAGAAGCCACCCAGTACAGTTGAGTCTAGCCAGAGACGCACGCACCGAGCTGACTTCACAGCCGTCGCCACCGAGAACATGACACTGTGTCCGATCAGCCGTTGACGTCACGAAGGAAGGGAGGCCGATATTCTGGACGTTGGATCAAAGGCGAGAGAAAGCAGTCAGTCGTTCCGAAGCAGCGAAGCCAGCCAACACACCAGGGAGAGAGTTTTCCGCCAGAAGCACGAGAGTACAGTTGAGGCGCACGCACCGAGCTGACGTCACAAGCACGAAGGATTTTCACAAGCTGGGTAATTATTCTGTGAAAGTATAATTTGTATCGCAAGCGACAGAGTCCACAAAACGGCGCGCGCATATAAGTCGTTCGAGAGGGATTCGGAAAAGAGGGAGAAGCCGGCCGTAGTTCCGTTTCGACATATTTCAAAGAGGGAGTAGCTTGCCCAGCCCAGCAGAAGGAGTCACGCGTCCGACTAGTATCCAGAGTGTGAGCCAAAGACCGAAGCAGTCCACGACCGTCCCGGGCCTTGCCGAAGCAGTGAGATCGGAGTTTGGTAAATATGTTGTATCAGGTAGAAGATATCAGGAAATGTTTGTAAGTACCACAGATGCGATGTGCGCATGATCGTAAGAGGCACATATTCATTTCAATGCTGTGCTGGTAATTTCTGCATACGAGTCCGTACGATACCCCGCCCCACCGCAAGAGCTTTTGGTTGCTGAGTTTACCCCGCTTGCTTGAAAACACCCTCCTTGCTTTCTCTGTATATAGTGCTTGCCATGTGTTCATTTGTTGTGATAACTTGAGGCCGCCGTCAGCCGCCCTCACTGTATTTCATTATTTTTAATATACCTGTTTATCCTGTTCTTAGTATTCTTTCATTTACTATCTTGGGTAGAATTTAAACATCTAGTGCGCAGTCGTCTCCAATGGGTCGAAACCCAGTTAAAGGCAATTAAAGCCTGCCTTGCTGGCCCTGTTACAGTGTCACGACTATATTGACCCCTGGAGTGTCTTTCTTCACTGAGACTGCCCGGAGCAAAAGTGGCCTTTTCCACTATAAAGCTAAAGGTGGCGCCCGAGGAAAACCGAGAATAGTGAAAAGCGCCAAAGTTTGATAATAGGGGGAGAAACCCCTTCACAGTATTCTGTAGATGGGGATATCCCATACACAAAATCCATTGTAAGAAGTATGATGCAACACTTTTCAACTTTCGTTTTTTGCCAGGTTTTGAGATTTGTTCGTGTGCGTCGTTCAAAGTTAATTTGAATCAATTGATTATAAAACAAATTGTATTTTCCAGTTACACGAGTTATTTTTTTTTCAACAAATTGTGTATTCCCAATCATAAAAATAAACAAATATAGCAAGGGTATTTTAACTTATTGAGCCACGCAATTTTTGTAGTAAGAATGTACTGGTTAGGTTAGAATAGTATATCTATTATGGTTATTTGTTCTAATTCTGTACCAATATTTATTCAGAACACAGGCACCTCTACAATAAACATTCTTGAATAATTTTTTCGTAAAGTATTCCATATGTCCGAGATGCTCTTGGTAGATAGTGTATATTCCATATATTCGATACGAATAAATGATTCCGGTTTGTTCATAAGCCCCATTGTCTATTTGCTGATATAGAATTCATAAATTGAGTCAACTCACCCAATATTTTTTTATTCCATTATAGGTGGCTTCTTCTCCCCACCCTACTATCCTGACAGAGTGATAGCCCTGTTTGTTATTCATATTTAGATCACTGTGTTTGTAAATTCCTCCATTGTATGTGAAGAAGTCGTGGTAAACTTTTATAGTTGCTGAAAAAAATCAAGAACAATAGAACACTGAGACAAATTTTATATAATGGATGCGTTGATATACAATACACGGTACATCAACGCATCCATACCAACAATAATTAGCCGCATATAACAGTATGATAATAAATATGTTTATTCAACCGAAATGATTTAAAAAATAGACCATATGTGCCTATTAATAAACAATGAATAAACGAAGATAATCACTGAAGCTGTGGTAGTTAAACACCTTATGGCACCACTTGTCCATCTCATAAATTTATCATTTGCTAATGGAATATTTCCGCAAGCTCTGAAAACTGGTAAAATTACAGCTGTATATAAAAAAGGCGATTATTCCCTAATAGGTAACTATCGACCAATTACGGTACCTTCTATCTTTTCCAAAATATTTGAATTATCATTCCTGGAGATTTTAGTATCATAACAACACGGTTTTGTGCAAAATAAATCGACCACAACTGCAATTCACTCATATGTTCTTAAAGTTATTAAATGCATTGATGCGGGCGAGTGCCCTTTCGGGGTATTTTGGCAGTCGGAGGCATCTTCTTTAATGAAGATATATTATTGGCGTCAATATTTTCAAACTTTATGTTTGCGAAACTATAACATGATGATCCCGCCATGAATAATTTTTATATGCTCATGTGGTCGTTGAAGTAATGAAAACAAATTACGTTCAGATTAATTTTGTTGCGATAAACGGCATACCTTGCACTGGACCGGATTTTGTGATTTCATACATAATGTCAGTTTCATTCCCAAGTCTGTAAGCTGGTCCAACTGAGTATCTCAATTTTCTGTCTGCCCATAGTGGTTGTTTGCAACCAGCTCTTGCCAGGGTACCTTGCTTCTTGATGATACATGGCTCATTCCTACCTACGTATGGGAAGCATTCCTCATCTACAAGCCTGAAAAATATGATGGAAATGATACGTGGCAAATAATCTACCACGTGAACTACCACAACATGCGGAAAATAAATAGGTGTACACTTCACCCACGTAAGAAAGCCTCTGCAAAATTTTAAAACATTCCGAGGAATATTTTTTTGATAATATGAACAGGATGTAATTTGTTCTCTGTTAGATATTACAAAAAATAACTTTATTATTGTCATAGATTTTTCAATTTTCAGAAAAATATTTCTATTCAATATTTAATTGATAAAATAAGCTCAAATTATAGCCTTCATGGTATAACATCTGGAAGGAATTAATGAAAACCCACAGCGAAAGCGATTAATCGAAAACAGACAAAAATTGGATGGAGCGTTAATACCTACTTTGAACAAATAACACTACTGAGGAACATTTATGAGCATTGAAGCACCTCATCATTTTGAAATAATAATTAACAAGGACTCCCGTGCTAGAAGTGAAAACCATGATTGAACTTTTGTTTGACACAGACGGCTGGAATTTTTTCCCAAGTTTAAATGATACTCAGTTCGAGATATACCCTATCCAATAAAAAAAGAATCAACTACTATGTAAAAAGTTATATACATAAAAAAATATACGCGTCGACTAGAGAAGCTCCTTTTTCCGTCGGTTAAAAAGGTGAGTATTACTCTGCTTCTGCCCTAATCAAGTTCAATCCTGCTTTTTCCGATGGAAATCTTATTTGTAACCTGCTGGGTAGCCAAGAAGAATACTTGATGATATTACTTCGCGCCAAAACGAAATCTTGTAGTATCCTCCCGTATAACAGGACGCCTCAACACAGTATCCGATTTTGAGGTCCTTCACTATAAAATAATACGATAGATGACGCGTGATTGTATGAAACAAGATCTTCATTGGGTCTAACCAACTATCTTCTTTCTTTATAAACAATGGTAAGAACAACTGACAGACAAAAATGTACTGCCTGTGCGATTTCTAATTGCAGTTTACTGAATTATAACCAAGATCGCCATCACCGTCATCTGAAACTCTCCAAAACTTAAAAATATATAATTGAAAACATTAATTTTCAGACATTTCAGTCTAGGCTCATGAAACAATTGAAGAATACTTCACTATATGATTTTTACTGAAATAGGTGCAAGTGGAACATTTCTAAAGCAATAATTTTTTTCTGTGGAATACGGTTATAATGGCAACCTACCCGTAAGCTTTGGCAAAAGACCATGCTCTATCCAAATGGCCTCCACTACAACTCTGTTGTCCTTTGACATCACAAGACACCAAGTTTTGTGCACTCAACTTCACTGCTTCTTTACCTCTTGAAACAATGGCATATCTGAAAAAATACAGGTCTGATGAGTATCTTAATTTGATAGTTTAATTCAATACTGATTCATCATTTTGAATAATACAATTGAACATTCTTGAAGGTAGGAAGTGATAATTATTGATGAAAAAAAAGGGGAAAGGGGTTCATTACCTGTCAGAAGCTACAGCTGCGGTTGAAATAGCCCAGGAGGATCCACACCAACCCTGATCTTGGATACCAGAAATATAACCTGGCCATACTTCTTCGGAGTCGAAATCCCTTGGTAGCGCGTTAGGGTCGTACATTCTCCTCACGGGATTCATTCTGACCACGAATTGCTGGGGAGGAAGCGTTCCTAATCTGTGAATGATAATCAAGTATAAAAAAATGTTACTATGCAAGCACATTTTGCTCTAGATACGTTTTTTTTCTAATATGGAGTAACACCGAACACCTTCAACTCTTTTGAGAACATTTGGAAACTAAATATGAGCAGATTATGTGAACCAAGTTGTAATTTATACTGAAGAGTTGTTGCAACAATGGAGCACTAGAGAACGAAATCAAATCAAATCAAAGTATAAATCAAAATGAACTAACCATATATTCAGAATTATTGATAAGATATATTCAGTCTGGTGTGGATAAAAAAATACACTCTACCACTTGAGCTATACGATTTAGCTAAATAGTATTTTTGTTTGGTTGCGATAACTTATGCGAGAGATATTCTTCAACTCCAAACCAGATAGATTTTTGGCAGTTTCAGTTTTGAATGCACAATGGTTCAGCTATAAATCATGCCAATATGCTCACACAGTAGTGTGGTCGTACTTTTCTATCCCACAAGTTGAAGGGGTGAAGTAGGAAGAAGTCGTTACTCGATATTTGTATATAGCAATTGGATGAATGCATGTACCTGAGTTGAACTCCTTCATCTAGGGTTCTTCCCCAAAACTCTGTATAATTGGATGCTACCCAACCATATCGTTCGGGATCTCTGTTGATAGTGTGAATGATGTTTTCATCCATTAGGCAGGTATTGGTTTCACACATCAACTCGACTTGGTTTCGTCCAAAAGCTTCACAAACACTGAAATGGAATAGTTTATGTTACGGACTGTCTGCATCAGAAGATTCCAGAGAGTTTCCAAAAGTTACGAGTGCCGAGCTGGAGAGCTCGCGGATTTGTAGTGTTTGCTATCAGTTGGGGACTGAACTGTCAAGTTTACTGAGAAGTTGGAATCTACTATTATCAGTTAGTTCAGTAGTATTTCTGATAGTGAGAAAATATCATTTAACTAGAAAGAGTAGATTCTATACTCAACCTGTTTGTTTTCTCAAAAATTATGAAAACAATTCAAATAAATGAATTCTACCACGCCATCAGTTTTTTTTTATATTGAACCAATCTGAATGCATTTTTTTCATAATTATCCTTCAAACCCAGAGCAAGTTCTTAGCCAGTTTTCGTGTCATATATACAAGGCGAGTCACAAGTATTTATATCCGTAATTGTTATTAAACCGATTGTAACTTTCTGTGTAGTAATAATAAAGATCAATAAAATATTTTATAAAATTACTTTTCTGTAATTATATGTACAGGGTCAGCTTTTATCACAGAATAATATAAGACCCCACCTTTAGAATCATTGATATGACCTGGAACAATTGTAGAATTAACAACCCCACAATTGACTAGCCATTGATACGACCCCTTACAGGATGTTGTTCATTTAGAAATCCCACACTGTAGTGTAATTAGTTAAGTTGTTGTTACCAAGCTTATGAAGGGCTATACTGGGTGTGAATAATTATTAAAAACTCACTGGCGATTTTTATCGAGCCACAGATAAGCATCGTCCTCCCAATATATAGATGTTATATTTTTTTTTAGAGAGCTGAAATCATTCAAATTATGTACCTCGCCAATCTAGTTGAGGATACTATGCAAATAATTAAAGCTCTTATAAAAACAAACAAACTATATTAATATTTTTTTTTACTTTGTTACAACAATTACACACTGTATGGTCTGACATACCAATCAATATCACTCCAGTACTTCCATAGTACTAAATACATGTTTCAAATAAGTAATACAACCTGATTAATATTTCGTTACAACTGACGGTGAGTTGTATAATTTTTCCAAAGCTCTGTATAAAGGAACTGAGATTTTAAGAATTTCAAAATGACTTCAAGATGAACAACAATTTTTCCATATAAAATAATTGTCTTAACCAGTTACGAAATAAATTCAGGTTTTTCCAATCACACTGTATATAATATCAAATATTTTAATAATTTAGAAATCTACAAGAATTAAGTTCACTATGGTGAATGAACAAGTATCACTCCAAATCAATTGTGGAAAAGTTTTACAATTTATTAACTTCAAATGCTTACACATACTCTTGAACAAGATATCTGAACACTACTAATTGAGAAAATAAAACAATAATAAAAAAAAACATATTGGTAGAATGAGCACGTATCATTCAACGAAACTGGATGGATGACTCATAAAATTTGGTAGTCTGTTTCCCCTGCTGGAAAACTTTGGCGCCTTTCACTAATCTCCGATTCGCCTCGGGCGCCACCTTTGGTGTTATAGTGGAAAAGGCCACTTTTGCTCCGGGCAGTCTCAGTGAAGGAAAACACTCCATGGGTCAGTATAGCAGTGACAATAAAACGGGGCCAGAAAGGCAGGCTTTGATTTCCCTTGACTGGGTTGAGGACCTGGGTGCTGACTGCACACTAGATGATTCTATTCACTCTTGTAAAATTCCTTCCCAACACCACTTCGGCAATGAGTTCGGAGGACTAAATTTTATTTCTCCTATTTACGGCAGGTTCGCTATCCACCCTATGAAGCAGTAAGGATGACGTCAATGGCCACGAATCATGTCTATCGAACAATCTACTCTCTTGGGCTGCCGACGGAGGACTGAGTATCCTTCGCGACGTTTATTGTCAGCACGGATCGGCTCCAAGGCGAGAATGCTTCCTCGATTCGCTGGCGCGCGTAGGGAGCAACTGCGTATGTTTTATAAGCATGCGTCGCGGCGTCGGCGTGACGGTATAACTATTCTGATCTAATTAGATTTAATTCAAGGAATCTAACCCAGAAAGAATTATATTTTTACGACTTGAAATACCCGAGTTGTGTTTTTATTTATTTTTAAGGCTGCTTATCAAACCCGGTGAAATAGTAACTATTACAGTAGTCATTTAATACTGGATATAAAATCAATTTGATTCAATAATAATTCTAGGTAAAGATTTGCATTACAACAATAAATCCAAATATTTCGGAATGTATTCCGCAGTGAAAGAAGTCTAGTTTTTATTCATAATACAGATAACTGGAGATTCTATAGAGTAGTTCAAAAGTCAAAGCTAATTTAATTTATGTTTTGAAAAAAATAACGAATTTGCCATACTCAAATAGGTGAATTGAAAATTCATATAAAACATTTTCACTTTGGATAGATATTTCGTAGAAAATCAAATAATGCCATTCAGTTTAATAATAGTTGGAAAAGATGCAATTTGCCGAAGTAATGCAAACAGAAGTATAGCTTACCATTTTTTCTGTTTCAGATTCTGGATTACACACACACCATTATTTTTTTTCAATCTGGTTCGAAATTTCTAATTATTAATTATGAATTTATTTTCTGTCTTAGTTATTATTAAGTGATTATTTCTAGTAATTATTCACCGCGCACTGATTAGATACATTTCCATGATTTATATTGGATATTTAAAACTGTCTTTTAATATAACTACATACTGAGCTGTATATATAGTCGTTACTTAGTTGAGTGTTTGAGCTTGACGCTTGACTGAGAGCCGATTGAATAATTTTCTGGCTTTTTATAGTAAGTACTTCGCGGCCTCCCGTGTCAGCGTTAGCTCTTTGTCTCCCACGTAGATAGTGAGGACCGTTTTTTATGTCTCTATGCGTGGCTATTAGCAGGTAGTGATGACAATTTTATATTGTTGATTTATAAGCGGTTGGACGGGACACTTAAAAAACATAATTTATACTTTGCTCATTTTTTTTCAGCGGTTCAAAATAGTGGAATGGAAACATTTGGAATCATTATTTTCACTCATCTGGAGTGTTTTTAGAGTGTATTCTGTAATACATGATCTTTTTTATGCATTAAAATGCGTTTTTTTCAATTCTCAGAGGGAGACTTCCCATGTTCGGTTTATTAATGGCTATAATAAATCTGAGAGATTTATGATGTATTCACGGATATTATGACTTTCAGACGCATCGATTTCATATGTGTGGAAATTCATAAACAATTTTTTTTATTAGGTCGGATGTCATCTCTCGAAATGTTTATTACTCAATATATTTTTTCTGTATCATCATCTGGAAGCTATTTCCGAATGCATTTTCGACTTGTTGGATTTTTCGTTAAAATTACTTTCAGATTTCAAGAGGCCATTTCTTTCCATATAAATTTGTTATGTCTATATATATGTATATTTTCGGGTCATGAGATATTTAATTTATAATTATTTTGTAACTTACCATTCATTACAGTTTATTTGAACCTTCTCTCTATGGTAAATTGTTCTGTTGAGACCCTCCACGAAACAACCAACTATGGGCTCTGGATCTGGTAGTCTGGTGGTTGTTGTGGTGGTAGTAGTTGGAGGAGCGATACCCTTACAGTGGTACCAGAAATCCGGACAACAGTCATCCACTCTTGTATAATTGCAGAATTCATCGCAGTAACACATTGTACCTGGAATAGTCAATTTTATAAACGGGGATCTCTAATAACCCTTTGAAGAATGGATTCCAGAAGTGGAAAAAATCTCAGGTTTTCAATCTGGAAATACCACAGGTTTTATGTAGATTTATAAATTGAAAAAAAATACTTAATTAACAAAAGCATAAGTAATTGAAAAATTGCGAATCAAACTTTTTGTGACGGATTATCATTCATTCACGTATCTTAATTATACCTGAATTTTTTCGATCCTTAACCCATTAGTTCCCGAGGAAAGAAAAACAAATTATTTTGATGATTTCACTGTATTCTATTACTGAAAATACATTCAAATAACTAGATACAAAGTTTAAAAAAATTAGAATTTTTTGAGGAACAAAATGTTGCGTATACGCAACGTTGAGATTTCCGCGAAACAAAAATATTTAGGTAGTGTGGAATCGCATACCCAATTGAAACATAAAAAATTAGATAAATATATATATTTACATAATTTATTGATATAATTTCTACAATCAAATCTTTTGAATAAAACCCCGATAAGAAGGAAAACAGTCTGAGCGAAGATGCACCTGTATATATTGTTGCTTTTGCATTGTCTACATTTTCTTCTTGTTTTATTTTCCTCCTCTACTATCACGTGACCGACATTATCAAATCGCTATATCATCACCTTGAATATCATCGTCCATCGTTTGTTCATCCATTTTCATAACAGTGACTGTTATGTAAGACTTGAATTCTAACTGTGGCATTTTCGATTTATTTGCCAAATTGTATATTATCCAGGAATTCACAATAACATTGTCGCACAAATTTACAAATAGGGGCTACCACCACTTTTTCCTTTTACAGTGATTCTGTAGTTTGATATACCATTATCATGAAAATCAACACCTTCTATATGCTGGTTATAGTCGGCTAGATTTTGTCTTTTCTGTTGTACCTTTTTGCACCTACTAGAGGTTCAACGCTGCATTTATTAGTTGCCACTGTCACCACAGAATTGCTGTTCCATCTGACTAACGAAATGTTTTGTTCTTTGTCAAATGGAAAATCATAAGCACCACGATCTTTTTTCTTCATATTCTTCACAGTTTCCATTGTGCTATTACACGTACGATTTTCTCGAATTGTCCCAGTAGCGTGAAAACCCTTTTCTTTCAACAAACAATAACTTGTAGAATGAGAGAAAGTTGTCGAAAAATACGCGATGAACAGAGGGTTGCTACTGACAAGAGTTCCAGTACAACGTTCTCTCCCAGTCCCACTGTATTTTTAACCGACGAAATAAAAAAAGGAAGAGGTTCTCTAGTCGACGCGTATATTTTTTTTATGTATGACCAAGCATAACTTTTTACAGAGTAGTTCAATTTCGATGATTTTTCATTGGATATGGTGTACTTTGGAGTTGGTCCCATTTGAAATTTGAAAAGAAAAATCCTCCCCTAAGGGTAGCAAATGGAGGATATTGATCGTTCATCTTCTGAATTTTGGTTCGTTAACCGATTCTATCAGGCATAACTTGGTACTGGGTTGTCCGATTTGGATGATTCTTTTTTATTAGATAGTGTATACCTCATAGTTGATCATATTCGAATTATCGAATTCGGGATGGAAATAATCGACCCCTATGGGTAGAAAAATGGGGAATGATCATCATCATCAATGGAAAACTTCAGACCGGTAACAGCAATCAATCAATCAATCAATTGGAGCGTTTGAATGATTTCATCCACCAACATAATATCTTGATACCCTTGCAGCATGGTTTTCGCTCTGGGAAATCAACCCAAACAGCTTTACTTACTTTCTATGTGAAATTGATAGAATCTATTGACTCAGGTGAGTGCCCTGCTGCGATTTCATGTGACCTGAGCAGGGCATTCGACTGTGTTGATCACTCTAAACTGTTGGATGTTTCAGAATGCTATGGTATGAGTGGAATCTCACTTTCGTTGATATCTTCATTTTTAAATAATAGAAAACAATGTGTCTCACTCGCATTCAACCAAGGTAACTCGTCTTCTCTCTCCAATTCGGAAATGAGAGTGGTCCAGATGGGCGTGCCCCAGGAATCTATTCTGGGTCCAGTTCTTTTTCTGCTTTATATAAATGATATAGATAGATAAATATCACTCGAGGGAACTCAACATTAAAAATTAATTTTTGCAACATCCGCGGACTCAACAAGAACATCAATGACGTCCACCATCACCTACAGACGGAAAAACCGGATATTCTGGCTCTAACAGAAACACAAGTAAACTCGTCCACCAACAAGGTCCATATGCTTTGTCCTGGTTACGAACTTCATTCTCGATTCAGGTTCAAAGGTGGAGTCTGCCTTTTCGCCAAGGCTAACCTTTCATGCCAGCGTGAAGAGAGTTTGGAACCAAAAGACTTTGATGTGATGTGGTTCAAGCTATCTGATACCAAACTGACTAAGTTCCTCTGCTGCCTTTACCTATCACCTAATGAACCTTCATATAACGACCTCTTTGAGTTTTTATCACTCAAACTGGACTACATTCAGGAGAACCATCCAACAGCTGAAACCATAATCATGGGAGACTTTAATGTACATAACGCTGCCTGGCTCAAATTCTCTAACAAAACAGATGATGCAGGTCGTCAAGCCGAGGCCTTCGCCATCACTCATGGTCTAGAACAACTGGTCGAGCTACCAACCCGCATCCCTGATGTCAACAACCAGTCTGCCAATACACTAGATCTTTTCCTCACCACCAATCCTGACCCGTATAGAATAGAAGTTTGTGCCCCACTTGGAAACTCTGACCACCCCCTCATCTCCACAACATGCTCTTTCCATTTACCATCGAGCTGCACAATACCACCCCGTCTCATGTGGCATTACAATTCGGCCGACTGGGAAGGTCTTCGTATGTTTTTCTCAGCGTTTCCATGGAAGAGAGTTTGTTTCTCTTCAGTAGATCCAACACGATGTGCTGAGACAATTTCTGAAATCATCATGTTGAGGATGCAAACTTACATACCGAATACCGAAAGAAGAACATCGTCCGATAAGACCTGGTTTAACAGAAACTGCTCTAGAGCTGTGGCTTCCAAACAGGCAGCATACCATCGATGGCTAAAAAATCCGGGCCCTGAGACCAGAGCAGCATATGTCGAGGCTAGAGGCATATGCAAAGAGACAATAGAATGCTCAAAAGATGCCCACAATGCCAAAATAAGATCAAAACTTGCTGAATGTCCTAACGGATCCCGTTCATTTTGGTCTTTCGCCAAAGCTGTGGGAAGAAACTTCACTTCCAGCTCATTTCCTCCTCTAACCAAAGAAGATGGAACACTAGCAACGACTGCCCAGGAAAAAGCCAATATCTTTGCGCACCTATTTGCTAGAAATGCCACTCTGATTCATCGGGAAAACAACCCCGAACATTACACCTATTGACAGTCACATGCCCGAGATCACCTTTCGCCAACGTACTATCAGAAAGATTTTGCTGGGTCTCAACACCAACAAAGCCTGTGGATCTGACGAAATCCCGCCGATTGTTCTCAAGAAATGTGCCCCCGAACTAACACCTGTTCTTTGCAAGTTGTTCAACCACTCTTACAATTTGGGGGTATTTCCGTCCAATTGGAAAATTGCAAGAGTACAGCCAGTCCCTAAAAGGCAAAAGGCCCTACCTAGCAACTACAGACCTATCGCACTGCTATCTATTATTTCAAAGGTCATGGAAAAAGCCATCAACATCGAGCTCATGAAATATCTGGAAGACTCAGGAATTGTCAACGATAGGCAATATGGCTTCCGCCATCAGAGATCAACTGGTGACCTGCTCGCTTACGTCTCACATATATGGCAGCTATCTATTGAAGAGTATGGAGAAACTTTAGCTGTGGCATTAGATATCTCCAAGGCGTTCGATCGAGTTTGGCACCAGGGACTCCTCGCCAAGCTTCCGTCTTATGGCTTGCCCCCTCAGCTGTGTTCTCTGCTTGCTAGTTTTCTCTCAAACAGGTCTCTCCATGTAGTGGTCGATGGAGTTTCATCTGACACTCTACTCATAAATGCTGGTGTTCCGCAAGGATCCATTCTCGCACCAACACTATTTCTACTTCACATCAACGACCTGTTGAAAGCAACTTCATGTCCAGTACACAGCTTTGCCGATGATAGTACCCTCCATACCGCTTTCTTCCAGGGCCCCTATATCAGCCCGTGAAACCAGAAATGAACGAGGAAGAAATGTTATAATATAAATATGGACTTAGCAACAATTCTCGAATGGGGATCTAATAACTTGGTAGAATTCAATGCAAACAAAACACAAGCATGTCTTTTCTCTAGAAAAGCCGATCTCACTGTGCCTAACATAACTTTGTCAGGAGTAACCATACCATTGAAGCCATCCATATCGATGCTTGGTATTACTATCAGCAATAACCTTTCCTGGGAAAATCACGTGAGGTCCATTGCCAAAAGTGCATCCCAAAAACTTGGTTTTCTGTTTCGTGCCAAGAGCTATTTCACCCCCAGTCAGCTGCTTATGATCTATAAGGCACAGATCCGACCTGTCCTGGAATACTGTTCCCATATTTGGAGTGCGGCACCTAAACATATCCTGAGGCTATTGGATTCTGTCCAAAAAAGGGCAATTCGTCACGTCGGTGATGCCTCGCTTATAAACTCGCTCACTTGTCTGGAACACCGTAGAAAAGTTGGCGATTTGTCTCTATTTTATAGATATTTTCATGGGCGATGCTCTTCTGAAATATCAACAATCGTTCCTGCTTTGGCAGTCTCTTCGAGATTAACCCGTCAAGTTCAGTCATCACTCCCCTTCGTGGTCACTTTGGAGACCTGCAGAACATCACTTCCCAAAGACTCGTTCATCCAACGAACAGCGAGGCTTTGGAACTCATTGCCTAGGGAGGTGTTCCCCGAGGCATACAACCTTCAGAAATTTAAGAAGAACACCAACTCCTACCTTCTTTCCCTAGGTTCCCACGATGTTCTCTGAACATTACAGGATATCCCTTTTCGTGGGAACCAGAACATAAAAAAAATAAAAAAATTATAGCATATTCAGATGATATCAGCTTATTGTTTTCTAGTAAACAAACAGCAGGTTGATCAGAAATTGTGAAAATATTCTGCATCGTACTTTCACTTATTTCAATATCAGGTAATTCGTTTCCATAATTACCAGAACAAAATTGAACAATTCCAATTGGAAATCAATAACACCAATATACAGAGTACCCATAATCCAGTTAAATTCTTAGGTATGCAAATTGGCGAACATCTCAATTGGAATGCTCATTGTGACCAATTAGTATCAAAACTGAGCTCATTGACATATCTCTTCAGAAACTTGAGAGTTGTTCTTAATGAAAGACAAATCATGAGCATTTATTATGGTCAAGTGGAAGCAAGGTGTAACTCAACAAAGAGCAGGCGTGTTTTTATTCAACAAAAAGCTATTTTACGTTGTATGTTCAATACATCCAGACGAAGTTCTTGGAGAACCCCTTTTCTTGAAATATAAAATGTTAACATCAACTAGCTCATTCATATTCGATTCAGCAGTCTATGTGTTCGCCAAAAAAACACTTTCAGTCTTCACGAGGATATCCACAAGAAAAATACGCGACAAAAGCAAATGATTTACATAAAAATGCCTAGATGTAATATTATTCAAAATGCTCCAAACAGCATTTTACCCAAAAATTTTCAATTGCCTTCCAGCAAACATCAAGATAAGTGAAAACCTAATGGTATTAAAAAACGCCTGAAAGCGTTTTTGTTGGATAATTGTTTTTATACTCTCGATGAGTTTTTATCTGCCCGACTGTAATTTTATTACATGTATGTAGCGCTTTCTGTTCGTCTTTCTCTCTTTTTTTGTAGTAGTTAGTAAGTTAGTGATAGTGACTATTCCTATAATTTTTTTTGTCATTTGAGGAAAATAAAGAATTTAATAAGTTATTAAATATCAAATACACATACTTTGGTTCAATAATTTTTTGTCCACAAGATCGGAAATTATTTGTTTTGGCTAACTGACTAAAATAATTTCAATGACTTTTTGAAATGCTGAAATACGTCAAAGTTTTCTATTTTATTAGGGAGAGTATTGTACAAATAGTATAAACATTCAGAGGATAAATCGTACTTCATAAGGTTTTCTTACCCAATATAGGCACCGCGCAGGAATCTTGTCTATCATTGCAACACCCTATGTTTTCACAGTATGGTCCCGGGAGGTCCGAAAAATCGTCGTAGGGTGAAGAAGTTACCACTGCGAAGAGCGCTAGACTACATAGTATAACGCTGCACGGAAAACACCAATTCGAGGTCATCTGAAATGAAAAAGAAAAAAATTATTTCCAAACTTTAAAAGCAGGGGAGTTTTCAATTATTGGCAGTCATATATTGCACAGTTACTTTGATTAATAAATAATCTAGTGGAGAAATTTGTTTAGCAAAATGTGAAGCAGAAAATGGACTCATATCGTAATAGTTGCTATTTATACTCACCTAATCAAAGTATAAATAAAATAATCGAATTCATCCTGAAAATTTGCACATTTATACAACAGCAGGGTCGCTTTGCTCAATCGGAACTCACATTGATTATCCATGATCTTAAGTGGTGATTTCAATATCGATTTCTCACAAGAAACATCAATTCAATACAGTTTTTTTTTCAATTCAATTTAATTTTTATTTCGTTTCAAACATATGTCACAGTTATAGTTTATTACAATAACCTACAGCATTTCGAATCACAGAGGGCTAGTGGGATATCAAACACATTTGAGATCATTACGAAACAAAGGAGAGATAAGAGAGTGTATGTAAGCTTCGTTAAAAGCTTGTGTGTAGCACCTCTTCTCATTCCGTAGGTATCGTAGACTGGCTATAACTAATGTCAAGGTATGAGTACATGTATAGATTGTGTAGGATTGAATACAAATATAGTTTCAGTTTTACAGTATCAGTAAAGTTATTCATCCAATATATCAATGTTACCAACAATAGGTATATATGAAGTTTTCTTTGATCCAGTTTTGTATTACCCTGTTGAATGTTTTGTGATTGTTATAGTTTTTTAGACGAATAGGAATCAAGTTAAAAAACTTCGGGTTACCCCCCTTTCCCCGAAATTTGTAAAATGCATCTGGAATAAGATGAAAGTCAGATAGATTTATGTACATACCATACACTAATTCACATTCTTCACTTTTGTTTAAATACCCCTGGTTTTTCTAAATACAAACTATTCATAATATTCCAACTAATGATCCTGAGAAGTATTTCCGAATAATAAAAGTGGCTACCAACCCCCTCAATTTTTTCTATGGGTACGGCTTTGCATGACCTATAGAGTTATTTGCAATATTTTTATTTTGACGTCACAAGGCCATTGTGACCAATAATTTTAAATGGAACCCTACGGCAAGCGACACCTCTTTTGAAAGGTATCGAAAAAACCTATTCAATGATACTAATTTTGTTTGTGTTTATGGCAGTTTTAATGGCTCATTAGTAAATATTAAAATTTAAATTCCATTCAGTATGATATTAATTACAGATTAAAGAATCAGTATCTACTTGATGAAATTGCTCCATTTACTTCCTGACAGTGGAATATCCTATTTTTAAACTCTTCTCGTACTTTTGCAAATGTGTCTGCGGAAACAGCCTCACATTCTGCAACAATACGTTGTTTTATAACGTCAATATTGTCAGGTTCAGTGGCGTAAACCTTCGATTCAAGGTACCCCCACAAAAAAAAACAAAGGTGTGAGGTCCGGTGATCGAGCTGGCCATTCACGAAACATGCGAGGATTTGCGTCAACTCCAATACCTCACATTCTGTGTATTTACATTTCCATTCAGATACAAAGTACTTTCGTCACTAAAACAAATTGTTTTGACATAGTCTGGCTGTTGGTTAATTTTAGTTTCCATATTTTCACAAAATTCTAGTCTTCGGTCTGGGTCGTCGGCTGAGAGTTGATGAACCATTTTTAATTTGTATGGATGAAATTTGTTTTTTTTTCAACACCCTGTGTACTTTACTTCGACTGACTTCACAGGTAGATGCAACGTGAGTTGTTGAAGAAGTAGGATTAACTATTACTTCTGCCAGTATATAAATTTTTTTTCTCATCAGAAATTTGTGGTCTGCCAGATCGTTTCGCATCATTATTACTACCCGTTGTTTCAAACTTACGAAGAAGCTCCCTTAAATAAGTCCTCGAAACGGGGCGATCAAGAAACCTCCCATTAAAAATGCGTTCTGCTGCATGAATATTTTGTCCAGTTTCACCAAGAATTAGGATTGCTGCTACTTTATTACCTAAAGCACGTACCATTTCGCTTCTTGAAGCACTGAAACGTTCGGCTCACAACAGTTTAACAAATGATTAAAATGTACAAAAATATTAAAAGTACCAGAAGCTGCTAAAACAATTAAACGTTCGATCAACAATACACAAATTATTAAATGTACAAAAACTTGGACAATTACAAAAACGTCGAATTAGGGAGACTAACAAAAATGTCAGCTTATTTGACAACTATTCAGAGGCGGAGCTTGAATTTGGAATTTTAGTATTAACTGATTTGATTCATCACAGCTTTGCGTTTTTCAAAAGCGAGTTGCCCAAACTGCCATAAACACAAACAAAATTAGTATCATTGAATAGGTTTTTTCGATACCTTTTAAAAGAGGTGTCGCTTGCCGTAGGGTTCCATTTGAAATTATTGGTCACAATGGCATTGTGACGTCATCTTTGACGATTTCGTCATCTATCATCACTAGTAGGGAAGCTTACAACCTTCAATATTCAGTTTTCAAATTTCACCTTGTTTATGTATAATCGTTCCGAAAATAAGAGGGGGGGAGGGGACTTTTGAGAAGCACTGTATAGTTCCTGAGTCTGTTAAACTTATCAATACCGAACAGTTCATTGCAAGGTGTCAATATTGGTTTGTTTAACATGATTTTTAGGATACATTTTTGCGTTATTATTAATGGCTGCAATGAAGTTTTATATGCACAGCCCCAGGCAATAAAGGCATAGCTAAGAATAGACGCACTAGGCAGTATATATCAATATTAATAGTTTTATAGCTACAATTTGCCTCAGGATAGGACTTATAAATGGTTTTTCTTATTTTTCCATCTTAAATTATGATCAATGTGTAATCCTAAATATTTGGTAACCTCTTTTTGATCTATTACATCCGAACAGCTACAGTTATTATCATTATTATTATTGAGGCATTGTTCTGTGTGTATTTTTAATTTTAAATCTTGAGGTGTATTAACGTTATTTAAAGAAACGGCAAGATAATGGGTTTTTGATAAATTGAGTCCACATTGGATTTAAATATATCTGATGACAATAAAATAATTAATAAAAAACCTATTCAAATGTGCTAAAAACCAAAAATAATTGCTTCGGATGTGTGACGTATGTTATTCCGTGAGTTATAGATTCCAGAGCTTGTCACGCAATGTTTTCAGTTCGAATACAAAAGCGACAAGCTTGAACTCCTACGTCACACATCCAAAGCAATTATTCAACAAAAGCTTGTCTTTAAAAAAGTTTTTTATTATTCATTTTATTCTGTGCTTTTTAGTAAGTACGCCTTAATCTATGCATTTTTGTAAAAGCACCGTCATAACGAGTCATTTTTCCTGTAAGCTCTGAGCTATCTAGTTCTCAAATGAGGAGACCATCTAAAGATTAACTTGTCCACCATCTTGGAGCCGCCATCTTGAATTTATGAATTTTGACAAAAAATTCATACTCTTCGACCCCGAAAACCCCCACATACCAATTCAATCCAATATATTTTTCACAGAAATCAAATACATGTTAACTTAAGCCTAATATATACAACTTTAAAATATTTAAAAAAAAAATTTAGATTCTTCCTTTGGAATTTGTCGCATTGTGTGTATGAGGGGAGCCACATTTGCCCTCTAAAAAGGGGACTAAAACGGCCACCCTTGCTGATATTAGCAAGTATGCATTGGTACATGCTAGGTTTTAGAATAATCCCTTTTCTTTGTACCCACCTCCTGCAAAGCTCATGTGGGTCTTGCGAAGTGTTATTTAAAATAATTCAAATTGTAGTGAATTTTCAAAGCATAGCCTTTTTGAGTATTTTTATAGGAAAATAAAAAATAAAAAACAGCTTTAAGCAATTGTGGTGCTAGGGGTATTTTCCCTTGTTTCCTACATTTTGTAAGGTGAAAATAAAACAAAGAAGAATTTCTTCATTTCTACATTGTTCGGATTTGAACCCAGTACCTTAAGATGTGTTGGCTATTTCATTTCATACAGAGTCCGCCAAAATCTTGGAACCATAGGGGAATTTTTTTTATTAATAGTTTCAGTAATTCATTCCTATACAGTACCGAACATAGCCGTTATTATCAGTGGCGTGCGGCTAAGCGAGAATCGGATATTCTAAATTCACTATAGAGTAAAATGACATTACTATGGGGAATATCGAAAAACGTTATTGAAAAACGTTGTTTGCAATTGAATGATAGAAAATTTGATTACCAATTCAACGATATACATTATGTACCACTTTCTTTTTGTTCAAAACTAAAAACGATCAATTATTGATTTGTACGATATTCTTATGATGCCTACAAATTCCAATGAGTTATCCTTTAGGTTTGCTGAAATGAAAAGTAGCCGTGGAATCATGTGGAACAGAGGTTATTAATGTCATGTCAAAAGTGAAATACCAATTTTCAATAGGAAAAATACAAGGATTGGGCTCAAGAAAATCCTAGGTTGCTGAGAGAAGGTAATTTTCAAGAAAGATTTGGATTCAACGTCTGGGTAGGAATCATAGGGACAAGAATCATCGGACAAATTCTGTTCGACGGGCCTTTGACGGGCCACAGATATCACAATTCTTGGAAGAACGATATTCAAAATAATATCAACGATTTATCCTGAGAACATCGGGGAAAATATGTTTTTTCAGCAGGATGATGCAGGACCACACAATGCTATCATTGTTCGACAAAATCTTAGTGATACCTATGGGCAGAGATGGATTGGAACAAATGGTCCAATCAGATGGCCAGTCAGATCACCCGATTTAACCCCTATTGATTTTTATTCATGGGGTCACATGAAATCCAAAGTATGCTCCAGGAGACCAACTTCTTTGGAGGACTTGAGAGATAGAGTTGAGCGCGCATTTCAGGAAATTCCTGCTCACGATCTGATAAATGTGATGAGGTGTACAATGAATAGAACTAATCTATGTGTTAGGGAAAACGGGAAACACTTCGAACATCATTGGCCATTAATAAATAAAATGACTTTTCGATGGTTGTGAAACTCTTCTATTGAAAACAGGATAATGGTATTGTGAGTAATAATTTGTACGTTGAATGTTTTACTGCTTCAGTCGTTATATTTATTCAAACAGTTTGATTATATTAGAGTTGACTTTTCTGTAATGGGTTTATAATCATTACATATTGTCAAGTAGTTTATTTTTGGTAATTCATTGTTACCATTCTGAAGTAAAGTTTGAAAGAATGAATAGATGTCATGTTACCTACCAATTTTTTCAGATTGATTTAATTTTGTTAGATGGCTCTCTACGTTTTGAACAAAAAGTGGTACATTATGTATATCGTTGAATTGGTAATTAAATTATCTATCGAATGGCAAGATGTCCCTCGGTATGTACAATTTGAAAAAATTTTTTTCTAATGCGTTCAGAAAATTTCAATTCCTGCTGTAGGATTTGTTATTGATCTTATCGGTGAAATGACTATTACTATGAGTTACTGTTGTAAATTTAACCTGATCAAGGCCTCCTGGGCTAAAAAAAATATTGAGAAATTATTTTTTTTAAATAGTAAAATAAAAATTTGGCAACATTATCCTATGTAATTTGAACCGTAGAATCCGAAAAATATCAAACATACAGGGTGTTCCATTTGAAAAATCGAAGTTGGTGGCTATTATGGAAAAAGGGGAAGTCGGCCATTTTGTTTTCATATGTCTGTCAATCCGAAATTGTGTCTCGTCTGTAAAAACATTCATTCAAATCGGTTGATAAGTGACGTAGATATAGGCATGGCCCTAGTCCCATTGTCACCCGGTATAATAATATTGATTCATGCCTTGTTCCTCATTTGTCCAATTTATACCATTCATAATAATATTAATATTATTCATATACTAGCCGACCCGACAGACGTTCTCCTGTCCAAATTTCCATTTATCCGGTTTCTCCATTATCCCGTTTTCTTGTTATCCCATTTTCCAGTTATCCCCTTTTTTTCGTTATCCCGTTTTCCCGTTATCCCCTTTTTCCGTTATCCCGTTTCTCGTTATTCCGTTATCACGTTTTCCCGTTATCTCGTCTTCCCATTATTCCCATTATTTCCCATTTTCCCATTATCGCTTTCTCCCGTTATCGCGTTTTCCCGTTATTCCATTTTCCCGTTGTCCCGTTTTCCTTTTATTCCGTTTTCCCAATGTTCCGCTATCCCGTTTTCCCGTTCGTTATCCCGAAAAAAATTAGCCAAATCGGTCCAGCCGTTCTCAAGTTATGAGCTTACCAACACAGACATTCATTTTTATTATAAATTCCTGAAAACTTTTTCAGGACGAAGAAATTTTCAATTACCTCCTAAAAATCCTTTCTTACCCTAAAAACCTCATTCGGAGTATTACGAACATTAAAAAAACAATTAGCCAAATCGGTTCAGCCCTACCATGACCGGGATTCGTTCCTCAGCCATTTCCTCTTTGATGATAAATGACTCGATAGTCTTTTTCTTCGCCAAATTTCTTATATACCCGAATTTTGCTATTTCCGGGCAACTTTCCTGATTTTTTTCCGAATCGACCACCCTCTTACGAACATTTTAAAAATCAGACAAATCGGTCCATCCGTTCTCACGTTTTGCGCTATACAGTGCGCGTCAAAATTATGGAACAAATTCGATATTTCGCAAGCCATGTACTTTTGACAAAAATCCTAAAATAGGTCAATTTTCATTTTAGAATGCCGATTTTTTTATGTATATTCTAAAGAGGTTATGTCACTGGTTTTGACATGGTGACGTAATCGGTAATTTTTTTAAATTGGAATAGATGTCTTGTGATACCTCATCTGAAAATCCTTTCAATACTGCATTCAATAATAATAATTAATTAGTTTTTTTTTGTACAGGGTGAACAAAAATTAATATTTTATTTCAATAAAAGAATAACTTTATATCCAACAAAATAGAATAGTTAAATAAGATGTTCGAAATGCCATCCACCATTCTCTAGACAATAAGCAAATTTACGGACACATTCCTCTTGCACATTGCGAATAACTTCCGGAGTAATACTGTTAATTTCGATCCTAATTCGATTTTTCAACTCTTGTAGATTTTGCGGCCTATCTACATAGACCTCCGATTTCAAATAACCCCACGAGAAAAAATCCAGGGGTGTAAGATCTGGAGATCTTAGGGGCCACTCTATCGGTCCGCGTCTACCAATCCACCTCCTAGGAAAACAGTTATTCAAAAACTCGAGAACATCACGTGCATAGTGCGGGGGTGCAACATCTTGTTGCAACCAAATACTTTCATTTGGTGAGTTAGGATTGTTGGCGTTTGGAAAAATATATTTTTATTATTATTACATTATGATTATGAAATTCTTGTATTGTCATCGGTCCTTGATATGTGTGACAAATTTCAGATTATTCGGAAGATTGGAAGTGGGTGAATATTTACTTCCAAGATTTTATTACATTGTGAGTTATTCAGTTACAAGTAAAGATAATAATAGCGTGTTAAAAAATGCAAAATTTTACTTTTTTGAGCCAAGGCTCTAATCCCTTAGACTGCCCTGGCAGACTAGTGAGTCAGTGCTCTACTACACCAATGGATCCTTTCCAAATATTATTAGTTGGCTATTTCCTAGTCTAAAATGGGAACAAAAGACAATCACAAATTAATGCCATAATAGGCAAGTTAGTGTCAAATAAATGTCAGTTGAAATATCAACAAATATTCTTCACAAATTCTAAGTGAAAAGGTTCTAGAAGTAAACTATGGCTACTTTAAGTGAAACCCAACGCATAGAAATTTTAATTTTTATTGGATGCCGAGATAGAACAAGAACTCAGCAAGAGGTATGCGACTTGTTCAATGCGAAGTATCCAAATAGACCTATCAGTCGTTCAATAGTCAGTAAGATTGAGAAAAAAATTAGAGAAACTGGTCATGTCAAACATATTCCGAATGCTGGACGTCCTAAAATAGAAGGAAACGTGAAACTTGATGTTCTATTGGGTGTAGAGAATAATCCTCACAATACTTCACGACAAATTGCAGCAGACCTTGACATATCCCAAAGTTCTGTATTACGTATTCTAAAAGCAGAAAAGTACCATCTATGCAAAGTACAGCTACATCAACAACTCAATGATGATGATCCCGATCGCCGTGTGGAGTTCTGTGAAATAATGCAGGATTTGTGTAACCACAATCCACGTTTTATAAAACAAATTCTGTTTTCCGATGAGGGTACGTTTTGCCTGAATTGTTCAGTAAATCGTCAGAATTGCAGATATTGGAGTAGGGATAATTCTCACTGGATGATGGACGGGCATACTCAATATCCTCAGAAAGTCAATGTTTGGGCAGGGATAATAAACGACAGGATTATTGGCCCGTATTTTTTCGAAGGAAATCTCACAGTGGAGCGTTACTTGGAATATTTAAGAAATGAACTCATACCTAGCCTTGCCGATATTTTTCCAAACGCCAACAATCCTAACTCA
Source organism: Gonioctena quinquepunctata (assembly GCA_018342105.1). Lineage (NCBI taxonomy): Eukaryota > Metazoa > Arthropoda > Insecta > Coleoptera > Chrysomelidae > Gonioctena > Gonioctena quinquepunctata. The sequence goes on from JAFIRS010001121.1 coordinate 320,211, forward strand.
CCAAATGAAAGTATTTGGTTGCAACAAGATGGTGCACCCCCGCACTATGCACGTGATGTTCGCGAGTTTTTGAATAACTGTTTTCCTAGGAGGTGGATTGATAGACGCGGACCGATATAGTGGCCCCCAAGATCTCCAGATCTTACGCCCCTGGATTTTTTTTGTGGGGTTATTTGAAATCGAAGGTCTATGTAGATAGGCCGCAAAATCTACAAGAGTTGAAAAATCGAATTAGGATCGAAATTAACAGAATTACTCCGGAAGTTATTTGCAATGTGCAAGAGGAATGTGTCCGTAGATTTGCTTATTGTCAAGAGACTGGTGGATGGCATTTCGAACATCTTATTTAACTGTTCTATTTTGTTGGATATAAAGTTATTCTCTTATTGAAATAAAATATTAATTTTTGTTCACCCTGTACAAAAAAAAACTAATTAATTATTATCATTGAATGCAGTATTGAAAGGCCTTTCAGATGAGGAATCACAAGACATCTATTCCAATTTAAAAAAATTACCGATTACGTCACCATGTCAAAACCAGTGACATAACCTCTTTAAAATATACATAAACAAAACGGCATTTTAAAATAAAAATCGACGTATTCCAGGATTTTTGTCAAAAGTACATGGCTTGCGAAATATCGAATTTGTTCCATAATTTTGACGCGCACTGTATAGATATTAGAATTAATTACGATTTCCAAAGAAGATTTCACTTCGGTCGTGCGGTCTTAAACACACACTGATTTTTTTTGAGTTTCTAGTAGTATGAATTTAAAAATGTTAAATATGGAAAAAAGTATTTCCAATTTTTTGTTTCTACGAAACATAATTTTAACCCTTTTTTTAATTTTTTAAGAGAAGCTTTTTTAAATATGGTTTATATATAATTATAATACATTGTTTCACATTGCTTAGGCGATTTTCAATGAACATCACCATGAAATAAATACCTCCTAGTTCAAGTGATTATTTAGGGAACACTCTGTATCGGTTGTTGTAGAAACGAGCTAGATGATTTACGTCTTTGAAGTATATATATATATATATATATATATATAAAACTGCCTGGCCAAATCAACCAATCTTTTATCTTCATCCCTGACCTACCTTCGGTGTCGTATGTCAAATGTTTTTCACGACTTCACAGTCTGAAAACTGGTTGCATATGTAAATCGATGTCAATTTTGAAATGTGGTGTATTTTACTGCCGTGCGCCATATTACTTCATGAGAAACAACACCGAATACCATAGGTAATATAATATTCGACCTTCGACTACAAGATGGATCAAAATTTATGGCAATTGTACGTGACTAGTCGATAGATGGTGGATACAAGTGAATTTATGTCATAGGTTTCTACGGAATGCATAACGCTGAATGATCAGCGATTCTATAAACCAGAAGGTTTGATAAAAAGCCTCCAAAATGAACTAGTTTTCATACAAATTCTACACTTATAAAACTCACAAAAAAAATCAGATTGTAAATAAATATATTTATATCTATATATATATATATATATATATATATATATATATATATATATATATATATATATATGAAAAATCATAATGGACAGATTATTGAATAAAAGAAAAGAAGCATCCTCAAGCGGGACTCGAACCCACAACCTTATGCTTTCCGGACATACACTCGCCAACACTTTACTTCCTTAATTTAATGTGAATGTTGGAATGAATCGAAAATCGAACGTACTTATCAATCTGTCGAGACCCGGTACCTATTCACCCCAACATCATCGTCGAATTGACGATTTCAGTAGAAGATCTAGTGGTAAGAGCGTATGTCAGGAAAGCATAAGGTTGTGGGTTCGAGTCCCGCTTGGGGATGCTTTTTTTCTTTAATTCAATAATATGTCCATTATGCCACAAATTCCTTCTTCAATATTTCTCTCGGACAATAATTTCCCACTTTCACATTATATATTTGGCTAAATCTTATCAGAGGTTGGAGATCATCTTCCTAGATCTTCTACTGAAATCGACAATTCGTCGATGATGTTGGGGTGAATAGGTACTGGGTCTCGACGACCATTGATAAGTACGTTCGATTTTCGATTCATTCCGACATTCACATTAAATTAAGGGAGTAAAGTGTTCGAGAGTGTTTGTCGATTCTTATAGCCTCGATAGCTCAGTGGTGAGAGCGTATTTCCGGAAAGCATATGGTTGTGGGTTCAAGTCCCGCTTGAGGATGCTTTTTTTCTTCAATTTGAGAATCTGTCCATTATGCCACAAATTCCTTTTTCAATATTTCTCTCGGATAATAATTTCCCACTTTAAGGGTTGAATCGCGGCTGGAAATTAAAAAATTTCGATGTGTCGGCCTCAATCTGCCTACTTCTCAGGTGTAGTCACTTGGGTAGGGTTTACGATTTTGTAACATGACGCTGGACTATCAATCTACCTACTTCTTTGAGGGAACTGAGGATCCGAGGGTGGTTGTGCAGTTACCTGGGTCAAGACAATGCAGTGAGCGAAGCTTGATTTGAGAGGTGGGGGTGGCAAGAGAGTAGAGGTTTCCAAGTATTGGGCAGTGACTCTAATTCATCAAAAACAATGTATAAAACTAATAAAAGAAATATTCAGCAGTTCAACGGTGAGAGATATTGTGTGTGGAAATTCCATATCAAATCATTTATCGAGGAATTGCATATTTTCTACGTAATTGAGGAATGAATTCCTTGTGAACCTAGTGACAGTTGAAAGAAATATGACTTGAGTGCGAAAGGTGTTATCATAGTATTATTAGTGATTCACTTCTGGGATTTGCAAAAAATCAGTCTACCACTAGAGGCCTATTGAATAGTCTGGATGCGATTTATCTAAGAAGTTCAGCAACTCAGTTGGCATTCTGAAAACGGCTTCTTCGTCTCAAATTCAGAGGAGACATGAGCCTTTGGTAACACTGAGACCTCATACCAGAATCACTCGCTGCTGAAGTCAAACTGGATGGAAACGTTAAGCGACGATTCTTGATTATGCGGGGGAACTCAAAGATGCAAAACATCAATGAGTCTAAAGGTACTACATACATTTGGTAGGTGCCACACCAACGAAAGAAACTCTTGATCAACTTTATATAAAAAAAAAATCCTTCAAAATAAAAGGAGGCCACAACGAACAACCTGATTTCAGTTCCACGTTTGCAAGAAAAGGGTGATCTTCGATAAAAATGGTGTGAGAATTAAAAAGAACAATGTCATCATTGCAACAGGTGAGCCCATAAATGTTTTAATAGGTATAGATTTTAAAATACCTAAGGACCATGGGAATATCAATGGTTAACACTGCTAACTGCTGTCTTTTAATTGCCGAGGAATAACGCTAGGAAATTTTCTTCATAATATCCACCTTTGGTGTATTGAAAACAAACTTCCACTGAACATCCAAAACTGCAAATCCAACACATATGCCCTAAAAAAGTCAAACATCTTACTCAATTAACAATATCGCATTAGAGTGCAGCCAACAAAACAAGGATCTTGGGATTAAATTCGACCACAAACTCAATTTTTCCAATCACTATAACAAAATAACTTCTTCCGCTAAGAGAATGGCAGGACTGATTTTCTGAACATCCAAAGTCTTTCAAAATGAGGACTGCTTCATTGCCTTATATAACGGTTGCTCTCTGATATGGTCCCCACTGCACAAATGCCACATTGATCAATTGTAGGCAGTGCAAAGATTATTCTTGAAATGTATCATTCAAGCTGGATGGGCTCTATCCCCCTCAAGGTTATGACAACAATTTGCTGCTCAGCAGATACTCATTTTGCGCACTTCGTTAAAGTAAATTGTATAGTCAAGGCTGAATTGGGCGCTTTTCACAAACATATTGCTGGAAAATTGAACTTTTATCGCAAAAACAAGGTTTTTTGGATCCATACTATCCTCTATTCAGCTTATTTGGTTCATTCGGATTATTCTTGAGGTAATAAGCAATCAAATTTGCAACAACAAAAATCGATTATCAGTATTTTTATGACAAAGATTATCACCTCAATTATCTTGAACCTCACACGGATGTCTCTATTTAACGCTTACTGAAATAGCATCCGATATTATTGATTCCATATTCAAATTCCAATAACTTTATTTAATTCAATGCGCAAACACTTTAGCATAATTATCGATAGGTATTCATTCCCATACATACAGGGATACACTTATGATGTAATTTTTTGTTGTTAACAGCTAGCGCACGTGGAAACTTTCAGAAATTTGAATATTTAATTCATTTATTGGAGGTTGTCTGCTGTTTTTGTTTGTAAATAGATTTATGATTGCGTCAGGAATATTTAGATGAGGATGGTCTGCATGTAATGGTATCATTGAGTGGATGAAATATATGGAATATAGAAAACACCCAACTTAAAAAATTTATAAAAACAAAATATTTCGAGAATATTCAGAATAAATATGAGAGACAAAGGGACTGATATATAGTGAATCTAATAAATTATTCAATACAATATCAATCAATAACAATACAGTACCAAAGAATATATGATAAATTATCAATCATCACTTTGATTATTCCAAGAATGGGTTAAATATTGATTAACTGTCAAATAGTGGTTGTCGTAAATTATATGGATAACAGTAATGTGATATTTCTACCTGTATGGTTAGAAAACATAATACAAATAAAAAATAATAATACAAAAATAATAATTTTGCAAGCCTTTAGAGGACGGGGGAGAACAAAAAGTAAACATGATTAATTTTTTCATTATTATTGAATAACATCGGATTATACACTTTTGAAGGATAAAAATGGTTCACACTTCCATTTTAATTCGATTTTCAAACCCCTGACAAAATTGGCCTGGTCATTTAGCAAGAAACGTTAATCAAACATCGCATATAAAAACTTTGCTTATTTATTGTTTGTGATTGATGGCCGCCCCGTCCGGTCAATAACCTCGTGGGCAAAATAACTAATTGGAGGAATATTTCAAGCGATAATGATCATTTCAAGACTTGTTGCGATATGTGGGAAAACATACGTGTACAAATAGTATAATTTATTATTTTGGTATTTCAGTTTGCTAATTCGCCTAGCAGTCGAAGTGGAAATCAATTTGAACTCTAAATATTTACTCATTAGCAACCCTCATTGAACCGGTCATTACAATACAATATGAATTGATGAAGGCGTCACGTTCGGTGGGATGAGCAAATCCTTCTATTTTTACCTGTTCATAGATTGAGTTATGAAAGCTAGGATAAACAAACAAACAAAAATTCGAGTGATGAGATTACATCGATAGGAATAAAAGCCAGTCCATTTCTTAATATTAATTTTGGGACACTTTTTCCAGCATTGGTCCCTCGTTTAAAAAAATACTACAAGGTGTGAAATGAAAATTATCTAGGGAATGTACAATGTTCCAGGTTTATATATTATGTTGTCGTGTCCAATCTTTTTTCCTTACCAAGTTGTAGTTGTAAGTTAAAGAGTGTTAAATTCTGTACTTCTTTCGAATAATGCCGACTGATAATATAATATAACCCAATTATAAAAACGCATTGATAAGTCTACATAAATTATACTGAAGTTTAATACAACCTTACTTGATGCTCTCATTGCTACCATGCTGGAGTCTGTCTGTCTGTCGTTTGGCACTACTGGTTTAGCGTAATTTCAGAATATTATTAACCGCACTGGTAATTTATGGTCCGATTTTGATTAAAGCTTTGAAAATCGTGGAGTAAATGTTCATTTATCATGAATTGAGTCATACTCGTATTATATTTGATTTATATTACTTCAAAGCTGTGTGATTGTTTTGATAGATTATTTAGCACATCATTCACAATATAATAATTCTGAATGAATGGTTCAACTTATTGAATACATATCTGATCAACTTCTATCTATCGTGCACAAAATATGACATTTTGAAAGGCTACTGTTGCCTTGAAGAGTTCAGTTCGAACTCTGGTACTGATCATGTTCGGTTGTTGGTATTTTTCTTTTATAGTAAACTCTCCCCTGAATGCATCGTGAGATATCAAAGTTTCCAAAACAATTATGTTTATGGCTTGGTCTTTTTAACCCTTTACTTATGTGCACAATAATTTTAATAGTCGTCTGGGTTGGATAAAAGTTCATTAATGACGATCTGAAATATGTTGAATTTTGAAATAATGAAGGGTGAAATACCAATTTTATAGTCTACCCCGCAATGATTCACTTGAATCTGACATTTCTAATGAGATATTACTCGGTTGATTATTGGTGAGGATTTTAACTTCATAATTTATTCTCGCGTGTTTTCCTTCGAAAGCTCTAATTATAATTCCCCTTGGGACAGATTCCATTACAGTTTCATCTTATATAATTTTTATTTCAATCAACTAAAATTCTTTCTAGCGATGGGTTTGATACAGGGTAGGCAATATGCTGTATTCAATAGAGAATATTTTAGGTCACGACAAAGTTGCATAAAGTGAATCTCAATAATATTATATCTGAATATAAAATTCAGCTTGATTCTTTTTTTTTTATTGAGTTTGAAAATTAGAGCATCTAGCCGAAGAAGCTTCATCGTATATGCGGAACAACTACTCCATAGAAGTCCTCGAAACTCACAGAATCCAGAGTACTCATATCCTTGTTAGCTTCAACTCACTATACTCTTCACGTAAATTTCTGACAGACACCCTGGAATTCAAAAACCAAAAATAGCACACCCAAACATACCCTAAACCTCATCAACTATTTTATTAATAGTACATAGAGGTATACCAATAGGTTCTCTCCACTCTTCAGTCCTAGCAAACTTATACATATAGGAATGCGAGACTAAGGCCACATTAGTCATTTGACCACAAGCTCACTTGATGGCTAAAATACATTGACGAAATATTTAATTTATAGCCCCATGACTCCGAAACCATTCATGGGTTCCAAGAGCATCTCAATAACATCCACCACAACATAAAATTCGCTATGAAAACCGAAGCTCACTTCCCTTCCTAGATGTCTTCATTACAAAAACCAATATAGTATACAGAAAACCTACCCACACCAACCAATATTCACACGCCAGCTCAAACAAATCCTGAACTTCCTCATCCACAGATCTATTCAATTCACCGAAAATCACAACCAATGACAAGAGTTGGATAAGCTAAAATTGCACTACTTCAGAACACTATAACACACAAATCTGCGGATCTATCCATTAAACAAACCCATTGTCCGAATTCCTGAAGCCCAACAGATACCCAATCAAACAAAGCTTTTGCTTTCCCTGATCAAAATTGGCAGAATCTAACAAAAAAACGCGATCCAAATACGGTACACAATCAAATTTACAACATTCTCAGGTCTCCTTGAGAATGAGTCCTTAACGAAATACCATTCTCCGAATGTTCTAGGACATACATAGGACAAACTAACAGGCAACTGATAAGACGAATTAATGAACATCAACTTGCTGTCGGCACAGAAAAAACGCACAGAATATATTTTGATTGCACAAAAACCATCAATCGTGAATCACTTAAGATCGACTACCCGATACTTGGAAACCAATGCCCTCTTGTCTCCATCACCCACTCTCTTAACCAAGCCCCGTCTACATTTCCGCTTCATTGACCAGGATGAATACCGCATAACCACCCTCGAAACCTCAGCACTAGAGGTAATGCTGAATCTCCGCCACTGCACTTGTATGTAATGAAAGAAGCGGCAAGGCACCAGGCATAACTTGAAGGCTGGAATTGATTGGACATCTGAAGATCTGGAAAATATTCCCCTAGAAGGTACAGGTACAAGCCATGAGATATTATGCCAGCTTGGCACGACTTTGAAGTGAATTATGAAGTGGTTATAAATATGACCACCATATATTCACAACGAACGGGCCTCAACTAGAAAAGAATGCATGATCCCAAAATGGACGAAAGGGCTGTAGTGGGAGTAACGAGTCCTAATTTTATGCTCCCAAAATCCCTAGGCCCCAACAATTCTTCAAGCAGAAATTTGCGACCAAGAATGCCTTGAAAGAGGCTTTAGGGGGTGAAAGACCTGAATCCTATCAGACACCCAAGTAGCACTAAAAGCTCTAAAGTCACACACTTGTGAGTCTAGACTGACGTGAAACTGCAAACTCTCCCTGAGACAATTGGCTACGAACAATCAGGTTACTCTGTTGTGGGTGTCAGGTCACAAGGGAATCACAGGCAATGAAGAAGCGGCAGCCTTGCCAAAGAAGGCACAAACACTCAATTTTCTGGCCCGGAACCCTTCTTGTGGTTTTTCCAAAGCCCACATCAACGAAGAATCTCGGCACTGGGAAGCTGACCAAACTAAAACCCACTGGAATAAGGTTCAAGGGCAAAGACAAGCGAAAAGGTTTCTGAGCCTATCGTCGAAGAAAGCTGAACAGCTTCTCCAGTTGGACAAGAAAGACTTGAAACTGGTAACGGGACTGCTCACTGGACATTGGCCTCTGAGGTATCACCTAAAAAAAATGGATATATTAGACAGTGAACTGTGCCGTTACTGCGAGAACTTCGCTGCAACTGTAGAACATCTGCTTTGCGACTACCAAGCGCTGTTTTGCAAGAGGCTTAAGTTCCTCAGACATCAGGAACTTAGCTCCCAGGAAACAAGGAGTCTCGGAATGCCGGGTCTTGAATAGATGAAGGGTAATGTACAGGTCGATGTACGTTGAGGGTGAAGAGCCATATTGACTCCCCTACAATCTACCCTCGAAACCTCAGTTCTATCGAGGTAATAGGCAGATTGAGATACAGGGTCGAGACCTGAGGAGTAGGCAGATTGAGAACCCGGCATCAAGTCACAAAATCCTAAACCCTATCTGAGTGGGGCTAGTGGCTCAGTGGTATGAGTGTTAGTCTTGTACCAAGTGTTTCCACCAGACGCGGGTTCACTCCCACGCCGTGAAATGTTTTTCAAAGCCGCAAGAGTGGTTGCAAGAGTGGTTTCAAGCCCCACTATGAAAGTTAAGGCCCCCGTACAAGTTTTCATTAACATCGGAGGGTTGGTAAAACAACTAAGGAAGCGGTTGAGAACACTTTTTTGAAACCTGAGGAGTATGGCTTCATTGTGAAATCCCTTTCTCTCCCTGTTATGTGACCTGAGGAATAGGCAGATTCGAGTTTCATTTTCATTAATGAAATTATTGCCTTCTTACCTTTCTTTTATTATTCACAATGAAATGGTGGAATAGGATATCCAAGTTCTTTTTTTCAATTAACACGCTTCTATTAGCTTCACTTGAACATACAATGTAATCAAATCTTGAAAGTCAATTCGTGCTATGCGAATAATTCTACAATGCTCGAGAACAACACCAATACACATATGCTCCAGACCCTTCAATGGCTTCCAGTGAAGAAACTCCTTCAGTATCAAACACTGATTTTCATTTTTGAAGTCAAAATTGGACATTCACCTGTATATCTGCAGAATAAAATAACATATGTTAATGAAACACATGATTATAATACTAGGAAAAAAACAATATGAAAGTTGAAAGATAAAAAATAGTACATATAGATAATTTTAATGAGCTTCCTCAAGAAATTGAAGATAGTGTTTCAATAAATACATTTAAAAGAAGCTTGAAGGACTACCTATTGAAAACATAGTATATTAGTATTTTATTATTATGTATGCATTTCTATGTATGTATGTAAGTTTAACTGATTTTATTTTTGTACAATGTTAATCTTATTTTATTTATAGTTGACCATTTTATGTGTGTATTTTTAACTAAACTGACCATGTATTTACTTTTGTAAATCAATTAGTTTCAACTAAATAAAGAGAAATATATATAATTTTAAGGTACTTCTAATGGTCGTATCGAAATGAAACTTGGTATGTATATGTAGTTTGGATGACAATACTATAATTTTGTATCTTGGAGCTGATCTGATGGAGCAGGAGTGAATGGTGGAACTCTTCAATGGCTGATAGTAAAATATGGTGGATGCACTGAGACCGTTCTCAGCATAATTTAAATTCAAAGATATGGAGAATGCACTGGTTCTCAGCATATTCGCCAAAATTTAATTATTATTAACTTCCTTCTCATGAAGATGAATCAATCGAAGAGTTTTTCTCCCGTAGTCTTTTTTAGTCTTCTGTAGCAATGGACTAAAAATTAAAAATAAAATTATAGTTCGAAAAAACTAAAAAACACGCATATATGGCAATAGGACTAAAAGTTGGAAATAATAAAAATAATGTCATTGACCAAAAAATTTTCTTTTATGTAAAAAAATCATTTATTATTCTTATTATTCTCAACTTTTTAGTCATTATTGCCATATATGCGTGTTTTCTTATTTTTTTCAAACTATAATTTTATTTTGTATCATATTCAGATGAATCGATTTTTCTAGATCAATTCTTTGAACACTATGTTAATCAACAAACAAACTGTATTTTTTTATGACTCTTTCAGAAATATTTCAAGTCACTATCGTATTTGATGAAAACGTAAACAGGTTAGGAAAATGGTCGAGCTGTAGTAAAGCAGGAAATTTATTTTCGATGGCCAAGATGATTTATTCGGAGATCTGGATATATCGAACACATCAATCTTCAGAAAAAATATTGAGTCTTTTATGATCTTACTAATATAAACCAGTTATTTATTTGTGAGTTTGAAGCTACCGATATTCGGTAATTTTCCAAATCATAGGAGATTATACAACAAAATTAAAACTTTAACAATCAGCAGCCCTTGAGTCGGAGCTTGTGGCTCAGTGGAACGAGCGTCGGTCTTGTGTCAACTGTTTCCACCTGGCGCGGGTTCGATTCCCGCAGCTGGTGAAAATTTTTTTCAAGTTCCCAAGAGTGGTTTCGGATCCCACTATAAAAGGTAAGGTCCCCGTTATCTTAACTCGTACAAGTTTTCATTAACTTCTGAGGGTTGGTCAAACAACTAAGAAAGCGGTTAAAAACAATTTTACAATTTTTACAATCAAAACATGACTTCTCCGATATCTCATTTGCATATGGTTTCCATTCATTCAATGATTGATTGTATTTTCTCACATTTTTATATCCATTGACATGAATAAGCGACATTTACATTAGTTACATTCCCATTTTATCACATCATATAAACACTCGCATAATTTTTCCAACATAATTTCCATTCGATGAACTTGAAACAAATTCACTATCTATCCTTGTGACCATTTTGTTTCTTTAGAGATGATCATTCAAATGATCTCACCATAATTAAAATAGGTGTGTTCGATGCATTGATCAAGAGATTAGTTTGATTTTTGACAAAGAGAATATTAGTTTGATTTTTTGACAAAATCTTTATCATTTGGAAAAATTTTGAAAAAAGTTGATCCCTCAACCCATGTGAATAATGATCCTCTTGATCCAAGAGGTAGTACACTTTTGATCCAAATGAGATACCTCTTACAATAACTATTGGTTATTTGTGCTATGAATTCTTCATAATTCCATTCTAAAATACCATGAGTTTCATGCGAATATAGTGGTCAAGATGGAGGTGGAATTATTTTGCAAATAAACATCTTTGAATATTTAGAGACGATTGGATGGGTAGGTGATAGTTTCAACTGTAAATTTTTAAAATAGCGTCGGTTTTGTATTACCTTTCTCATTCTTTTCGACCCATCAAAAAAGGTAATTTCGCGAAAAATTATCGTTTCTACTACAGCCTAATTTAACTTTCAAAATCATATCGTATTTCAGGGTTTTTGAAAATGCAATCCTAAAAGAGTTAAAATGAGGGTTGAAAATTTGTATAAGAGTACCGTTAGGAAAAATATGTTTGTTCCTTTGTAGAGCTCTAGGGACCAAACGCGTGGGCCGATTTTGATGATTCTTACGTCAATCGAATTGTCTTAATCTTGCGAGTGTCACTAAATATATCTTCATTGTTAAATTGAAGAAGATGCCTCCGACTGCGTGAGATTGTTTACAGTATTAAGTATAATAGTTCACCTCTTACAACATAATTTTCTGACAATATTTTCTGGTCATCTTGTTTCCATCTTTTTTAAAGTGCACTTTTTACGCAGTCGGGTTTTTTTATTTTTACACGCTTTATATCAGCTTCACTTGTATGTTTGTTTGTTTGTTTGTTTGTTTGTAACTGACTCCTTTGGGCGCGATTTTGACCCACTTCCAGGACTCCGCATGATTTGAAATTTGGCAGGTGTACATAATTCCGGTGACAATGCATTTAGAAATTTTTGTGTGAAAAAAAAACAAAATGGTGGCTCCAATATGGCGTACGAGTTTTGTGATTATGACCCGATTCGCGTCAAAATTGGTATCTGAGGGTTTTTGTGGTCGGAGATTATGATTATTTTGTCAAAATTGAAAAATTCAAGATGGCGGCTCCAAAATGGTGGAAGAGTTTTGTGATTATGGTCTGATTCTATTCAAAATTGGTATGTAGGGGTTTTTGGGGTGGAATATTATGATTCTTCTGTGAAAATTGAAAAATTCAAGATGACGGCCTTAAAATGGCGGCCGAGTTTTGTGATTATGGTCTGATTCTATTCAAAATTGGAATGTGGGAGTTTTTGGGGTCGGATATTATAATTACCTAATTTGATAAGATTATTCCATTTTTAAATTTGCAAAAAAATTATAAAAATAATAGTTTAAAAAAAATAAAAAAACACGCTTTTATAAATAAACCACACTAAAAAGTAGGAAATAATATGTTTGAAACTTAAAACATTTAATAGAAACCAGACAAAAAATAAGAAAAAAATTTATTTTATTTAAAAAAAAGCGTGGGGTGCATGGTATCAATAATTATATAGTACATGACACACCTAGGGCTCTAAAGTAAGAAATGTCTCAGATCACAGGTAATTGTTGGCCAAGGCGATACCATGCACCACACGCTTTTTTTTTAAATAAAATAAATTTTGTTTATATTTTTTATTTTTTAGTCTGGTTTTCTATAGAAGCGTGTTTTTTAGTTTTTTCAAACTATTATTTATTTAAATTAACTTTTTTATAAGTTGGGTTCATAAAAATTGGTTATGAAGGTTTTTGTTACACATAAAGGAATACGTGTTTAGTATTTTTGGAAATTCAACCCCTAAAGGGAGAAATGAGGAGTGAAAGTTTGCATGGGGTTGTAGTTTAGGGACATAAAAATTGGTATTTGACCTTGTTACAAAAAAGAAATACGTATATCAGTGTTTTTAGAAATTCAACCCTCAAACGGGTAAAATGGAGGGTGAAAGTTTGTATGAGGGGTTGCGATAGTTTTTAAGTTAGGGCATAAAAATTTTATTATTTAGGGCCATGAAAATTGATTTTTTGGCTCTACGTTACAAATAAATAAATAATCTTCAACCTTATTTGAAAATTGCGGGGACCTCTAAAGGAGTGAAAAGCGGTTAGTGAATGTGTAATAGGCGTCACAAAGCGTTATTTTTGCTTCAAATTAATTATGCCACCCAAACGAGATTATATATATATATATGTCCAAGCTTTCGGAAATGTTTATATCCATCATCAGGGAGACTACAATAAATGAAAGAACCAATAGTAATACATATTCGAGTGCGAAACAATATGCTACTTACAACTTTGTTGAGGTTGGTTTCAATGATGTTAAACATATTCATCTAACAAAGTGATACAAAAGGAAAAAAAACCGTAGATTGAGGAATAAAACGAAGTTCAAAGTTAATACAACCACATTAACGTTGTTCAAAATTATATAAAGATAAATGTGTACTCTATGTGGTGTGTCAAGTGTAACTGACAGGTTAGGAATGAATCTCGCAATTATATTTTAGCCAACGACACCTGACGGGTGTCACTTGGAAATAGTTACATAGGTGCCAACTGTTAGATTAGTACCAACTGATGTTACCAGGTGGCGGTAATGTTGAAACGAACTATTATTTTATATTACATTGTTGTCAATTTTGATTGATATCTAAGACAATAAAAAAGAGATTTCGCTCAAATGGTTAATGTTTTTTTTTATATATGTACATATATATTTTTTTTATATTTTTTTTTATTTTTTTTTTATTACATTGTTGTCAATTTTGATTGATATCTAAAGACATAAATGAGAGTAGATCTCACTCAAGTGGTTAATATCTGTTTTTTTATTTATACAATTCTTTTCTTGGGAGATATCAATCAAAATTGACAACAATGTAATATAAAATAATAGTTATTTTTAACATTACCGCCACCTGGTAACATCAGTTGGTACTAATCTAACAGTTGGCACTAATGTAACTATTTCCAAGTGACACCCGTCTTAAATATAATTGCGAGATTCATTCCTAACCTGTCAGTTTCACTTGTCACACCACATAGAGTACACATTTATATTTTTTTTTATTGGTGCCCCTTTTCACCCATTTAAAGCACGCCTCAGCGTGTTTAAATCGAACTTTAAAAAACGCGCGTTTTTTAAAGTTACCATGACAACATCAACAAATCGAGAAACGTGAAGTCTAAATGACAAATTTTTGATTATTGATCTGACAGGAGTACCTTGTAACGTCAAATAAAATATTACTAACAATTCGTTCATTTATATGTGCTCCTCCATCCATTTGATGAACTTTTCATATTCTTTATTTATATATCACTGGATTTTCGCGGTATTAACCGCGATTCTGCCTCATTATTCAAAAAATCGATATTAGAATAATTCATTTTTGAGCTCCGGTGACAACAAATATTGATCTTTCATAACAAATTGCAAATGAATATATGTTTTTCTCATTTCCATGACAACGAAAGGTATACTGATGTCACATCACGAATTCAACCTTCTTGCATTATTAGTTCTCATTTCTATTTTTTGTAGTAATAATACCAGTATATATGATTTCAAAGTGCACCAATAAAAAAAATAACGTAAAGTATTCGTGGATAACTGGTCTTAAAAACACTTGCTCTATATCGAGAACTCCGGCTGCGCCGTCGTGCTCGAAAAATCGCGCGTGTTTTAAAGCCCTTTTTATCCACTTATACTTTAATATACTAATATAATTTTAAACAACGCTAATGTGGTTGTAGTAACTTTGAACTTCGTTTTATTCCTCGATCTACGGTTTTTTTTACTTTTGAATCACTATGTTAGATGAATATGTTTAACATCATTGAAACCAACCTCAACAAAGTTGTAAGTAGCATATTGTTTCGCACTTGAATATGTATTACCTGATGATGGAAATAAACATTTCCGAAAGCTTGGATAAACTTTTTCATTGCTGCTTACCCCAATATCCCTAGTTTTGTACCTAACTAGTCAGCAAATACTTCCCACACACTTATATATACATATATATATATATATATATATATATAGTGAATTTTTGAAAAACTTTTCTTGTTCTTGATTTTTCTCGAGGTTTTTAGAGGCTACAGCAATTACAAACTTAGTATCAGCAATCCCCTATTTAGGAACGAACATTGTCTAATGAATTTAGGAAATTTGCCTTCTCTTTGGTATATACTAAAAGTACCAAACAGAAGCTGTCCCCTTAATTTATTTTCTTCAATTTTGGGGACGTGTGAAACTCATGAAATTGACACATGATGGTACATATAATTGTAACCTAGCGTTATATCGAAAAGATCATTATCATTGATAACTCAGCTATGTTATTCAACTCCATCTGCGGCTACCTAAAAGGAAAGTTTTCGCTATTTTCGTTGACTTCAAGAGAGCGTTCGACTGTATAAACCACGAGCTATTATGGCATAAGCTCGACAACATTGAGAACAACAATCTACTTCGACTCCGCAGGTTGTGCCATCTATGGCAAAACTACCTCAACAGTAATTCAAAGCAACTTACAGACCAAATTCTCGCCTGTTACAAACAGAAACTTATAAATGAAGATATCGAGAAACTGTCACTCTCTTCGTTTCACTTGTTTTACCACTATCTGTCGACTTTCTAAGAAAGCACTAGTTACCTTTGCAATAAATCAGCCCCGATTTACATTTGTAGAATTATCGACCATTTCTTGATAAGTAATGAACTCTAGTTTCGTCCCCGAGTAGGTAATGATCCATTACTCAACAGGTTCGAACCAATCACAGTTGAACAAGATTCATTACTCCACACTTTGAAGCCAATCACAGATGAGCATATTCATTACTGTGCAGTTGTGTTTGAATTGTTTCCATTCGCAAGTATGCCTTGAGATTTTAACAACTTCAAAATATTTTCGAAATTGAACTCATTCAACGACCTCACTGTTTTGCTGGACTCCAATGACTTTTTCCTTTCTATCAAGTTTTGTCCACACTATTATCAATATCCTCAAATTACGCTCATTTGCTCTCAACGAATGATTTGTTTTTTTTTGTCATGTAATTTTGTTCTTACTTTTTCTTTTTATTATCACTTTTTCTCTCTAAATTGTAATCCACAGTAATCTGAAATATGTAACGTTAGAGCCCGAACTGCTTGTAACTTTCTCCTATACAATAAAGACTATATATCTATCTAACATTGGTAATAACCGTTTAAAAATGTAATCATAACGCCATAACCTTCAAATAACATTTATAAGTTGGATTTTCCTCCCAAATGAGTAAAGATTTTGTAATTAACCAAAATAATAAAAGATTTATTTCAATATCCGCTTAATCAATTTGTTGTTAGAATGTCCAGGGAATCGACCTATAAATCGATCAATGGATTCATTGATTCTCGAAAGTAGACTGCGATAAGGAAAACAAAACACTAAGCGAGATCTCATTGTTTTTTATCGTAACCTCTATAAAACTGAATCTTGCCCAAGATTAATTATAGATCATTGTATTCGTTTGCAGCAGACCCAGCAATAAGTGACTCAATTGATTATTTCAGATTATATGCCCCAGATGCACCGCATTCCTCTTGTCATTAAATTGTGAATGCAATGCAAATGCCCGGGAAAATGAAGCAACTGGGACTAGACGTACAGAAGAGTGTTTTCTGAAATTTACTGATAGTTCTTCCACTCAGTATATAATAGTGATTGTGTATAATTTATTTTTCTTAATAGTTCCTTCTTCCAAGGAATGATATAATAACTATTCATGGTAGACAATCAAAAAGTAAGCGTTGGAATATATTTATATATATATATATATATATATATTATATATATATATATATATATATATATATATATATATATATATTTTCAATTTTCGGAAAAAAAATTCATAATTTTTTTATGACGTTTCGACATGGTATTTGTCATCATCAGGTTAAAACCACTAAAATAAAAAATATGGAGTTTGGGACATATTTAACTTAACACAATATTAAAATGTATGCACTAAAATAATTATTTAAAAACATATGGTTCGGATGTAACACTTATTTAACTCATTATAAAAATATCTGTAAAATAAATTAGTATTCACTTACAAAATTTTATTTGAATTTCTGCGTTCGCATATGAAAATAAATACTACTCACGAATATTCGGAATTGCAATGGGATCTCCAATTGCTGCAACAGTAGCAAATCTGGTTATGGAGTATGTTGAAGAAAAGATCATCAAATCACTAACTTTCAAACCAATATTCTTCAAACGATATGTAGAAGATTGTTAACCTGTATTCCTACTGACAAAGTATGAAATTCTAGAAAAATTTAATAAATATCATCCTAGATTGAAATTTACAAGAGAAAAAGAAATAGAAAAACAAATAAACTTTCTCGACACAACCATAATACACGACAATACTGGGAAAATTTTCACAAACTGGTTTATTAAACCAAATGCATCGAATCGTTACACAAACTATTTGTCAAACGCACCTCTTAGTTACAAAAAAAATGTTATTCAAGATTTAACTGACAGATCTATAAAGCTTGCCCACCCAAAATTCAGGAAAAGTAATATAGAAATAATCAAGAATATTTTGAAAGAAAATAATTACCCCAGCCACTTTGCAGAAAAAACATAAAAAAACGAATACATGCGATCTACAATAAAAATTATAATAAAAAAAGAAAACAACAACATACATACTTTTACCATACATAGACAAACTATCGAATAAATTAATAAAACAATGGAAAAACACAACATAACTATTTCACACCGAGTGAAAAATACGAACAAACCCATTTATTCAAAATTAAAACCAGAAATACCAAAAAACATACAAACTCATACAGTATATAGTATACCGTGTAATCAAAGTACCTATATAGGTCAAACAAAACATTATTTGCAGAAACGAGTAAAGCCACAAGTACTCAAAAACCGACATTACATTATCCAAAACGAAAAGAAAATCAACATGAGTTTGACACTAACAACGTTGAAATTTTGACCAAAGAAAGGAATCCAAGAGTAAGAACATTCTTTGAAATGATACATATTAAAAAAGACCCCAATAGCATTAACAATAGAAATGATATCAATAACTTAAGCCAGATTCATAACAACCTTTTTTAACTTTGTTTATAGTAATAGTAATGATCTCGTACTAGCCCAAGGATGGTTGATACAGGAAAATGTTCCGGAAATTAAAAAATTTGCGTATATAAGAAGAAGAAGAAAAAGACTATCGAGTCATTTATTACCAAAGAGAAAATAGCTGAGCGGTTATACTGTCGCCTACCAAGCAGGAGGTCAGAGGAACAAGTCCCGGTCAGGGTAAAATTTACTTTTATTTTATAAAAACAACGGCAGGACTGATTTGGCTAATTGTTTTTTTGAATGTTCGTAATAGTAAAGTTATTGGAAATTTCTTTGCCCTGAAAAAGTTTTCAGGAATATATAATAGAAATGAATGTCTGTTTGTGTTGGTAAGCTCATAACTTGAGATCGGCTAGATCGATTGGAATAACGGGAAAACGGAATAACGGGATGATGGGATGGGATGGGAACAAGAAAATGGGATAACTGGAGGAAGCGATAACGGGATAACGGAAAAATTGGATAATAGGAAAACAGGATAGCAGGAAAGCGGGATAACTGGAAAACGGGAAAACGGTATGACGGGATAACTGGAAAATGGGATAACGGGAAAATGGGATAACTAGAAAATGGGATAACGGGAAAACGTGATAGCGGAAAAAAGGAGAACTCGAAAACGGGATAACGGAAAACGGGATAAAGGGAAAAGGGGATAACGGGAATACGAGATAAAAAAAAGGCGGAATAATGGGAAAACGAAATAACGGGAAATAACGGGAGAAAGCGATAACGGAAAAACGGGAAAATAAGAAATAGGAAAATGGGTAATGGGAAACGGGATAACTCGGTAACGGAATAACAGAAAACGGGATAAAGGGAAAACATGATAATGGAAAGCAGGCAGAGTCAAGAGATAATCTAGAGAAACAACACACAAAAAACATAGGAAAAAAAAATTACGCGGACGAGTTTTCAGCAAAAAAAAATTAGGGAATATAAAATTTGGACAGTCTGTCGGGTCAGCTATAAATGAATAAATTGAATATGTAATCATTTTCAATATAATTGAATCATAACCCATAATTGGAAAAAAATGTTTCCTATTTTTTTATTGAAAAACATAATTTCAAAGTCCCCATTTCGTTATTATATGAATAAAAAAGAAGTAAATATTTTTAGATAGCAGATTTCATATGTCCATTCATTGCAAAAAAAGAATTTTTACATATAGAAAGCCATGATTTCAAAATTCAACATAATCTTGAAAAATAAGGGTAGCTTATATTTTTTATCTCCCCTCTAAATGATGATATTTCGTAATGTTAAAGGATGAATAAGAAAGTTCAGAAAATGCAGAGATTCTCAAGAAGAATTCAATTTTACGACATCAATTTATAGTGAAGACTCTAGATGAGATAACTGAAAACGAGTGTAATGATCGAAAACAATTACTCTTTTATTTCCAAAAATAAGAAAAATGTCAATGGTTTGATTATATCCATATTTTAATAGATATAAAACACTATTTTGTAAAACTCGGTTCAGCTTAATTTAACTTCAAGAAAAAAAAATTGGTATATGAAAAGAATAAACAACCAACTACTCGAAAGGGGTTTTCAAAAGCGCATACAAAAATCGCTCGAATTTCAAATTTTTTAAACTGGTTCTTGCTTAGAATGAATGCATCGGTCGGGTCAAGATCGACTTACTGTTGTGTTTTGGCTGTCGCGCGCTCTTCTCGTTCAAAAGCCAATAACTTGTCACAGACTGTTTGATTTCACTACTGCTGCTAGTGTGAAGCAAAGCCAACTGGGTTCTAAAGTACTACCACTCGATGTGATCTTAATGTATTCAAATCTTCTCTCATTCGATAAAAATGAGACACCCGACCATGGATACAGTCTATACCTTTGAGATATAATAGGACACCTTCGGTAAATATTTGCCGAGTTATCTGAAGACAAATAAAAAATTCAGAACACGATTAAATGTTTCGTACGGATTATATTTCGGGGGGAGTCAACGTGGGAAGGAATTCGAGATTTGAATCGGTTACCGAAATTTTTATCAATTGAGCATTCAGAGAAGCCAAGGTCATATTCAGGAAGAAGAGCAATTATTCATCCCAAGCATCGAATATAATTTTTCAGTGATGATCTTATATTATTTTTGAAATACTTGTAACTTTCAAATATCAACGAAGAAATAATGTGTCATAGATAATTCTCATTCAGGTCCCCATTCTCATAAAATTTGGATCACCAAATATATGCGTTTCATAATACTACAATAACTTTAAATCTTGAAAAGGGAAACATTCTCAATTAAAAATTGAATAGAACATTTTCCTGAGAATTGAAAAATCCACGGCAATAATGTTATTTTTTATAATATCTAATAGAAAACAACTACTTTCCCGGCTAAAGCCACGTTGGACATTGAAGTACATCTGATAGATATTGTGAAAGAACCTCAACTCATAAGAATAAATCTGAAAGTGAAAATTAGCATTTTTATTCAGATAGTTTTTTGTTTTTCTATTTCAGTCTTAATTAATGACTCAAATAGATGAATGGGGCAAAGAAGAATGTTTTCCAAGAAGAAGTACGCACCAGAAATCATTTGTAACATTTTTGTCGACGAAAATCTATTTTCAAAATACAAATTTTCACTTCAGATGTTTTCTTTTGAGTTAGGGTCCTTTCACAATACCGGGTGACACAGGATATCGGGCCACCCCTGTAACTTCTGCATTCGTGAACGGATATTTCTGAAATTTGGTTCAGTTATAAAAGCAACCATTTCGGATTTGATCACATTACAATCTAATATGGCGAACTTCCGGTTTTTCTGGAAATGCCAGTAACTTTTTTTTTTTCAAATGGAACACCCTGTAATTTTTACATATTCAAGTTCAACAGATCAAAAAAGTCCAAACCCTATGTCAAATGTCATTTTTTTGAAACAATTGAAATTAAAATTGTTTTTTTATTTTACCTCGTGGATAAATGAGATTTGGTCGAAGCCACTACAATGAGTCGCAAATAACAAAAAACTTGATTTTTTCTGAAAAATTATTTTTTGTGTCACTAACTGTTAATCAATTCAGTCACATCACATTTTGATCAAAAATTCATTTTTTTTCAAAGGAACCCCTATGGGCCACCTACCTGTCTCTCTAGAACATACATTGAGGAAAAAAAATGACATCATTTTTGTATTTCGGTGCAGTAACAAATTGTATAAATTAAAAAATCTACAACTAGTTCATGAATTTCCTTGCAGTTCGAATAATTTTTCAACTTAGTAAGCTGTGGAAAACAACATTTCTGAATCTTGTCATCTAATTGTGTAAGTTATACTTATAAGCACTATAATGGTTTTTTTTTTAATTCTTCTAGCGTTTTCTCGACTTACATTGCATTGGTATTCCAATTCCCGCGTCGAAGCGGTTGGATCAAAATCAACATAAGCAAAACGTTCATTTCTGCCTCCTCACGATCATCTTCTCCATTGTTGGGTTCTTTTCTGTGTGGGTATCGTTCAGCGTATAACTGACAAGCGGCGACACTGTTTTAAAGACATTCTCCGTAAATTAATAACATCAGCCTGTTCACTTCTTGTAAACCTACAATTTTGATTTTACATTTCTACTAAACTAATTCTCGGAAGTTAACGGATTTTCGAGAGTTGAGATGAAAGATATGACAGCGAAACACAACTAGTTGACAGATTCAGAAATGTTGTTTTTCACAGCTTACTAAGTTGGAAATTATTCGAACTGCAAGGAAACTCATGAACTAGTTGTAGATTTTTGAATGTATACAATTTGTTACTGCACCGAAATACAAAAATTATATGTAATTTTTTTCCTTAATGAATGTTCTAGAGAGACAGGTAGGTGGCCCATAGGGGTTTCATTTGAAAAAAATCAATTTTTGATCAAAATGTGATGTGACTGAATTGATTCATCAATAAATGACACAAAAAATAATTTTTCAGAAAAAATTAAGTTCTTCTGTCATTTGCGACTCATTGTGAATAGCTTCGACCAAATCTCATTTATTCACGAGGTAAAATAAAAAAACAATTTTAATTTCAATTGTTTAAAAAAAATGACATTTGACATAAGGTTTGGACTTGTTTTGACCTGTTGAACTTGAATATGTAAAAATATACAGGGTGTTCCATTTGAAAAAACAAAGTTACTGGCATTTCCAGAAAAACCGGAAGTCCGCCATATTGGATTGTAATGTGATCCGAAATGGTTGCTTATATAACTGTAACAAACTTCAGAAAAATCCTTTTACGAATGCAGAAGTTACAGGGGTGGCCAGATATTCTGTGTCACCCGGTATATATCAGATGTAGTTCAATGTTCAGCGTGGCTTTAGCCGCGGAAGTAGTTGTTCTCTGTTAGATATTACAAAAAATAACTTCATTATTGTCGTGGATTTTTCAATTTCCAGAAAAAAATTTTTATTCAATTTTCAATTGAGAATGTTTCCCTTTTTAACATGAATACCTCCCAAGAGGTTATCTTGAACGATGGAAGATAGTGACTAAAGTTTATCTTTCAGTCGCAGAGATGATTCCACATCTGATTTTATGAACATCCTGCACCAAACAAATCAACTTTAAATCATTGTGTGATGATGTATTTTCTTGATTTCCAAGAATGACCGAGGATATTAAATTGCAAAAAGGTGGAAAATTAGATGACTTTTCAAAGTTTCAGCAAAAATATTTGAAAAATTCTTCAAAAAAGGCTCAATGAATTCCTAATGTCCATAACATAATTAATGAACATAATCCAAAACAAAAAAGATCACACATGGTGTAATTCTATCATTTAAGTTAGAGGTATACTATAATATAAAAAAACGATGGCGCGGCCAGTCAGAAAGGTAAATTTTAGAATTTATTTCCAGAGACCTTGAGAAAACCGCCGATTTAAAAATAAAACTAAAAAAATGTGAGCATGTGTTTGGAGAAACCTATGATTTGCATCGTATCACTGATAACAAACAATATTTTTTGGAGGTCTTAGTCAATATTTATTTTGAATATCTGGGATTTTCAATCGGATTATTTATATTTTTTTTTTGCTTATTGGCAGAGGTTATTATATCAAGTTTTTTTAAAGAAAGCATTATGTTGAAACGCAAATACAGATGTTTTGGGAAGGCTATCAAAGAGATAACGTAGTTATATGAGAAATGGCATCCGTTACCCGTTATAGATGATAGCCGTAAAATCTCTTGTCTTTCATCGTTTGTATAATTGTTTTTAACGTTCCGCACCATAAATCAAAATATATTTGATATGACAAGGAATTTAATAATTTTTGTGAAATTGAGAAAAGTAGCATATTGTTATTTGTAAATGTAAATCTAAATATCTTTAAAATAATATCTAAAATAACTAAAATTAATATAATTAAAAACTTTCACACGTTCAAAGAAGTCAAATGTTCAGAATCAGTATAAAGTATACGAAGGCGTAGGGGCCAACAACAAAATTATTTTTAAAAACATTCAGAATTGCCACTTTGAACTGACAATTGTCACTTTGAAATATCAAATCCTATCATAAAAAACCGTATTGAAACTTATATAACTATTAAGTGAATATCATTCAACGTTCTGCGTAGTATTTGCTAGGAAAGTAGTTGTTTTTCGCCTGTGGTCTACCAATTGTGTTTCAATTAATATTGAATCTTTTGTGAAAATAACTTTGTGCACTTTATTTCTTATTTTATTCCACTTGACTTGGCTTTTTTCTCAACATATATGCCAGTCGGGCAACTCAGCCACTCCTACTGAGGAGGAATCTTTTATTTAGAATCCTATCGAGGTAGGAGAAATGTATGGAGTGTTTCTTTCTGTCACTATGTACCGGTGGTTAAAAGATATTTTCCCGACGTACCTAAAGATGATGTAGGCTTGATGGTGATTTTGTTTGTGTTGTGTCTCGCTTCGGCCAGAGCTCTCCGGATCTCTGGCTGGTGACTACTCCTTACTGATGAGGGCCAAAAAGCCTGAAACCGGTAAACGGATTGTTAGGCGGACCCGACATAAATTAAACATAATCGAGCTTATCAGAAAGAAACATTTACAATCAATATCCATTTATATGGAAGTTTGCATGGATTTTCACGTGAATATCATTCAACGTTCTGCGTGGTATTCGCTAGGAAAGTAGTTGTTTTTCGCCTGTGGTCTACCAATTGTGTTTTAATTTATATTGAATCTTTTGTGAAGATGACTTTGTGCACTTTATTTCTTTTTATAGCTTAGCAACCATTGCGTTATCATTAATAAAAACTAACTACATGAAATTGTTATTTGGGGATTTTTAAAATCGTAAAAAAATAAATGTTTATGTAAAATTTGTATTCAAATATAACGGACAAAATTTGTTATTATATTTCGTATTCGTGATTTTCTAACATCCAAAATTACAAATAATTATAAAATAAAACTTTAGGTTCATTACCTTATCTGAGGTTTATCGGAATTTGTCCCAGAATCGTAACTATCACTATTTGAGAATTTTTTCATAAATTCATTCTACCAGGAATTCTTTATGAGATGTCACTCGATTTGTCGGGCAATAATAACTTTTTAACAAAAAATTGAACCGACCAAATACGGAACTGAAAAGTAAAAAATAAAATAAACCTTAGTCTCAATAATTAAGCTCCTAAACTAATGTAAGTAACTAATTTTGAGTCGGCGCCAAACGAACAATCAACGAAGATCATTAAATTACTTCAAAAAAATTATCAGAATGTCACCGAGCAACTCGATACCATCATTTTACGCCTTACCTGAATCTTTTGCTTGTTTGTTTGGCGCCGACTCAAAATTAGTTACTTACATTAGTTTAGGAACTTAGTTATTGAGACTAAGGTTTATTTATTTTTCTTTCAGTTCCGTATTCCTCGGTTCAATTTTTTGTTAAAAAGTTATTATTTTTCAATTTTATGTGGCTAAAAAAGAATCATTCAAATCGGATAACCCAGTACAAAGTTATGCCTGATAGAAACGGTTAATGGACCAAAATTCAGAGGGTGAACGATCGATATCCTCCATTTTGCTACCCTTAGGGGTGGCATTTTTTTTCAATTTGAGATGGGACCAACTTTGAAATACACCCTATCCATTGAAAAAAAAATAATCATCGAAATCGGACTACTCTATGGAAAGATATGCGTGGTATGTTGGCTGAAATCTACTAATTACTACCTACTTAATTTTTTATCACTTCCAAAATACTTACTTCAACTATTGTCTGTTGAATAATATGATTATCTACTTTAACTATTTATTGTTATATAATATAAATTATTTTTGAAAGTTCTGGTTAGTTGATTTCATCACTTTGTATATAATTCTATCCTTTCATAGAATGTAATTATTATTGTGACGAATGTAGGAGGATCTGTCAATGTCAACTACATATGTGTGCCACTGTTCACAAGTGAAAAATCAATCATCCTCTATTTTTCTACCCATAGGGGTGGATCATTTCATTTCACATCGGAAAACGATCAACTATGAGGTATCTGATAAAAAAAGAATCATCCAAATCGAAGATTACAGTACAAAGTTATGCCTGATAGAATCGGTTAACGGACCAGAATTCAGAGGGTGAGTGATCAATATCCTTCATTTTGCTACCCTTAGGGCTGGATTTCATTTCTGAAATTCAAATGGGACCAACTTCGAAGTACACCCTATACCCTGAAAAAAGAATTATCGGAATCGGACGTCTTAGTAAAAAGTTATGCGTGATCATACATAAAAAAATTATAAAAAAAATTTAATATAGCGTCGACTAGAGAACCTCCTCCTTTTTGGTTTCGTCGGTTAAAAATTAACCCTTATCCCTTATCATGAGTTTGAAATTATTTTATTTCCGTAAAAAACCCGTGCATAGAGATTTGTTTCATAAATATATGGCTTCTGTAGATACTTAATAGAATATATGACACTGGAAAAGTATTCCTCGGTGTCTGTAGTAGGTAGTGGTGTTTTTTACGGAAATTGAATAATTTCAGAGAAATTCATGATAGGGGTTGTAGGGTTGATTTTTGCATTATTGGTAGCATACATTATTAAAATAACTCAATATTCTGAAAGATTTGTTCATTTTGGGTGACACTGCTCATGTGCTGATTCCATCTTAAATCAAAATCTGAATTCTGGCAAACCTAATACATTACAGGGAAAAGACATTTTTTCTATACTGATTGTCAAATCTGTTTTATGTATACATTCGAAAAAATAAGGTGCCAAAACTGGACCCTTTTGTACACCAAAATCTACTGTACAACACTAGCTTGAGTCATAACTGTTAATGGATTGAAAAATAACTCTTGTCAAAGCCAATCAGAAGGCTAACCCTTTTCATCAAGTGAATCTAAAAGCTACGTGTCACTCGCAGGAACACAAAATTTGTTGAATGGCGTTTTCACCTAAGAACAATGCTTCTCAGCTTTTTTCTTCTCGTGAACGACAGCAGTTCTACTAGGCAACATCTGGATTTTTCGTCGTGGACCGTAGAAAAAAACCTCGAAGATCGTTGTAGAAAGTTTCCGTGATTGATATTGATTCCACCAGTATCGAAAAATGGACGGCACATGCTGCAAACAGAATCGTAGATACATATCTTGACTGCACATGACCAATTAATGAAGCCATATCTGCGCAATGTGCACCATTTAATAAATATGCATTCTACCGACAATCGAGAGAATAATCTTTCTCCGCTATACAAGGTGACGAGGAGAATAAGTTCGCTTGTTTCGTGTTGTTGTCGAAATATCACA
This sequence comes from Gonioctena quinquepunctata, assembly GCA_018342105.1. Lineage (NCBI taxonomy): Eukaryota > Metazoa > Arthropoda > Insecta > Coleoptera > Chrysomelidae > Gonioctena > Gonioctena quinquepunctata. Next base: position 347,497 of record JAFIRS010001121.1, read on the forward strand.
ATTAATCAATTTGACGATATCACCACTAACTTCAGGAAACCGTAGGAACTAATTGATCTTTGGATTTCCCAAATTTGAGGTCCAAGTTTATGTAATTATTGTTTGATAGTATAACTCTAGTTCACGCCTGAAAATTAACAGAAAACATTGATAATCAAGTTATTTCTCATATGTTTTGGCGCTTTCATGAAAACATATTATTAGCCCGTGTCTATAAGCGTTTCTTGTTGATCCACAACAACCTTCCTACCATATCCAGGAGGGGCTAGGGAGCCTGGAGCTCCAAAATATCTAGAAGGGTGCGGAATTCTCAGGAGATGTTGAAAAGAAATATGTCTGAGCTCCCAAGCCAATATCAGCCTCTCTCAACCCAAGTTCAGTATCTTCCCCTAACTCAATTTGTTGTTGTATTGTATTTGTTGAAACGACTCGCTCGCAATCTATTGTAAAATTGATGTACTAAATTGTATTTCTTCCATTAGATTATGTCAAGCGTACGCACACATACACAGAAAACACAAGAACTGCCGCTAAACTATGACTCGCGCGCCACCTGTTGTGAAATGGTTGAACCAATTTTTATTTCACAAAATTGCACAAGTAACCCCTTTACCACACTTGTTCACTTCACACCTATATGCGCATTTCGATAACTAAGTTATCATCATCAGTAGGTTAACTACCCTAAATAATGTCGTAATTTTTGTCGTAGAATTATGACATTTTCAGGATCGATAGATACACTGAAAATATATCCGAATTCGTCTCAGAAGCACCCCCGTATCTTTCGTAATTTTGGAGGTGGAATCAGGGCCAGATTAAAAGGTGTGGAGGCCCTGGGGCAACAAAGGAGTGGTGGCGCCTAATTATTTTTCAAACAAGTTTTTTTTTTTATTTATTGCGGAACAAATCAAATTATTTCGACACGAGCATATGTAGGTATAATAAAATACAAGAAATAAATTAAATTACAGCGTAAACGAATGGATTCTTGCGAGCTTTTTTCGACTAAAAATCATTGATGATTTCGGTCAAATCCAGCATCCGGAGAAAATCATTCTCAATGCTAAGAAGCGATAACTTTGATAGGCAGCTTTGTCTCATCGTAATTCGCCTATTTTTTTCATTTTGGAAAATGAGCGCTTTCCAGTGCAATTTGACATCATCACATTCTCAGTTGTAATATCACAAGAGAGTGAAAATAATTCGACAGATTTGTTGCCAGGCAATAGACAAGAGAGACCAACTGGCTCGAGTGGCTATTGCCAACAAGTTTGAGAAAGAATTCTAGATAATCATTTTCTACTATATCGAACTCTCGTGTGGTATTCTTTAAATTATTTTTTGATGTTACGATCATAAACACATTTCCTTGCAAAATTATATAATGTACTAAACCGGTTTTGATTCATTTCACACTTTTAATGCGAATTGATGACAGACGTCAAATTAAAAATATAGGTTGTCAGACAATAAAAACAAAATACCTCAAATTATTCCCGCGACAATTTTCTAGGTAGAATATTCCCACTATTGATTGGCCAAAACGTATATGAATTATTTGAATTGAACGTTTCCATTGGTTTCTAGCAATGTCAAAAAATAATCACTGTAATTTCAATGTTAGATAATGTAGCTCTGAAATTTTGGTTTTCGAAAATTTGATAGTAGAACATCATAGATTGGTCTTTTGATAGTCCTTTTCAGAAGGATTTACATTTGTTGCGGAATGTCATCCTTCTCTTAGACTCACACTTTCAGATTTCGGGGATTTCTCTGTTACAAGCGCGCCACTCAGCGGACACTTGTCAACGCGAATAAATAGGAAAAACTGGTATAGACGGGCAAAGTGTTTGTAGAATCGGCAGAAAAATAGTCAACAGAATTTGAACTTTTGTTCTATTATGGAGGGCTCTTATAAATAATTTGATGCAATCATATTCATAAATTGAAATATTATTTTCTTTTGCTTATGATTATTGAATTTCATTGTGTATCTAATCGCTTGTGTCATTCGAAGAATACATCGACAGAAAATCCTTATAATAAAAAAAATTTTTTTTTAAATTCAATTGTTCTTGTTTTTACAGCTAATTTCGATACGATATAATATTTTGTATAATAGTATGATGATTAATATTAACCATGGATTTTGACAAGAATACGAAACATGTTTTTGAATGTTCAAAACGAAAAATGAGAGGAAAAAGTGGGAGAACTGCTCTTTTGTTGTCAGATTTTTTATATATAATTTTGCATATCCTTCGGTATTTGTTAGGAAATTTTACCTAAAAATTTATACTGTGGAGGCCCCTCTCTTGTGGAGGCCCCGGGGCTGCAGCCCCGTTTGCCCCCCTCTTAATCCGGCTCTGGGTGGAATCGTGAAATTTGCAGGATCTCTAAATACACTGGAAATTTAATCACCTACCAGGATGGGTCCCTCTGAGAGATATACACACCAGGGGCGAATAGTGAAACAAATTCGGATTTTTCAGGACTGAAAATTGTTGAGGAAACAGGTGTATAAATACGAATCCGAAGGAATTTGGGGCCTACTTTGCTTCGTAGACTTAGATAATATTCAGGAAAAATGGGTGATTCTATCGCTGCTGGCGAGCAGTGTATATTACGTAGAATTACCCCTTTTGTGCAGTGAGTTTATTTCATCCCCGGTGTTCATTGCCGCCCGAAATTTATTGCCGCTCCGGAGTGTATTACCGCCAAGGAGTTTTACATGTTTCCGTGTCTTTCTGTAAATTTCATGATGTTCCGCTTTCGGGAGTTCAATTGGGCCACAAAACAGAATAAATTTCGAATTAATGAATCCAAATGTTATCCAAAAAAAAAACTGTTCTTCACCCTCGGCAGAGCCTTCCTGGAAAAATATTGTCAAATATTTTTTCTGACAAAAAATTACTTCGCTTGCAAAAACCAAATCTGACACCACTTTGGCATATTTGCACTTGATGAATAATTCGGAATAATTCCATGATCTGGATATTATTCTTATTCTATTCATTTCAACATTCATATTCAATCCCAATGATAAAAAATCTAATATTGAGCACAAATATTTTTTTAATCTCAAAATATAATAATAATTATCAATAAATTTCATTTTGTCAGCGTTACTGGTTATATTCTTATATGTATAGTCCATCCAATATCAATTGCAGAAGCTGTTTCTATAGGGAGCAAATAAAAACTCACTTCGCTAACACGAGCGTATATGCGAAGAAACGGAACGAAAAATAATGTGTACTACTCGTAAACATTCTCCGTCGGCGAAGGGAAGATCAAAAGAGCCGATAGTCAACGTGGACTTGAGTGACTGCTGTCTGTTCGACAAGCGATTCGTCTGGGCCAATCAATCGAGTCGGACATCAATGCTTGGGAAGTGTGTCTATTCGATGGGAGGTCATAAATCACGCGTTATATTTGTGTTTTAATAGCTCTGAAAGATTAAAAACTAGTAGCGTCTGTGGTCTTGGTGTGTGCCGATCGAAATACGTTTTAGGATATAATAATAACCTACATCAAACAATGAAAGGAATTATTTTTCTTTCTCAATGTATTTGTATAAATAAAAGCTATTTTTTTTTCATTTTTCATTATTTATGAAGTATTTTTAAAATCTTAAAGTATCTAAATAAAATTAGTTATCTCCGCCACTGCTGCTCACAGGATTTCGCCGCAAGACTTTTTTATGCTTCTGCAAGTGATATTGGGAAAACTATACATTTCTGATCATATTGGAAAATAACCGAACACTATACACATTTAAAAAAATCTTACATATATAGGAATCGATTGATATTATCATACATTTTTTATAGGAAACCGTTATTACAATCTGGTTGCAGACTGAGGTTGTCATCAAAGCTTGTTGATTTTTTCATATTCAACCAACCTCCCCCCCAACAAAAAAAAACAGGAGGTGTCCCGATATAAGTATGAGCTATTTTAGTTTTAAAGGATATTATCCTCTAGTGCATGTGTGTTTTCTACAGATACCTGTTTCCTACCTACTTTCAGAGGAATAAACAAAACTATTATCCTAACTTAAAACAGTCAAGTCAGAAAATCTTGATAATATGTTCCGAAGATTCACTATCCACCCTCAGGTTTCACAGTGCCTTTCCTATGTGGCTCATAAAATCCTAGGACCAATTCAGAGAATTGATAACTATATCAAAGGAAAAAAGTTTTCAAGTGCATAATGGGAATAATTGTTAAGTTGTTGCGTGTTTTGGATTTAAAAAATACAATTTCAATTTGTTCCATGAAAGTAAAACGAGCCAGTTTTTCATTGTCATCCGGTTTGTTAGGAGACCTAACCGCATTATGTTAGCGGTAAGATTTGTTGCGGTTCAATTCGTGATTCTCATTTCCTCGTGTGCATATATAGCAGAAGTAATTTTGTTCTGTTTCGACGTTTATTTGTTAAAAATGGCCGAGGAGTGCTGGACAGTTTTAACAGCTTGCAGCGAACCCTTCGGCACTCCTGGGTGGGACTGTTATATAGGGTGTGTAGAGTTCCCAATTATTCAAGAATTGAATACATTTCAAGATTTTTTCTATATGTATTGCAGTCATGTCTTGAATTTTTATACAGTAACGTACTTTTCTACGTAGATCTGAAACGTAAAACTATAATACTTTTTGTGACTTGTAGAAATGAATGAAAGTATCAATTACATCCCAATAAACACAGAGACGTTGAAACAACGGAAAATACGTGGAAAATAAGGTCATTTTCATCCATATCAATACGTCAACTAACTTTTCAACGTTTATTATCGTTTTTACCGCAAACAGTCAATTGATTCAGTCCTTCATTGAAAGTTTTCAACCTTTCTCTATCGTTTTCTTTGATTGGAGGACAAAATGAGATTGATAAATAGTTTGAAATCAATTGACTATAATTTCAACATCTAGTAGATTTTACTTATTACATTCATAGTAGTAGTAGACAACATATTAGATTTTATAAAAATACAGAAACATACTATATTTGGTATCACCGTATTGCAATTCAAATTTATTAGCAGCAATATTCATTACATTTTAATGTGTTTTTTTTTTGTATTAGCAAGATACAAAAAAAAATTTGCCGTTGGAAGATAAACTTTTATTTTTATTTGTATTGTATAGTTATGGCGCTACTTTATACATAATACCGGGTGACACAGGATATCGGGCCAACCCTGTAACTTCTGCATTCGTGAACGGATTTTTCTGAAATTCGGTACAGTTATATAAGCAACCATTTCGGATTTGATCACATTACAATCCAATTTGGCGGACTTCCGGTTTTTCTGCAAATTCCAGCAACTTTGTTTTTTCAAATGGAACACCCTGTATATTTTTACATATGCATGTTCAACAGGTCAAAACAAGTCCAAACCTCATGTCAAATGTAAATTTTTTGAAACAATTGAAATTTAAATTGTTTTTTTATTTTACCTCGTGGATAAATGAGATTTGGTCAAGGCTATTCACAATGAGTCGCATATAACAGAAAAACATAATTTTTTCTGAAAAATTATTTTTTGTGTCATTTATTGATGAATTAATTCAGTAACATCACATTTTGATCAAAAAATTATTTGTTTTTCAAATGAAACCCCTATGGGCCACCTACCTGTCTCTCTAGAACATTCATTAAGGAAAAAAATTACATATAATTTTTTTATTTCGGTGCAGTAACAAATTGTATACATTAAAAAATCTACAACTAGTTCATGAGTTTCCTTGCAGTTCGAATAATTTTTCAACTTAGTAAGCTGTGGAAAACAACATTTCTGAATCTTGTCAACTAATTGTGTTTCGCTGTCATCTTTCATCTCAACTCTCGAAAATTAGTGAACTTCCGGGAATTAGTTTAGTAGAAATGTAAAATGAAAATTATAGGTTCACAAGGAGTGAACAGGTTGATTTGTTATTAATTTACGGAGAATGTCTTGAAAACATTGTCGCCGCTTGTCAGTTATACGCTGAACGATACCCACACAGAAGACACCCACAAAGAACCTTTTTCAAAAATGTGGAGAGAAGATTCCCAAAAGAACCCAACAATGGAGAAGATGATCGTAAGTGAGGAGGCAGAAATGAATGTTTTGCTTATGTTGATTTTGATCCAACCGCTTCGACGCGGGAATTGGAATACCAATGCAATGTAAGTCGAGAAAACGCTAGAAGAATTTAAAAAAAAACATCATCATTGTGCTTATAAGTATAACTTACACAATTAGTTGACAAGATTCAGAAATGTTGTTTTCCACAGCTTACTAAGCTAAACAGCTTACTAAGTATTCGAACTGCCAGAAAACTCATGAACTAGTTGTAGATTTTTGAATTTATACAATTTGTTACTGCACCGAAATACAAAAATGATATGTTATTTTTTTCCTTAATGAATGTTCTAGAGAGACAGGTAGGTGGCCCATAGGGGTTTCATTTGAAAAAAAGGAATTTTTGATCAAAATGTGATGTGACTGAATTTATTAACCAGGAAGTGACACAAAAAATAATTTTTCAGAAAAAATTAAGTTTTTTTGTTATTTGCGACTCATTATTGTGAATAGCTTCGACCAAATCTCATTTATCCACGAGGTAAAATAAAAAAACAATTTTAATTTCAATTGTTCGAAAAAAATGACATTTGACATAAGGTTTTGACCTGTTGAACTTGAAAATGTAAAAATATACAGGGTGTTCCATTCGAAAAAACAAACTTACTGACATTTCCAGAAAAACCGGAAGTCCGCCATATTGGATTGTGGTGTGATCAAATCCGAAATGGTTGCTTATATAACCGAATTCCAGAAAAATCCATTCACGAATGCAGAAGTTACAGGGGTGGCCCGATATCCTGTGACACCTGGTATATCTAAAAACTGAAAAACCGTATATTAAATAAATAAATAAAAAAAATTGAGGTTCTTCCATTACATTTTTTCCTGGAAAGTAAGTGTGTTACGGCATATTTTTGGAATATTATTAAAGACCATCTGTACAGAAATTTTGCCGAAAACACTGTCAAAAATTTATTGTCATCAACTTTTTTTTTAAGTGAATTTCAAAATTAGAAAAATTGGACAGATAATCTGTAAAATTCATGGAAAAATCAATATACCAAATTTATATTGGTTTAGTTGCAAGACGCATTTGTCAAATAGTTATAGTCTAAGAGCTAGCGGTCGATCCGAGTAACTTGATAAGCACAAGACCAAGAATTTGTAAATTAATGTTCTTATGTTAGTTACTCAAGAGAATGATGACCTGGCAGGTGTCTCGCGGTTGCGTCATCATCCCCTAAATTATAAAAAAAAATTGTAAAATTAATTAACTTTCACAAAGTTAAAATTTTCATATGTTTCACTTTAATATGTCTTAGTTCAAATAAAAAAAGCCAGGCGATTTATAATAACCATTAAAAAAAATATAATAAATCGACTTAATTTATCAAAACCAGAAAAGAAAGGTGGTGTTTGGTGAAAAGGTTGAGTGAGCAGAAGCTGTTTTTCAACTCCTATACAATAATTACAAATAGTGGATGATGAGGTACATCAACATACATAAAGTATATTATCAAGAACATAAATGAAAATTCTTAAATAAGTGATGATAATATTTGAAAAACAATACACGATCTAGTCATGCTGAGTATATAGGATAGGGCATATGTTATTCCTATCAAATAATCAAAAAGATGTAGATGGGATTCAGTTTTAGTTTATGAGCAGATGAGACACCAGATATTGACTGAAGGTCATTGTTGATAGTATTATATGCTTCTCCAAGGTTTCCACAAGGAAATGAGAAATATATTTGGGTATCACCTGCGTAATGGTGTACGGTGGATCTAATACTAGAGCAGTGGAAGTCAGAAATATATATACTAAAAAGGAGAGGGCCTAAGATAGATCCCTGTGGTACACCTTTAGCCACCAATAGAAACATTGGCACTTCACCGTCGATGATAACACTTTGATTGCGGTCAGCTAAATAATTCTGTATCAAGCGGACTGAGCTATTTGAGAATCCAAAGAAGTTGAGTTTTTTACATAGTATTCCATGGTCTAAGGTGTCGAAAGCTTTACTGCAGTCGAGTAATACCAGACAGGTAAGTTTGCCGTCATCTAAGACTCTGAGAATATCATCAGTAATCGCTAAAAGGGCCGTGGTTGTGGTTGTGTTCGGAAACCTGATTGGACATGTTATGTTCATACACATAAGAAGAAATCTGATCTTTCATTGCCATTTCTGCAACCTTGAATAGAGATGGGAGAATGCTGATGGGCCTGAGGTCTGAAAAGTCTGAGGGGGTGTTGCATTTAGGTAGAAGAATAATCCAGGCGTGTTTCCACTGTTTGGGAAATACACCTTCTACCAAAATCGTATTCACTATGTGCGTGATGTGATTTAATAGATGGTCAACTATCAAGTGAATCATGCGGAATGAGAAGTTATCAGATCCAATGGCATTAGTTTTGATCTTATAAATATATTATCTCACCATCTCACTGGTAATATTCGAAAAGTTAAAACTATCCAAGTCTTGAGCTTCATCGTATATTTCAAGTAACGACAACTGTGCATACGAAGATTCTTGCTGTAAAATATTGTTGAAATGATAATTTATGCGATCTTTGTCTTTCAGATTGATCGATATTTCAATATTATTTTTGTTTCTTAATAAGTCGATTTCATGGGTTTCAAGTTCGCGCCAGCCCATGGTAAAGTTGTTATGGGGACATCGATTCGTAACTTGCTTTTACAAGGCTGACATTTTAAGGGAATATTTTTTAACTAGATTAAGCATCTATGTTGAGAGCCAGGCGATTCTGGCTCTTAATGGAAATGCGAGCGCAACAGGCTTTACGGGTCTCTGTATTCGCTATGTGCGAAGTGCTTGGTGGGGAGTGGGGATGGGGACAGTTAAATCGATCGCAGCATGTGCTGTGGCAGAAATGTGAAACAATATGGAGACTGTAAAATTTGTTTTGATAAATAAATTGCACGTTAATTTACCTTAAATTCTAACAAATTATAATAAATTTATCTCAGATAACAACAATGTTTCATATTTTTCCAAGTTTTTAACTTGATTTTAATAGAAATTATCAAAACATGGCTTGTCATCTAACTGTCGAATATTTCCCGAGTCCCGAAATGTGGCGTTCGCAACTGTCGTGCACATAGCTATATAATAGGAAAGATCAATATCAATTGCAGAAGCATAAGAAAGTCTTGCTGCGAAATCCTGTGAGCAGCAGTGGCGGAGATAACTAATTTTATTTAGATATTTTAAGATTTTAAAAATACTGTATAAATAATGAAAAATGAAAAAAATTAAAGACAAGCTTTCATTTATACAAATACATTAAGAAAAAAAAACTAGAATATCCTACAAAACTAGAATATCCTAAAACGTATTTCGATCGGCACACACCAAGACCACAGACACTACTGGTTTTTAATCTTTCAGAGCTATTAAAACGCAAATATAACGCGTGATTTATGACCTCCCATCGTATAGCCACACCTGCTTGACTTGATTGGCCCAGACGAATCGGTTTGTGAATATACAGCTGTCACTCAGGTCCACGTTGACTATCGGCTCTTTTGATCTACCGTTGGCCGACGGCGAATGTTTACGAGTAGTACAGATTATTTTTCGTTCCGTTTCTTCGCATATACGCTCGTGTTAGCGAAGTGAGTTTTTATTTGCTCCCTATAGAAATAGCTTCTGCAATTGATATTGGATGGACTATACATCTATTGTGCGTGGACATTATTTGTTTGTATACAATACAAACTTCCCGTTAATCATAAACAGCGATAGATACATCGGCCAGAATGATCTACGTGAACTTGCAGGATCGAAACTATTGTAGAACACATAAATAAAATCTCAAATAAATTATATCGGTTCCACATTCCTGAAAGTTCATTCACTGAATTTATATAATGCGAATCAGGGCAGGCAACAATGGACATATTAATCGCATAAGCTATACAGGAGGCGATGGAAATCCTATTGAATTGTTTGTACTTATACGCGGCAGATATAAGTCGGCCACTTTTTTAAAAACACGATAGTTTGTGTGTAAATATTTAATTTAATATTGGTGTTAATCATGGAAACAATGAATACTATTTGTGGCATGGAAACAATGAATACTATTTGTGGACTGATACTTGCGAAAAAATAATAAAATTCACACCAAAGAGCCATTAAATTTTAAAGTTCAGAAAATTTCATAATCTTAAATTTCACCATGTGGTTCTGTCAGAAAATATCAATGATGCCGAAGGATATCACATTAAATGTTATAAAGAATTTTTAGCGGTAATTAGAAAATATTTGGAAATATTACAAATACACATATTACAACTATGTACCTACCTAATGATATATATTATGAATTATATAAAAACTTTTTAACAAAAAATTATACCGACGATAAAAGACTGAAAAGCAAAAATTAACTTTTCTTAGTCTTAATAACTAAGCTTAAACTAATGTAAGTAACTAATTTTGACAACAAACTAGCAATTGAATTAGGTAAAGCGTAAAATTTGACGATTTTCGTTGATGGTTTGATTGGCGCCGACTCAAAATTAGTTACTTACATTAGTTTAAGAGCTTAGTTATTAAGACTAAGAAGAGTTATTTTTTGCTTTTCAGTTTCTTTTATCCTCGGTTTATTTTTTTGTTTAAAAGTTTTTATTTCTTATTTTTTGTGGCAAAAATCTACTAATTACTACCTACTCAATCAACAATGAGGTATCCATTATGTTGTAGTGTTATCGGAACTACGCATATGTGTGCCAAGTTTCAAGAGAATCGGTTCACACGTGAAGAATCAATCATCCCCCATTTTTCTACCCTTAGGGCATTGTTCCAATATCACCAACTCCGAGGTATACCCTATACAATAAAAAAGAATCATCTAAATCGGATAACCCAGTACAAAGTTATGCCTGATAAAATCGGTTAACGGGACAAATCCCTTAGAGGTGGAGTTTTTTTGAAAAGTTTTGCGTGGTCATACATAAAAAAATGCGCGTCGACTAGAGAACCTCCTTCTTTTTTTCGTCGGTTAAAAAAAATTTTATATAATGTATTAAGTTATATATATACATATATATATATATATATTTATATATATACATATATATATATATATCTATCTGAAATAGTGTTATATATTTATGCTGAACTTCCATCTTTATCATTGAGTTTACCAGGATTTCACGCACTAACAGGTTGCGACTATAATCCGTCATTTTTCAAAAGAAGCCTTAAAAGATCTTAGGAATGCTCATACAACGGGACGAATCACTGAAATTTCTAAAATTATTGAAAAATTTGATATGATAAATTTATTATCACCAACAAACCAAAAACCATTTCAGGAATAAAAACTTTTTAACAAAAAATTAAACCGACGAAATACGGAACTGAAAAGTAAAAAATAAAATAAACCTTCTTAGTCTCAATAACTAAGCTCCTAAACTAATGTAAGTAACAAATTTTGAGTCGGCGCCAAACAAACAAGCATATGAATTAGATAAGGCGTAAAATGATGGCATCGAGTTGCGCGGTGACATTCTGATTTTTGAAGTAATTTAATGATCTTCGTTAATTGTTCGTTTGGTGCCGACTCAAAATTAGTTACTTACATTAGTTTAGGAGCTTAGTTATTGAGACTAAGAAGGTTTATTTTATTTTTATTTTTCATTTTTTAAATAAATTACAGTTTTCCAAAATACGTACTTACCCACCTTACTTCAACTATTACCATATGATTATCTACTTTTACTATTTGTTGTAATATAAATCATGTTTGTTGTTCTGGTTAGTTTATTTCATTACTTTATATATAATTCCATCCACTCATAGAATATAATTATTGTGACGGATGTAGGAGAACAAAAATAATGACATTGGCGATCTGTCATTGTCAACTACATATGTGTGCCAATGTTCACAAGTAAAAAATCAATTTCTACTCGTAAGGGTGGATAATTTCATTCGAAATCCAAATATGATCAACTATGAGGTATACCCTATCTAATAAAAAAAGAATCATCCAAATCGAAGAACCCAGTACAAAGTTATGCCTGATGGAATCTGTTAACGGGCCAGAATTCAGAGGGTGAGTGATCAATATCCTTCATTTTGCTACCCTTAGGGGTGGATTTCATCTTTTAAATTCAAATGGGACCAACTTCGAAGTACACCCTATCCACTGAAAAAGTTATGCGTGATCATACATAAAAAAAAATATACGCGTCGACCAGAGAACCTCCTCCTTTTTGGTTTCGTCGGTTAAAAATATTTAAATAACGATTCATCGAATTTTCCCCGCTGTAATTTGTTTTTTTATTACGATAATCGTTTATCATATACTCACAATATCTATTCAGCGTCTCTTTCTTATACAGAGACCCATATAAGCCTGTTGCTCTCGTACTTTCAACAGGAGCTTCGGCTATTGTAAACTCACCTGGCGGCTTCTTGCAACCTCCAGAATCGCCTGGCTCTCAGCATAGATGCTTAAAATAGTTGACAAAATATTCCCTTGTAAAAGCAAGTGAATTTTACAATTTTTTTAACAAATTTAATTATTTGAGTGTGATGACGCAACCGCGGGACACCTGTTGCCAGGTCATCATTCCCTTGAGTAACTAATACTAAAACATTAATTCAAATTTTTTTAGCCTTGTGTTCAACAAGTTACTCGGATCGACCGCTAGCTCTCCTACTATTATTTGAAATATTAGCGTTTGTTCCTGAAATCGTCTGCTGTCACTAAAAATTTAAATTTAGGTGGATTCTTAACTTAAAATGTAAATACTGTTGGTTTCTTTATTTACAGTTCAGGTAGTGTGTGGTTCCCTCATTTTATATGTAGAGGTGTACGGATCCTTCATTTCAAATTAGGTAGTGTATGAATAATTTATTTCAAACTTAAGTAGTGTATAGATCCTCTATTATTATGTAGGAAGTGTTTACCCAGTGAGCAAGAAAAAATTCTCAGAGTTGTTAAATGGCAGATCATAGAGTTTAGACAGTCAATACATTAAAATTTTGTCATGGGCTGCCACTGTCCACAAAATGCAAGGCAGCACTGTAGACCATGCATTTGGGTATTTAGGATCGAAATTGTTTGAGGAAGGACAAGCTTACGTGTGAAGTCTTTGGCAGCATTATGTATTGAGGAGTTAGATTGCAACAAACTGACAGGAAATAAACCTTGTAATAATGAGGCACTAAATGAACTAAATATTAAGTAACTAAATAAAGAACTGAAAACTTGAAAATAACAAACAATTTTTAAGTTAAAAGGTTTTATTGTAAAGAAACATAATAATGATGCAGATAATGTACTAAAAGCTAAAAAATAATTAGGTAGTTACCAGGTACCAGTATCACACCACTCTCCTCATCAATATAGGGCATTGATCAGACTGAAATAAAATCGTGGGGCGCGTCGAATTTCTATTATCTACACTCAACCGCTCATATTATTATATGCTTTGGATGCATCTTCTCAATAGACAACTTATGCAAAAATGTGTGTAAAAGTAAATCCGTCACTATCATCGTGCGACATCACAGAACAATAATTTACATATTTACTCAGGTTACGCTACGCCCCACGATTTTATTTTAGTCTGATCAATAATAATAATAATTTCTTTATTTTCACAAATTAATTTGCACACAAGTGTGGAAATACAAATAAAAATTGAAAAACGTCAATAAAATCAAGCAATAGTCGAAAAGAGACAATCTAAAATCTCCAGACGTATATAGGAACATCACATACACGTCACAAACAATAATAATAAATAATATAAAATATAAATATAAAAATATGACAATAACTAACTCTAGGTGTATATAAAGAAAACGTTCACGTTACAAAACAAGTTACACAGAAATTCCTCAAAAGGTGAAAAAAAAAAAAAAAAAAAAAAAAAACGCAATAGTCGAAAAGAGACAATCTAAAATCTCTGGATGTATATAGGAACATCACATACACGTCACAAACAATAATAAGAAATAAATTAAATAAAAATATGACAATAACTAACTCTGAGTGTATATAAAGAAAACGTTCACATTACAAAACAAGTTACAACAGAAATTCTTCAACAGTGTAGCAATTTTTTGACAATAATAGCTGCTTAACAATGCCCTATATTGATGAGGAGAGTAGCGTGATGACTGGAACCTATCTAATAATTTTTTAGCTTTTAGTAGGTGCATTGTCTGCTTCATTATTATGTTTCTTTGCAGTAAAACCATTTAACCTAAAAAAAAGTTTACTTATTTTATTGTCAATGGACACAAGAAATGAGATTTTGTCAACACTAATTCAATTTTCTAGTTGATATTTGGGTAGTACTATTTTTTTCTGGATGTACCGATAATACTCAATAATAACTCAACTTTTACTTTACAATTCCTTACAATACACACAGGGTGATAAATGAATGGAAAAAATCAATTAAAACTTGATTTAGAAATAGGAAGCTGGGGAATTGTACTTCAATTATAAGTCACTTCTTTGAATAACTTTTTTGTGTATTTTGTAACCACAATTGAAGTTTGAATAGTACACTTCGAGTTTGAGGAAATGCAGACTCTTTCATAAAGAAAAACAATTTCCGATAAATTACAAATAAACTTTTTGCCCAATTGTATCTAAAAATTTGCCGCTCACTGTATATGTGATTCATATTTGGTCCGAATTTTATTTTTGGAAAAAAAATAAGATTATTTTATTATTACACCCTTGATATAATTTTTTTAAATCTATCTCGTACATAGTGAATTTTTTCAAAGTTTATGGATTCCCGACTCGGTATCAATTTTTATCTATTATTTTCTGATGAATTAGTTTCAAAATATTTTCCACGTGACGCAGTCATGCAGTAACTGGGTATTTGAGTACAAAAAAACTTCAAGGATTTTTTATATTTATTAAACTGATTCCCTTCAATGTTGTCAACTTGTCCATTATCACCTGCTGGGATTATCCTTTCAAACATCCCAACTTCAAATTTTATTTCTCTACACTTCTCTCCTTTTGTCCTGTTATGGATTCATTGTAATGGTGTAGTATATTTAGATTGTATTTGTTTTTTTACCGGCAGTGTCATGGTAGTTATTCACTCGCGTTGGTGAAAAACAGTTTGGACTATGAATATTGATTCATCCAATTGTGTTCGAAAATTCTTCATAGAAAATGTATTTACTTGAGCCAGGTTTCACCTATATACTGATTTTAGATGTTCTGGTTCGTCTAAATATAATAGTTTTCACTATTTTATACAATTTTGTTTACTATTTTCCCTAGGAAGAATAATGTAAATATGTTATTCAAAAGTTTAACCAGATACCTTCAGACAATATATTTCTTATTTTCAGAAGAAGAAAAATGCCCAAACAACAGTGAATTCATTTCTAGGAATAATCGTAAGCAGCAGTTATGGAGGCCTTTTCGAAAAAAGTAAAATTTTCATCTCATGAAATTCAAAATCCATATTGTGATCCAACTATATAAAAACTTGTTGAATTGCCATCTACCTCGACTTCCATATCCAGACCTTTTTTTTTTTGGAAAAATCATTCTGTTTTCCATCCACAAGTTCCAATAATCCACAATCTTTGGATCACCACTATCAATAGATAGAAATAATTCATGTGAAGGACCCAGTTCAAGTGATGCAGAAATCACAGAGAGATTTAAGAGAATGGGCCATAGAAAGAGCCACAACGCTTTGTCTCAATCTCTGGGAATATTGCGTAAACATGAAATTATTGATATACCCACAGATGCAAGAATACACCAAGAGCTAACTGTTCCAATAGTTCAACCATTTTCAATTGCAGAAGCTGTTTCTTTAAGGAGCAAATCAAAAACTCACTTCGCTTACACGAGCGTATATGCGAAGTAACAGAACAAAAAATAATGTGTACTACACGTAAACATTGTCCGTCGCCGAACGGAAGATCACAAGAGCCGATAGTCAACGTGGGTAGTGACAGCTGTCTAGTTCTACAGCAGATTCGTCTGAGCCAATCAAAACGGACCGCAAGCCAATGATAATGTAGGTGTCGGGAGGCCAAGAAATAAATAAATCACGAGTTATATTTGTGTTTAAAGATGTCTGAATAAATAAAAGCCAGTAGCGTCTCTGGTCTGGGATCGAAGTGGGTTTTAAAATATTCTATAGTTATGTTGTGTTTTGTTGGAAAATATGGCTTTTTTTCGACCATAGGGAAATGAAATTATGATGATCCGATTGCCTATTAGTACATACTTCCTCGCTTATGGCATGTTTTTTTTATTTTAACGAATTTTTAAAATATTTAAATATCTAAATAAAATTAGTTATCTCCGCCTCTGCTACTCAAAAAGGATTGCGCCCCAAGACTGTGAAACTTGTTATTTATGCTTCTGCAATTGTAAATGGTTCAAGTAAAGCTATTGTCATAGACATCACAGATATGTTTTAAATTAGTTTTTTGTGATGTTTGTTTTTTTTGTATAAATTAAATTGTTATTTATTATGTGTTTCATTTTTATCATAGCCTTCGAATCTGGTAAGATAAGAGTATTTTCTGAGAGGCAAACAATGGTTTACAGTGGTCCCTTGCATTAGCCTCACACAAGTATCTAATGGCCCCTTTCTGTAGGACAAAGACGGAGTGCAAAAACCGCAGAAAGCTAATTCGTACCTGATGTAAGTGAGGTGATATGATCATCGAAACTCAATTTATTATCAATGTCTATCCCACAGGAATTTGGTACATCGTTTGTTTTCCACTTGATGTGGACCATGACTTAGGTCAAACGATTCACACTTGAAGGTTAAAATATTCGTTTTCTTTATATTGAAGCAGAGGGAGTTTGAACTACACCAAGATATGACCTCATTTAGATCTTGGGATATGATATTTCTTAGACTGTCCATATTTTTTCCATGCCATGAAAGGGTGGTATCATCTGCAAATAATGTGAATTTTCCTGTGAAAGGTAGACATGTTAAATCATTTAAGCATAACAAAAACAAAACAGGGACCAGCACTGAACTGATCTGAAGTGTATTTATTGAAAACATTGAAAATATTAAACAATATTTGTTGAAAACAATTCGTCCCATACACATGCATAACAATCTATTCCCGTATCAGGTAAATGTTATGGAAAAACAGAGAAAAATTTCAATTTTCATTGTAGGTAAGGACTCCATTGAAACAATTTGACATACCCATTTTAGGAATTTTTATTGTGGCTTCAACAAAGATATTTTGGTTTCAAGCACAAAAAAGTAAATTCTGGTAAAAAATAAATAGAATATAACTATTAAAAATTTGTGCTAACAGCATCTCATTCTAACTTCCTTGGTGTCATGAATTGCTTTAAAACTTCATCCGTTACCTTCGACCTCCTCTCTTGATGTTGAACTAGAACGGGTGTCAGAAGGTCGATAAGTATTTTCTTCAGTTCCCCCGTTAACAAGACCCCACTGGTATAGTCTTTCCTAATTTGTTCAAGTTTTTCATCATCTTCTAGGAAAAACCTTAAATACTGATACGAAATATCTACATCGCAGTTACCGCCTATCCTTCTATGATCTTCGATTGTCACTTGCCCCCCTGAAAAGGCGTGTTTGTTGATCTTATTCTTCAATTGCTTTGGAGTATCACTGCAGAATATGGTGCTATTGACTTCTGAAGCGGACATCTTTGTCTGTGCTCCCTGTAAAGCTGGGAAAAACTTAGAATGCAGCAATGCTGGTTTTGGAAAGCCTAATCTCGGAGACACGTCTCTGGTCATACGGAAATAGGGATCCTGATCTATAGCGCAAGGTATGAGACATTGAAGTTTTTGGCTACCGAAAATTTCAGGAAACGAGGTAGATAATGCTGGGGTGGCTTGAACAGCTGGGAATGCTATTTTGCCTATCACAGTGCTATCGTCGAAGCCGAAAATACCTTTTACTTGATTGAACGTGACACATTTCTGGATTCTTATCATGTTACGGTAGAATTCAGGACACTGACTGAAAAAAAAACAATATATACTTTATAGTCCGAGAAGAAAATAATACTGTGAAAGTATGATGAAAAAAAGAGAAAATTTCAAATTACAAAAATACATACAATAAATAATGTTTAACAAAATTATGGTAGGATAGAGCAAAAATTGAGGAGGTATATTAGGTATTAATCTCTCTTACAACCATTTTTTCCTAATTTTCCGAGTTCATGTTGTCATGATAATTGCCTCTCTTCTAATTTACCTCCCTTATTTTTGCCACTCAGAAAAAAATAAGCTCTATATGTCGTTGACTTTGTCAAAACTGCAATTCAAAACAATATGATGGGTAGAAATAATATGAGTTGTATAAGGCTAGTGTGACTTATCAAACATTCCTGTTTGTGAGAAAAAATTTATACATAGATTGACAAATAAAAATGAAATTATAAATTGCATAAAACAACTAAAGAACAAAAAATCTGTGGGGAAAGACGAGATATCAATAATTTTATTAAAAGAATCAGCACATAAAATAGCAGGACCTATTGCTCATATAGCTAACTTGATGTTTTGTTCAGGTGTCTATCCAGAACAGTTGAAAATAGGCTGTATTAAACCCATATATAAAAAAGGAGACAGACTGGACTTTTGAAAACTACAGGCCCGTCTCTCTGCTCGCAATGATAGACTGATTTAATTTTTGGAGGAAAATAAAATATTATCGGATGCACAAAATGGATTTTGAAAGGGCAAGGGTACGGTGGCAATATCGAATATCATAGATGCACTCAATAAAAATCATAAGCCAACAGCGCTGTACCTTGATCTTTCCAAAGCCTTTGACAGTGTAGATCATAACATACTTTTGAAAAAATTAAAATGCTATGGAGTGAGGGGAAAAATGCAAAAAGTTAAATCGGAAATATTAATTGTTAAGAAAGGTGTACCATAAGGTTCAATCTTAGGTCCACTACTATATCTTATATACGAATGAGATGCAATCATTGATACAACATAACATCATCATGTATGCTGACGAAACAACAAACAGAATACTGAAGAAACAAAAAATAGGGCAATACTTGCTCTTGAACAATTAGATAAATGGTTTATGGCAAATGGGCTTTTGTTGAATGTAGTGGTATAGACTAAAATCAGATAACTCAAAAATTGAACTGGAATATAACAACACTAAACTAAAACCCGACTCAAGTGTGTATTTTCTGGGTTTGATAATAGACAGTAGATTGGACTGGAAGGATTACATAGATAACATTTCGAAATCAATGGCACAATATAGCTATGCACTAAGAATATTGAGCCTAAATGTGGACAAAAAAAACAGCATTAATTACATATCATGCATATGTTCAATCAAAAGATATGGCATTGTTTTGTGGGGAAACTCAATTCATGTACAGCGAGTGCTGTGATGCAAAAAAAGAACCTATTTTCAAGTTAAAATATAGAGAAAGCTGCAAACCAATATCTATTCAAAATAAAATACTACAATAACTTGCATATACATTTTAGAATCGGTAATATTTGTAAAAAATTATTTTGAATTTTTTTAAAATTCCATCCCTAAGCATGAATACAACACAAGAAATAAAAATGATCTGACACCAGATTTAACTAGGCTCAGTTACATACAGAAAAATGCCCCATTTCATTTGAAACAAGTGAGGAATGTCCTACGTGTGGAATGTCCTGCCTCCAAACATCAGAAATTTGTCCATAAACAGGCTGAAAGACAAACTAAAAGCATATCTCATAGATAAAGCATATTATAATATTCAAGACTTCCTTTTAAATCAACATACATTTTCCTCTATATGAAATATACCTTTCATTGTATTGTATACTGGTTTCAAATGTTCTTTTATTGCTTTTTTCTTTTGTTTTAAATTTTGCTTTGATTGTTTTTTTAATTATTATTTCCCAAATTGTATTGTAGGTAATGTACTGGGCGTAGACTATTTTTTGGTATTATGTATGTATATAAGAAACGAAATCTTTGTATGACGTGCTCAACACCCTATACAGGGTATTTAAACTGAGTAAATAAATGCTCTTCTTTCTTTCATATAATTGAATGCTAAGTGAGACTGCCACTATAACATTCTGCCAGATATGCTTTTTATAAAGGTGTATTTTCAATAGTTTTGAGAAAAAGTAAAGTATTTGGAGTATTTTTGTAGAGACTTGGTAGGTGATTATGATTTTACTCTCAAAAATAAGGCAATTTTTCGATAGGTCTAGAAAGACAGATATTATTGGTCTTGTTTGATTTTGTTTTATGCATCAAACATACTGTTTCCAACGTACTGTTACAAATTAGTATAACAATTCTATACTCAATATAACCATTGGCCATGGAGGACACTTAACTTTTATATCTTTATCATTCTAACCCGGCCGAGAGGGCACGTTTTTATGTAGTTCAACATGGTAACACGTCTGCTGTGGCTCTGCAGAGTTAAATGCGTATATCAGGTATTATGTATCAGGTTTGATGTGAAAAATAGTTACGTTTTTATTGAAATATTAAATTGAGAAACAAAACTGTAATTCTTTGTATATACTTGGCGATCACTACAGTAAATATCGCATCTGCTCGTTCTGAACATTTCTGTAGGGCCATGTCAGACCCCGGTGTCAGCTCTCAGTTCGCACAGAGCAGTCACCAGTGTCTGCTTAATTTTTTTGAAATTCTGTGGGAAATAAATTGTTAAAATCATAGAAAATAGATGTAATTTATACTAATTGACAAGTATCAGGAAAAATAATATATTGGCCCAGGGAAATATTTTAGTGAAATATCCTCAACCAGTTAATTCTGTTTACACTTCAGATGGCATCGTTGATACTTTTCAGTTTGAAACACAAATTATGTGGACATTATATTGTGTTATCAGCCCTTATCTCAACTAACTCAAATAATTTCACAAGGGTTGAAAGTAAAGCAATGGGTATACAGTTTGAGGGTAAAGAAACCTTCTTATTGGAAGTTGACAATCATATGCTTTATGAATGTGAATAAACAGCAAAATGAAGAAACACGAATCATTTTCTTTGTAATGGAGGACAGGCATCAAACTTGAAAGCTGGTTATCTGATTGGACATCTGAAAATTCTGGAAAATATTCCTCTAGAATCCAGGTACAAGCCATCAAATTTTATGCCAGGAAGGCACGACTATGAAGTGAATTATGAAGTAGTTATAAACAATCACCATATATTCACAATGAACGGGCCTCAACTAGAAAGGAATGCATTAGTATGGTATATTGATGGTTCCAAGATGAACGGAAGGGCTGGAGTGGGAGTAATGGGTCCTAGTTTTAGGCTCTAAAAACCCCTAGACAAAGCCCCAACAATTTTTCAAGCAGAAACCCATGCTATAGAAATTTGCGCCCCAAAATGCCTTGAAAGAGGCTCCAGGGGGGCAAAGATCTATATCCTATCCTATAAGACAGCCAAGCAGCACTGAAAGCTCTAAAGTCACACACTTGTGAGTCTAGGCTGACTTGGAACTGCAAACTCTCCCTAGGACGTATGGCTACGAACAATCAGGTAACTCTGATGAGGGTGCCAGGTCACAAAGGCATCAAAGGCAATGAGGAAGACACAATTTTCTGGCCCAGAGTTTCGGTGCTGGGAAGCTAACCAAATTAAAACCCATTGGAATAAGGTTCCAGGGCAAAAAGGCTTCTGAGCCCATCGCCAAAAAAAACTGAACAGCTTCTCAAGCTAGATGAGAAAG
This sequence comes from Gonioctena quinquepunctata, assembly GCA_018342105.1. NCBI lineage: Eukaryota > Metazoa > Arthropoda > Insecta > Coleoptera > Chrysomelidae > Gonioctena > Gonioctena quinquepunctata. The sequence goes on from JAFIRS010001121.1 coordinate 369,337, forward strand.
ACTTGAAACTGGTAAAGGGACTGCTCACCGGACAATGTCCTCTGAGGTATATTTTACTGCGAAAACTTTGCTGTTTGGCAAAAGGCTCAAGCACCTCGAAGGTGTTTCCTTTAACACCTTCAGGCATTAGCCACTTAGCTCCCAAGAAACTGATGCTTCGCAAGGAGTCTCGGAATCCCGAATCTAGAATAGATGAAGGATGTACAAAAAACGTTATAGGTTGAGGTACAAAGAGGCTGAAAAGCCATATTGACCCCCCTACAATCTAGATCTCTAGAAGTGTAAGCAGAATCTCTTCTCAGTTATTGGATTTCACACCTATACTGTGCTGGGTTGAATATTCAGAAAGCATGTATTAAATAATATAAAAGACAGCACAAGTAATTATCGTAGTAATAGGGAATAAATTGTTACTGCAGATCAATGACTTTAATCATAGAAACAACTTCACTTGGTTCCAAAAAAATGTTTTTAAATTTGACTTATTGAGAGACCCTGTATTTGGCATCAGTACTCACCCTACGTAATCTAAATCCGAGAATATGAAGGTTTTCTTCACATCAAAGCCAATTGCAATTATATCCTTGGCATTTTCATATGCCATTTTATTTGCCTCTTCTAATGTTATATCTCTCCACAATGTTTTTTCATCATCTGTTAGTTGAATGACCAGAGGAACATCAAATACATCTTGAAGCCATTTACAAAGCTGAAATGGGATAAGATGACCTAAATGCATGGAAGACGAGGAGGGGCCTCGGCCGGTGTATAAATAAAAAGGTTTGCCAGCCTCGAAATTGTTTAGGATTGAATGCATGTCTCGATGCGAGAAAAATATGCCTCGCTTCAGCAAATGATGTACCGGTGTTCCAGTTACTTTTTCAAACCGATTCAGAAGTTCTTCGTCTATTTTAGAACTACCAAATTTCTCTGAAAAAAGCAATCAGAGTTATACTCGAAGCAACATTTAGTTTTCTATAACTCACTGGTCAATTTGTCATAATCTACCCCAGTTTCAGATTGGCTGGTTACTGTCCATGGATCTACAATATCATCACTTTCGATATTTTTGTCAATTGATAGGTTTTGCTCGATGTTATTGATAATTTCTCCGGACATTTTAAAAAATCGATTTGGAAAATAAGGTGAAGCAAAAGCGTATATTACAAAAAGTTCGGCTAGTAAAACAGCTGTTTTCAATTTTTGGTCAATTGACAAGGGTCAATTTTAGGTTAGGTTAGCAGTTATCATCAGAAGACATAAGAGTGGACATCTACATTCGAAAGGCCGAACCACTGGATCAGAGAATGTCGAAAAGTGTGTTTTATATATTATGGAGTGTAACTAAATAAATTGTCAGTTCACTGAAAAGACCAAACACCAAACTGTTTCGTGCGTGTTTTTTTTTTGAATTTCAATTTTATTGTATTCTGATATTTCCTATACAAAAGATTGTCTTCAATGGAAAAATAGTCTAGAGTGGAATATAACATACTTTGTTATAGATAATATTCTTTTGGGCCAATCCATAAGGAACAGTTTTCTTCGCTGTAATATTTTTCTTAGTACTTCTGAATCCATTTCGGAATTCAATCAAACTTATACTTATCCAACTTACTGTTTGTTTCGAATTTCGAACAATAACAACACAATAGGGATCACGCGTGATTTTATTTCATATTTCATTTGCATCAGTACGGTCCTCAAAAATTAATCATCAAATCCCGAAATTTGTACATTTAAAGGTCTCCTTCAGTGCTCCTCGATAGATGAGTGCCACACAAGTTGCCAACATAAAAAAAACTTCTGCCTCTCCAATTGTAATAATTTAATCAGGGTTGTGTAGATGATCACAAATCGTATATGCTGGAGCATTTATTTCAATCCCAAAGTGTTTATATTTTTTAGTTAAATTAATAGGGTATTTTGTATCTATATCTCGAGTGTTGATGCCTGTCCCAATTTTTATTTCAGCAAATATTGTTTGGGCTACCAACTGTTCACATTTTCAGACAAAAAATATCTATGTATGACACATTTGATATAAGAAATATTTAAGCGCTCTATGACCAAAAGTAATTGAATTGATATATCAAATTGGCGATTTTCCATAGTCAAACAATTGCCATTGGAGAGGCAGAACTTTTGAAGGTTTTTTTAGGTTGGCAACTTGTGTGGTCAACCTCAATTTCTCAAATCCCAAAATGTTGTCTAAATTTTCAAGTTTAAAAGTGCTCCTCAATTAAAACTCGATTTGACCTTCACTTGAATAACTTCCCCCAAACATTACCGCCAGTTGTGGTTGTTTAAAGTATATTGATAGTCAATAATATTTCTCACAACCCAAACACGAATTCAAACTCCCTTTGAATATGATGATTCAGTAACAATGCAAATGAAAATATTAATAAAAGACAGATGAAATTATAGTTGACAGAAAAAATTCAACTCTGTGGAGTAACGATGCATACGTCCATCAGAGGCGCTAGGAGTACGTTTTTGAATGTGATGAAAAAATTGGCGTTTTCAATAATTATGAAAAACTTTAAACATTTTTCCTATTTTTAGTTTCTTGCTGAGCTTTCTAGGTGGTAATATTCATGTGCAGATCAAAATATTCTAGAAAAGGTCCACATGCGTGTTTTTATCTATGTCTAACGAAGATAGATGAAATGACTTTTTCATTGTAGAAATTTTTTTTGTGCGCATGCCTCAACTTTTCGGACACTTTATATGTGTGTGTGACATTATCCTATCCTTTCTACAAGTTCTGAATTTCACCCATAGTCTTAGTGGGATACAATTTTGTGTTTCAATGTTGTATGTACTAATGAAGCATCATCAATAAATTTTTCATTCAATTGCAGTGATAATAAGGCTAATCACCCGTGTATTTACCAAGTGTCTGAAATTTTCATATTACTCGCTTTATTAACATGACGGATTATAGTTAAAGTTTGAACTGTGTGAAGTAACGATGCATAACCAGAGGTGTTTTCTGGCGTAAAAACATATTCAATCTTGCATTTGAATACGATTCTACGTGACGTCATTATTATCACGAACCGCAAGAATGCATAATTTCGAATACGATTCAATAATCAAACCTAAACTAAGAATTTTTCTTTTAGAAAGTCAGTAGACAATAAAACTCTCACGATTATTAGCGGAAAGTGGAATGTCCCACTACAAAGATTTATTCGAGGTATTATTATAAATTATGACAATCACAAAATAACGAATTATATTTTGAAACTGAATTCGACTTGGTTTCAAAACTTTATGAATGTTTTATATATGACGTCATCGTTTCAACGCCAGAATGGATGTATTTGAATCATAGGACGAATACGTTTTGAATACATGGGCGCCAAAAAACAGCTTAGGCATAGACGAACTCTTGTCTATGAGACGAACACATTTTCTGACGGTATTGGGATTTCAAATTAAGATTGTAGCGCTACCGGCGGCGGCAGATGAAGTACTTTCTACCACATTGATTTATAACCTTACTTTTTCTTCCATATCGATTTCATTGTTTACTTTGTTTATTTCGTGTTTAGAGTATTTGAAGTGTGGTTTAGGCCCTTTCGTTGTTAAAACTGTGATTAGGATGACTTTTACCTTTTATTAATGTTCATTTAGATATAATAATCATTGGTGTAAGGATTTGTGTTGAGGTGTTAATAGTTACAGTGTTAGAACAAAGCTAGTGATAAAATACTTCAATCGTCTTCTTATAAACAAAGACAAATGGCCCAATTAAAATTAAGTTTATTGGAATTTCTGAGGTTTGTTGAAGGGACCGAAAGTTCTCGGTGTGTAGTAGAAGGTGAAGAGGTCCTCAATGCAGACCATATAATATTATATGGAAAACCAAATGGAACTCTTCAGTGACAAAAGTGTGTGCTCTCTGTCTCCAGACAAGCGCTCTGCAATCCGAGCCTCATCAAGTGAGTGGAGAACTCAAAATTATAGACGGGTTCATTAAAATTATGCAAATGTTTTGTTCTTGCAAAGCAGGAGCTGGTGGCCGATGTAAACACATTTCATATGTCGTCGCTCTGGCTTCTTTCCTTACTTGTTCCCACTTGGTTACATTCCTCATACTTAATGTTACAACAGATGCAGGCAGATTCTGAGATGATACAGCTGTTTTTTTCAATATACGACCTCGTTTTGTAATTTCACCTATAAATAAATTATATTTGAGTAAATAAGTAAATAAAAACAACATACCTACCTACCTTTGTTGATATAATCTTCTTGCTTGAAATGGAGCAAACACCCTTACATGAATTTGCTGATTGGTTTGCCAATCCGAAACTTTAATATCCAGGCTTTTCTTCTTGAGATTAATTCTCGTCCCATCTCCGTTTCAAAATAAACCCTTGGGTCATTTTCCTAGGGAAATCTATGAAAAGTTCATTTCTTTTCAGTGTCTCTTTTGGCCCAGGAATTGCACTGTGGCACAGAACAATAATCATTATTAGACGCCATTATAAGAGCGGAGGGGTCGCTTTGCCTTTAAAAAGGCAATTTCTTAAAACTAAATTATACGAACAACAAGTAAAATATAACAATAACAAATGATAAAAGATCAAATAAAAACGGTTTAAAGAAAGGCACTATATTAATAAAAATCAATGGTAAACAAACGATACGAAAGTGTGGTTAGAAAACAATGTGGCAGAAACTAGTTCACATTAGAGCCACCAGAGTGCGTAGGACGCGGCGAGCAGAAGTGACGGATAACTCCGTACATATATGCGGACTTGGCATGCCACATTTTTACCCCATAAACGTACACATTTGCTCGGTATGAACTTTAATGAAGTTAGCGTGACTTGCGACCTCTTGAAATTTGCAAAGAGCATAGAATTGTAATTATAATATACTGACTAGAATGCGTTTCAAGCTGCGCGAAATGTCCCATGCATGGTGGCCGCCATTGTTGTTTATGTCCTCCTCGCAGTAGCGGAACAATTCCAGTGGCATTGCTTGTAATGGAAAATAGGGTATATCATAATAAAACATTTTTTTTTAATAAATGATGCATCGAAGTACAAAATTGTGAATATAAATGTTATATACCTATGTAAAAAATGTTTACTCTTCCACCCATCTATTATATGAAGATATATGAGACATGTTTTACATATCCTTATAATTGAATAGGTATTTCTATCAAGATTTTTTATTGCACTATCACATCAATATTTGAAAAATGAGTGAGTTATAAGGTCACATTTGATGTGTGTGCGAGATCATAGGGGGTCCAGAGAAAACAAAGAAACAGATTGCCTCGCCAAAGAATAATAAACACACAATTTCCTGGCTAGAAACCTTCTGTGGAATCTCTTAAAGTCCATAAGAGAGAAGAGTTTCGAGGCTGGGAAACATGAAATGAAATCTCACTGGAATAAAGTGCCAGGATAAAGACAATAAGCGAAAAGGCTAGTGAGCCTATCGCCAAAGAAAGTTGAACAGCTTCTCGAGTTGGACAAGAAATACTTGAAATTGGTAACGGGACTCTCACTGGACACTGCCCTCTGAGATATATTTTTAACATTGTATTTATCAATTTTTCAACCGACGAAACCAAAAAGGAGGAGGTTCTCTAGTCGCCGCGTGTATTTTTTTTATGTATGACCACGCATAACTTTTTACAGAGGTGTCCGATTCCGATGATTCTTTTTTCATTGGATAGGACATACTCCGAAGTTGGTCCCATTTGAATTTGAAAAAAAACACTCTTAAGGGTAGCAAAATGGAAAATATTTATCGTTCACCCTCTGAATTTTGATCCGTTAACCGATTCTATCAGGCATAACTTTGTACTGGGTTTTCCGATTTGGATGTTTTTTTTATGACCTATGGTATACCTCATAGTTGATCATATTTGGGTTGAATGAATTAATCCACCCCTATGGGTAGAAAAATAGGGGATGATTGATTTTTCACTTGTGAACATTGGCATACATATGTAGTTGACATTGACAGATCGCTATTGTCATTATTTTTGTTCTCCTACATCCGTCACAATAATAACATTCTATGGAAAGATGGAATTATATACAAAGTGATGAAATGAACTTACCAGAACTATCAAAAATAATTTATATTTTATAACAATAAATATAGTTGAAATAGATAATCGTATTATTCATCTGTTATTATTTGAAGTAAGGTGGGTACGTATTGGAATCAATCGAAAGTTACGTAGGTAGTAATTAGTATATTTCAGCCACAAAAAATTGAAAAATAAAAACTTTTTAACAACAAAAAATTAAACCGACCAAAAACGGAACTGAAAATCAAAAAATAAAATAAACTTCTTTAGTCTTGATAACTAGCTCCTAAACTAATGTAAGTAACTGATTTCGAGTCGGCGCCAAACGAATAATCAACGAAGATCATTAAATCACTTCAAAAAAATATCAGAATGTCACCGTGCATCTCGATGCCATCATTTTACGCTTTATCTAGCTTGTTTGTTAGGCGCCGACTCAAAATTAGTTACTTACATTAGTTTAGGAGCTTAGTTATTAGGACTAAGTAAGGAGTTTTATTTCATTTTTTGCTTTTCAGTTCCGTTTTTCGTCGGTTTAATTTTTTATTAAAAAGTTTTTATATTAGTGATCTTTGCCTCTCGACTATACCGTATATTTTCATTGTTTGAGAATATTTTTTGCCATTTGTTCAATTCTGTATTGTTGACGCTTCAAAATGTATCATATTAAAACTGTTTTTTGAAAATGCCTTTATCTGAAAGGGATAGGATTGAAATTTTAATTAAGATTGGTGTTGGCGATATGATGCGGACTCAACAAGAGGTATGCAGATTATTCCATGAAATGCACCCAGATAGTGAATCTATTTCACAATCTACTGTAAGCAGAATAGAGCGAAAATACAGAGAATTAGGACACGTGAGGGATGCACCAAACCAAGGTAGACCTACAGTTAATGAAAATAATCAACAAGACGAGACGTAATTTTGTCGGCATCTGGATTTGTTACAAAATACATTAATTCCTGATTTGACCCAGCTTTTTCCTGATATTCAAATAGCCAATAATTTAGACCGCAGAAGGCACCGCAACATTTTGATGCAACTTTGGAAGTGTATCCAGTAGCTGCATAACTACGTAATTTCATATAATAATTCTTAATACGTTTTTTCTTCATTTCGTTTTTTGTAAAAATACACTATCGTATAACTTTCTAATAAAATTTTGAAAACACCTTTTGTATTGTTGCCCACCCTCTACCAATTTGACGCAGCTTGTGATATATTTTTGGAATCAGCTCAGCAAGTTAACTCATAATTAAAAAAATTAGGGTGTTCATTTAATAAAACCGCTGATGACGTCATCACTCGAAGGTAGATCACCCTGTATATTGGATTATTATTAAAAAAACAGTAAATTAAAATAAAAAATCGACCTGTTTCGGGAATTTTCAATGATATTGTTTATTTAGCTAATAATGAATGTATGCGTTACTTTATGGACACACTGAAAAGGCGATTTGTATAAATAAGCATGGCCACATATACTACAAACTAATGTAACACTTCATTATATATAACAGTTTTTAATTTATCCACTATGATCACTATAACAAAAAAGACAACAAAATACAAAGACACATCCAAACCGAACACAAAGAAATTAAAGAAAATTGGAATGATTTGGCAACGCTTATAAGTGCCAACCGACAACGCCGTTATGTTTACAAATATATGATATAAATACTACCGTCATACGTTCAGTTGATTATCTTCGCGACGCATGTAATATGCTCATGAAGTCATACTTTTTTTCATTGTTTGGTGTCCTCCTTGCTATCGCATAAGGGTGCCACGAAATTCGGGTGCGCAGTAGACTAAGCGCGTTCTAGTCAGTATATTATAATTACAATTCTATGGCAAAGAGCCACAGCCATGCAAATCCGCCGAGCAAATCGTTAAATTCTTCCATAAACAGGAAGATTTACTCGTGGTGAACCAACACGATGAATAATTCGTACGGAATGGATGTTTATGGTGACGGTCGTAAAAATGCTCGAAATTGCTCGCCACAAGTAAATGTGCCCCTTTTGCTAGCTGCGTGCAAATTTATCGCCATTAGCCAAAGTGTCAACGGCAATTTTTATTGAGTCACAATATTGGTCAAGAAAACACAGCTATAATCGAGGTACGGCTGGTATCATTGTAACTATGAGTTCTTTCATTTGCTGTGAAGTGTAGCATGGTGTAACACTGAGCTACACTAAAAATGAATCAACACAATACAAATACAGCAGATATTTTCACACTTTTTTGCAATCGAGAGAATCTAATAGAAACAGTAAACAATGACACCAATCTTTGACAATGATGTGTATTCATTGAAAATTAAAAAATATTAGACTACTGCTATTTTACATTTTACGTGCGATAAACACATGTGAGGTGTTTTTTTTTTAAAGAAATGCAATAACTGAATAGCTGAATAGGCTGAAAAATTACTAGGAAAGGCTTTTTATTCTATTGAGGATTATCTCCAAAATAATATCACTATAGTGAATTGCTAATACCTTCTTTTGTTAAACTGTTAACTTAGGTTATCTGACTTGTATAACCATTCTCTTATATATTGGTACTAATAAATATTTGATTTGAATGATAATCTAATAATTGTTTGCCCTCTGAAAGTATTTGAAAGAGCCGCATTTTGACTTTGTATTGACGTGAGGCAATACGTTAATACGAACGGCATATTTCTGGCCTATTAAGGACTTTCGAAGCAAAAACATTTTAATTTTTGATAGACTATCTGTTAGCGGTAGTGCAAGAAATTAGTTTACACACTGTAGATATCGAGGAATCAAAAAAATAAATACCAACAAAATGAGTTCACATTTTTATATTCAAAACACTGGATATCAGACAATATTCCATATTTTTCATTGTATTATTTACATACAAAAATATAAATGACCAATAAATTTGGTTGAGTAGTTAAAAAATGGCACCAATGTACAGCATAACCTACCGATTAAGGGGGAATAATTTAATTCATTATTGTAGAGGAGAGAAGAATGATAACATCTTGATACCACCATACACATCAGATAAATAAAATGCTAACAGTCCAAGTTAGCTCCAGCCATCAGGGTCCCTTCATTATCGAGTCGAAAAAGCTGATACAAAACACAACAAGGTAGTACTGAGAATATATACGGTGGGATTTATAATGAAAGCAAATTAGCCGAATTGCAAACATCAAAACTAATTGGCTTCCATTTTAAATAACCCTGTATGAACCTCATTCAATAAAAAATCAACTGCAGTCTATACTATATTATCACAAAATTATTCAACCGTCATCGCTCCTCCATTTTTCGTTAGCCTCCCGTCGAGCGTCGGGCACCAATTGACTCCTCATGCCTCCAAGGACATTGCTGGTAGCTTCGGAAGCTATGATGATGGGTTTCAATATGGTCGGAGGGATTTGACGCAGAACGCCGCCCACCGCGCCGCTATAGCCTTTCTGTTCTTTCTCTTGGGATGCTACCTGAACTATGTTGTCTGCGGTCTCTCCGATACCCTGAAGATACAAGACAAGGTTTCGTTCATTCGCCAAGCGACAATGGACTGGAGAAGTCTTACCTCTCTAACCAACATTATTGCATTTGTCATTCCTTCCCTTATATCCTGGGGTTGGTGATAGCGTTTTCTCTTGCCTTTAGATTTGGCTATCCTTCGTACACTAGGACCAGGTGAGAGCATGTCATAAGCAGTCTCTGCTGTTATCTATAAAAAATATAGAAAAAATTAGAGTTAATGATGTTCTCTGTATGATAGAAATATTACTGACTTGTATCAATTGAATTATTCTCGAGGTTAACTCCAAAGCAGCCATGGCAGTGGAAGTGGTGAAACTATTAGCTCCTCTTTGAAGACCTCTCACGATTCTTCCATCTTTTTGATATTGCTCGATTGGTAACCAAAACAAATCCCTAACCCCTTGAACTGAAAAAAAAGTATTCAAGACTGACCCCAAAAAACAATGTTTTCACTTACATAGTTGAACCAAGGAATGCATTGGACCCACACCGCCTAAAAGACTGGGCAACTGATTTTTTTTTATGTCATTGAGCCACTCTTGCAGAAGATAATTGATCAGTTTATCAAAACCTAAAAGCCCATGCCGGTATGATAACCTCTTTAGTCTCAATTCGGAACAATTCAATTGACCAAGACCCATAAGAAGTCCTGGAAGAGAACCGTGGGTCATATCCACTCTTTTTCCATGGTAGTCCAATCTGATTGGAACGTCAGGGCTGAATATGACATTCCTAAAAGACATTCTGGATTAAAAATGGCTGCTCTTTAGGATCTCTTCAATGATGTTTGTAGGATGTAATAATCCCCTCCCTCGCCAGATGTGCGAAACTGATTAGGAAAATTCAATAACACTCGTATAACAATGGGTGAAACCATCAATTATACATACCTGAAATAAACTGGTGACTTATCAGTCGAACTACTAGTCACCATTGCGGATGTGCTTTCGGGCTTCTGGTGATTTTTACTCTCTTCCAAAAGCATGATGAGATTCTCATCGACAACTTTTAGAGCTTGTTTCTTATCCACCTCTTCATCATCCCCACTGACGGTCATAACAGGTGGTTGATGGGTAGGGGTATTGTGTTTTGAAGGAATTTTTTCTTCATCTAAAAACAACGGATAGGTTCTCAAATCGAAGCGAATTTTCAAAATGTTTCTCTTGTGTATAATTGGGACATTAGAAATAAAATAAATTCAATTGGAATAATCACTGACCAGTCTTAATGGAGCTACCTCCGCCTAGTTCACTGAAAAATGTTATGAGAAACAGCAAAGAATCTTGGTCGATATTGAGCCGGAGAGGTAACAACGACACCTTGAGACAACATTCCTCCGTCTTCAGTTTTGGATCTGGTCTGATGTGCAGAGCTTTTATAACAATCTGAAATAAAAATTGGTAACTATTTTTTTTCTTCTGGTTATCTATGCAACAGGTACTCACCATATGAGCATGAGACTGTTTCGGTCTAACTTGACTGGTGTATTGATAAAGAAACTTATTTATTTCGCTTGATTCTAGTCTATCCCTGATTTCAACATCGGATATTACCAGTACTTGTCTGGAAGCCTGTACCGTTGTTTCCGGATAAACTTCATGTTGAAAACGAACCTGAAACAACGAAATTTTACACTTTGCCGAACCGAAATGTGAGAGCTATCTTACCTTATTCAGATGTAACTCCATATGAACATTATGATCTCGATTAACTCCACCTTTCAACAACCAAGGTAGGTCCAACTTCTTTTTATCAGCAAAACTTGTAATTGACACTCCTTTTCTATCCGAATTCGAAAAACTAACGGTATCGCTGAGCCGCGTATCCGAAAAGTTAACAGTCTTTTTCTTGCTCTCGCTATCCGACAATTTAAAGTCATGCCCTCCGTACATATGCCAAACCACCGTCATATCACACAAAGTGTAACGTGTCAAAGAATTTGGGAACGACTTTGGCGGTTTGAGAATGTCTGTTTTTCCGACGGGTATGGAAAAGTGGTTGTTTATCACTCTGACGGGATCACTCGACAACCATTTTATCTCGGGTACTCCGTTTTTAGGAAACAGACCGAGGCCTGGTTCATTTCCTATAATACAAAAGTCATCATCCGTATCGCTGCTCTTATTAGAATTGAAGGCGACGTCACCTAGTTCGCATGTAACTTGAGGAAGAGGCTTTGATGGGGTGTCTTGTTGGAAAAGCTGTTGTTCGTCAGGAAAGTAGAATACCTTAGCTCCGGCTGCTGCTGATGACGGGATTTGGCCCCCTGAAATTTAATCAACATCTGTAAATTTATAAGCACTTTCAGTAATGATCATTATGACACTACTAGAATGACCATGGGGTTAACAAATTCTCCATCAACTTGGCAAAGGATAATGCCATTAGGGTTAGATTGTAGAAGGGTCGTTTGGGATTTGCAGTTTTTTATTACCTAGACCTATGAGATCTTTTGTACATTACCCTTCATCTAGTCAAGGTCCGGGATTCCAAGACTTGTTGCGAAGTGTATTAGTTTCTTGGGAGCTAAGTTCCTGATATCTGAGGGCGTTAGTGACACCCCTTCACGGAACTTGAGAGCGATGCTCTGCAGTCTCAGCGAAGTTTTCAGCACACCTCACTGTCTGATCTATCCATTTTTTTGAGATAGTACCTCAGAAGACAATGTCCGGTGAGTAGTCCTATTACCTGCTTCAAGTATTTTTTGTTCAGAAGCTATTTGGTTTTCTTTGGCGATGGGTTCTTAATCCTTTTTGCTTGTCTTTGTCCTGGAACCGTATTCCAGTTGATTGATTGAATTTTCCTTAATGTGGGCTTTGAATAGACCACAGAAGGGTTCTAGGCCAGGAAATTGAGTGTTCGCCCCTTCTTTGGCAAGGCTGTCTGCTTCCTCATTGCCTTTGATTCCCTTGTGATCTGGCACCTACATCAGGGTGCCTGATTTTTTTGTAGCCAGTTGTCTCAGGGCTAATTTGCAAACAGTTTAGACTCATAAGTGTGTGACTTCGGAGCTTTTAGTGCTGCTTGGCTGTCTGATAACATAGATTTTTACCACCCCTTGGAGATTCTTGCAAGGCATTTCTTGGGCGCATATTTCTATAGCAATAATTTCTGCTTTAAATACTGTTGGGGCTATGCCGAGAGGTTTTGATATTCTGAAACCAGAATCCGTAATTTCCACTCCGGCCCTTTCGTGGTGCATAATTCGTTGTTGTTTATGACCACTTCGTAATGCACCTCAACATGTCTGACGGATAGTACCTGGATTTTAGGGGAATATTTTCCAGATTCTGCAGGTGTCCAGTCATATTTCCAGCTTTCATGTTTGATGTCTGGTGCAGTATGAAGGCAGCATAACCTCTAGTGATGCGGTGGGGCCATTAGGGTTAACAATGAAAATTGATTACAAATGCTTCAACAACTTGGCAGAGCATGACGACATTGGGGTTGACTGTGAAAGAATGAATAACATAAGGTTTGACAAATGCTCCCTCAACTTGGCAGAGGATGACGACATTGGAGTAGTTAATAATTTATTATTGAACAGATTTTCGATATTATCTTTGGAGGACCGTCGCACATACCATTCCCGCATATTCCTTTATAAACTCACAAACTACCTAATTAATTGTCCCACCTGAATTTCCATAAGCAGTAACGAGCAGTAATGCCCTTGGTTTTTATTTACCAACGTCAAGAACTAATATGTTGCTAAAATATACAATCCAGTCCATGTGCCGAAGGTTTAATCAGTTATGTGATAAAGTTAACTAATGTGGTGATTTATTTACGATTTTTCGAAGAGAAGTCTGCACGGTAGCAGCATGATAGAACGCATTTTCGATGACGTGATGGATGTTGACGATCTAAAAACGAAATGAGAAAGATGCTTTCCGGAATATAACTTTTTTCGACGTAAAAAACTCTGCTGAATCCAAAAAAGTCGTCGATAGGACCGTAGCTAAGAGAGCTATAATGTCGCAAAGTCTCGAAACGTCGGTGCGCCGGCGGAAAAGATGGTAATAGCTTCTTCATTTCATGTCCTATCGACGAGATGTTCACTTTCTTGGATTCAGCGGAGTTTTTTACGTAAGAAAAGTTATTTTCAGATTGCGCTCTGATGGTTTTTTCATTTGACATGTCAAAGTCGACCGGATCTATGATTTCTCTCGCCGTTATCTCGATTTTTCAGGATTCACGGTGAATCTCTCGGATTGAGATACCACATATGCTATGCTGCTATTTTCGGAATCTACGCGGCATTTCCCACATTTTGGTTCAAACCGAAGATCGATACGACCACTTTTGTTTTTCGAAGATGTTTAGGGGTATAGGCGTTGTTTGAAAATTTGACTTTTAAAAAAAAAATCCGTATCGAAACGAAATTCCGTTTCTAGACTAATTTGGCCATTCTGAATCGATTGGAGTTCGCAGAATTGCTCAATCCTTTACCGTTCCCGAGTAAGAAAAAAAAATCCGAACTTCCAGAAAAAAAAACCGGAAATTATTTTCTTCCCGAAAAAAAAAACCCAAAATGTTTTTTTTCATAAGCTTCCAGAAGTCTGCACCGGTGCCTTAGTAAAAATAACTTTTTTCACTTTGGAGCGGGAAAAAAATATTTCCCGTACTCCGATTCCATCGTGTTTGTTGCCATTCGAAAGAAAATTCTTTTTTCTACGGGGATATGGAATTTTGCATCGATATCTGCGTCCCTGTTTTTCGATCGTCAACATCATGCTGCTACCGTGCAGACTTCTCTTCGAAAAATCGTAAATAAATCAGGGACGCAGATATCGATGCAAAATTCCATATCCACGTAGAAAAAAGAATTTCCTTTCGAATGGCCAGAAGCAGGATGAAATCGGAGTATGGTAAATATGTTTTGTCCCGCTCCAAAGTGAAAAGAGTGAGTTTTGCTGAGGCACCGGTGCAGACTTATATTGGAAGAATCGCAAAAAGATCAGTGACAAAGCGAAATTCTTGAAACTTATGCAAAAAACAATTTTGGGTTTTTTTTTCGAAAAAAAAACATTTCCAAGAACCAATATGTTGCTGAAATATACAATCCATTCCATGTGCCGAAGGTTTAATCAGATGTGTGATAAAGTTAACTAATGTTCTGAAAAGATATTTCTAATAGTTGAGGTTTATCTAACTATATATTAAATGATTCATGTGTAACGAAATAACTATTTCATCGTTTTTGTAAGCTACCAAGAGCCCTAAAAATAACTTAAAACCATCTCCGTTATTTGAAGTCAGAAATATAATTCATTTTAGGTTTGATTCCTCGAATTGAAATTAACCGGATCATTATATTTGTACCGCCAAAAACATCACGCGACACGCCTATAACGCGACGTCGTAGATTTGAGAGCATACGCGACCTCTATCTCAGCGACGCACCGATTCGGTGCTAACAATCGTCGCAAGAGCATTCAGTTTCTCGCCGGCCCACCAAGGAAGTAGATCATCAGTTCAGAGCACCTACCGCCGTTGACGTTTTCCGGACCACGTCACATGAATTCTCTAAAGTACTGGCTGAGTCACTGAAACAGACTGCGCCGACTCGTAGAAGAGATACCAAAACGGCAATTCGCCAAACAGGCGATTGATAAAATTTAGTCCTGATCCAGCCAGTGAACAAGTAAGTTGTGTGGAACCAGTGAAACCGACCTGTCACAGATCCGACAGAGTGAAAAGTTTTACAAGTTGGTAAATATAATAAGTCCCAAAATGATCGGTTCACGCATGAACGCAAGATATTCGGTAGAGAGGGATCAGTGCAGAGGAAAATTGGCCTAGGCGCTGTTAATAGCACGATACCAGAATTAGTAGTGTTCCGGCGATCAGATCAAACATCACGCGATCAGAATAACCTTCCGAAGTATGAAGTGTTGATTAGGCAGTTCGAATGTAGACCATGGGTATACCTTCAATTTAGTTCTCTAGCGTAAAGCCGGTATACAGCCTATCGGAGGAGGGTCGATCTGAGGACGAGCTCCATTCACAACCTGTCAGTTGAGGGTCGTTCTAAGGGCGGGCTCCACTAACAGTTGTATGGGATAGAGATAGGTGTAGGAGAAACCGGTGATAGTTCTCGAGTTACCCGTCAAATGTCGAATCTGTCAGTTGAGGGTCGTTCTAAGGACGAGCTCCACTAACAGTCGATCAGACTAGATATTACCCACCCGGGCCGCATCGAACTGCCTAAGCATCTTAAACCAGTGGCCGCCCGTAAGCTTATATTTGATACCCGCTTTCGTCTTTGCTTGACTAGTTACCGCTTTTGCATTCCGTTTTGAGCTTGTGTACTACTGAGTAAACCCCTCCCCCCTGCATGTGCTTTTGGTTACCAGAATAATTAGAGTAATATTAAGAGTACAAAGCTTGACACCCCTGCCCGCTTCTAGAATATGTATTGCTTTCCCTATGTAATATTTAAGACTGCCGCCCGCCGTTGCTGCATGTTTTTATTTACTTGGTTTACTCTTTTGAATGAGAACCATCTAGTGCGCAGCTAACACCCCTGTATTAAGCCCTGTCAAGGGCAAGTAAAGTCTGCCATTCTGGCCCCGTAATATTAGTCAATATAAGTGACCCCTGGAGTGTTTTATTTCTTCGCCGAGGCTGCCGAATTAGTGTACTATAACAGAAGGTAGCGCCCGAGGCAAATCCGAAACTATCGAGA
The DNA here is from genome assembly GCA_018342105.1 of Gonioctena quinquepunctata. Lineage (NCBI taxonomy): Eukaryota > Metazoa > Arthropoda > Insecta > Coleoptera > Chrysomelidae > Gonioctena > Gonioctena quinquepunctata. The sequence goes on from JAFIRS010001121.1 coordinate 385,643, forward strand.
GGCGCCAAAGTTTGCTTGTTGGGGGAAAAGACCTTTCTTTACACATGTTATATTTCTTCTTATATGTTTTATAGTTTTTTGTATCACTAATCATTTGTTATGACATAATTATTTCATTTTATTTATAGTTTTTTTTTATAACTGCTTTCTTAGTTGTTTGACCAACCCTCAGAAGTTAATGAAAACTTGTACGAGTTAAGATCACGGGGACCTTACCTTTTATAGTGGGATCCGAAACCACTCTTGGGACCTTGAAAAAACAGTGGACACAAGACCAATGCTCGTTCAACGGAGCCACAAGCCCCGTTTACATGTAACCATTGTGAGAAAGCTGTCCTGTTAGATGGTCTAGTGTCTTTTTGGATATTTTTGAAATATGAAGATTTTTTTCGTATGAATGGGTGTATTTTTCAAATTGACATATAGAAAATTCTGATTTTCATTCACCAATAATAATTCATGGAAAAAAGAAAGTTTTTTCGCATTTTTTGCAAAAAAAATTTTGACGACTATTGACGTTGTGTCATATCACATATATTTCTGCAGATGTGAGTTGACATAACGTCTATAGACGTTGGATGGCACTAACATTCTGTCAATTGGATTTGAAGTAAAATAGCTATTTTCAGAAAATATTTCATATTTCATAAACTAAAACATTATTCTCATACAAAAACAAGTACAAATTATTACGTCATGCTAGTTCCCTTCTTCATGCCATTCTTGAAAGCATTCTGGGCATAACGGCGGTTTATTAGGGCAACCTTTACATCGATAGCTAGTCTCCTTCCGGATATTCTTCTTGGTGTATACTCTGCATTTCAAAAATAAAGTTTTTCTTTTACTGTTGGGAGGTAAGGGATTTCTTTCAGGCCAATGCTCAGATGAGACATGAGTAGACTAGCTGATGCGTGAATGTTCTGCGATTGTCGTGTATTTGCTTTGGTACCGATAAACATGCAGTTTTTATTTCTGGGTCTAATCCAATGAGTTTCTTGATTATTTCTTCTCGGAATGTCAAATATCTATAACGTTTATCGTTGTTTTTGCAATATTTTCGATACAGGTAGAAAGCATTCCAAGTTGTTACATCCAGAAGATGGAAAAAAACCTTCTTGTACCACCGAATGGTTTTTCGTGGCGAAGAGTAGTGAGAGGTCATCTGGTCAGCTCTGTCAATGCCTGACATATGTTCATTGTATATTGCCACTTCTTTAGGTTTAATTTTGATTTTTCCATAACGATTTGATACGCGATTCCAACTCAAGATGCCTACAAGGAGCGATAAGAAGGACGCTCTCCTGTCTTTCCATTTTGAGACATAAACTTTTCGCAGTCTTACCCAGAAATGTTCCCCTTTCTTCAGTTTTTTTCCTGTCACTTCTTTGGGATTCCTTTTGCGAATGCTTCTCAATGTTCCTACACTGTGCGTTCTGAAATTGAGTAACTTTTCTGACAGGGTCACACTGTTATAGTAATTGTCCATAAAAAGTGTATGCCCCTTCATAAGATAGGGCTGCATAAGACAAAAAACTAATTGTTCGGTTTTTGATGAAGTGATATCCTGAGTTTGATTCTTGCCTGAATATATTTCCATATTGAGCAAGTAGCCATCGGATGTCGCTAGTTCATAGAACTTTATACCGTATTTCGCTTTTTTACCTTTGATATATTGTCTAAAATGGAGTCTTCCGCGAAAAAGTAACAAGGATTCATCCAAAGAGAGTTCTTCATCGGGTGAATAAGTACTTTGGAATATTCTCATCTGTGCATCCATCAGAGGCTCCACTTTGTCTAGGTTTTGTGATCCTGCTGGAGAAACAGATATGCAGCGCAAAATTTGCTCAAACCTTCGTCCTGACATTACATGTGTGAAAACAGGGTGAAAATACAACGGATCCGAATAGGTGAACATTTTACGCAAACTTGGTGAGCTTATTTGCCCATTCAGTAAGCAAAGGCCTAGAAACTGCCTCATTTCGTCTGCGTTCGTCTCACGGAATGTTTGTCGCCTGCTATGTCTCGTCAAGGGTCTATTCGTCAAAGACAAGGATTTGCCATATTCGTTTGTTGATGAAACTATGACATCTAATATTTCGTCTGTAAACAAATTCTGGAACATGTCAATTGGCGAAGTATTATCTTTGAGTGGTATTTTCAGACCCACCGAATTTTTATAGAATGAAAATTCCGAAATATCTAAGTTAGTTTGTTCCCATTCATCCTTTGTATCCACCAAGAGTTCTTCATGCTCCGACTCATCATTTTCTGATTCGATCTCTTCTTCTAGGGGAGTCGCCGGACTTTGATGGACCATGTCTTCTGAGTCATCAGAGTCTGATTTTGAATCATAGTCCTCGTCTGATCCATATTGACCTTCGGTGTTGCTGAATGGATCGTGGACTTCTTCATCTGAAGATAGTGATTCATAAATATTCAGCAATCGTTGTTGCTGCTTTTCGTACGAATCCATCTGGAAAACAGAACAAAATGTTGTAGAACAAAAACTGGCCAAATAAATTAGAGCAAGTCAGCTACGCACGCACCTGATTTTTCAACAAAGAAATCATGCATTCACTAATCAGCATTTCCACACTGAAGCCAACAAGCACTCTAACTATATATAGTTGAATATATATCGAACCACCCTATCAACAATAAATGATCTGAAGAAATTCATGAAAGCGACTTACCTTTATTATACGGAGATATCTCTGGTACTATCATTCAAACAAACATCTTGTCGCACACAATATGGCAGTTGAATAATAACAATGATTCAGTAGTTGGAGCGTGACGTCTCTGGACGTTTGTATCGATTACAGCTGCGCAAGCTTACGTCACCTGCATCCCCTCTTGGTGGGGGCGGAATTTCAACATAAGGTGACAGTAACATATATTTCTGTGTATGTGTGGTGACAGTACAACTTAATTGATATATAATTTATATCTGCGAGCCGACGTCTACCAATGTTGTGTCACAAGATTATATTCTTCAAATAACGTCCATAGACGTCCTGCCACATCGTATCTATGGACGTTCTGTCCACCAACGTGTTAACCTTACCTTCAACGATTTGACTCTCCTTCATAGCCTCCCCAAGAAGATTATTCACATGTTCATGTTGACTTTTAGATAAATTACTGATATCTTGTGGCTCGACACTGACTAGCTCCTGTTCGACGTGATGTCTCGGACTAGAAAACGGACTGCTTTCGGTTGGAGGAAGAGCCTGGGAGATATCTCCATCATTAGCAAAATACGTTATGAGTTGCATCAACATCCTTCCACTGTCCGAACACGTGTGGATATTCAGAACATTGTTCGAAGCCCGAAGGTCTATATGCGGATTTATGCCACTTCTCTGAAAAAAAAAGTCTAATGGATACTTTTTTTCCAAAGAATCGTATCTACCTTATCGTTAGTCCTCAAACTGAGTTCAAACAGACCAAGCTCGATGACGCTGATGTAATCCCGTCTCAAGTCAACCGGCGCCGAAGATGCCACCCCACGTTTAGGTGGCGCTTTCTCGCTCAGAAAGAGTCCACATTCTTCGAATATGAATCTCAAAGTCGACGAATTCGCTTGAGCTGATAGATGAGAGGACATACTGAAGTTTCCTATGGTGATGGCTGACCTGACTGGTAAATGTTGAGGTCTGAAAACAGCATGGAGATCGGAATGAAAAAATAACTCATGAAGAGAAATATGGGGGGATGGAACTCACCTATAGTCTACGGCACAATCCCAGAGATGTAGATGTAATTCAGTCAGAACGTCTTTGGCATGATAGTTGGGTATGGCATAGTCTGGCACATTGAAAAAATCTAGTAAGTGAGTAATCCAGCTATTTGGTTCAAGGCACATCCGATGTTTCAAGGTGCCTTTGTTCAAACCAATCGACACTTGGATGGTCTGAAAACAATATAATAAACTTATAAATTAAATTCATGTTATTTCTATATTTTCCTAGTATAATTAGACTATTGATTGTAAAAAAAAATTGGACGATACACTGTTTCTTTTGTTAAAAAATTGTACCTTTACATGATGTGTTTCGTGATTGGCCTGTATTCTCACCGCCACTGTCAACATCTCCCTACTTCCCCCTCTGTTCTTAGAAGTTGCTAACATACCAGCTTCAGACTTGTAAATAGTAGGATGCAAGTGCCGTCCTATCAAAGTTCCAAATTCTCTCAATGGGGGTATTCGACTAGGGATGGAGATCATATCTGAAAAAGTCATGCAAATGTAGCAGGCAGAAGGAGTCTTTTACATGATGAGCTTGCTGGGCTACTTCAAATAATTTCTTAGTTCCAGTTTAAGGGTTAAGCGGAAGAACATTTTCCGTGATGCATACCATTACAGACAATGAACTTCTCCCTTTATTTCGTGATAGCTTGAATATTTCAATTATGTAATGTTTTTATTATTTCATGAAATAATAATGACGATATTATTACTACTCTACTCTTGGATCTGGTGGAGATCATTCAGGGGGCGTTCGAAGATCAGGGGTACATGTCGGGCAGGTTTTGCGACCTGAGTAAGGCGTTCGACTGCGTCTCCCATGAGATTTCGCTCATGAAGCTAAAGCAGTACAATTTTGACAATAACACTAGCAGCCTGATTCAGTTATCTCTCAAACCGATATTAGGCCGTGCAGGTAGCTGGTGTGAAGTCTATGCAGAGGAAATTAAGTGTCAGGGTTCCTCAGGGATCCGTTCTGGGGCCACTACATTTTTTATTTTATATACATGATTTGCCAAAATATAACGCAGCTGTGCATCACACCCTCTTTGCGGACGATACAACAATTGCCTGCAAGAGTGCTGTTTTGGCTGATGCTGTGGAGTCTTCACGGCATACGCTATCACTGGCCGAGTCGTGGTTCACGGCAAATAAATTGTAGCACAACGCTACTAAAACTCAAGCAATGATTTTTACGACGCAGAATGTGCTTGAGATGAAGACCCCGGCAAATGTTAAGTACCCAGGGGTTTAATTGGACAAGGTACTAAATTGTATGAATAAAATTATAACATAGATTATTTTTTTTTATTTATTTATTCAACGGGAACTAGCCCAATACATCTAATATACATTTGAAGGTAGAATCAAGTTTTACATATTAAGACGATCTAAGATGAATGAAAGTAAATTAAGATTGAGTGGAATGTACAAAAGGATATTAATGATTAATTGATTAAATGTAACAGTTGTTGTCGTGGACTCGAGGAGAAAGACTGTGGATGGTTGCGGGTCTTATTTATTCATTGTCCTAAGCTGGGATTTAAAGTCGTTTAAGGACGAATTAAAGAAGTCTAGGTGACCATGAATATTCGCTGTTCGTTGGATACGTGGTAAACAGCTGTTGTATCTATAGTTGGTTCTATAGAGGGGAGTATGGAAAGTGCTGTTATTTCTAGTGGTACGTGGAGGCACTTTTAGATGTATCTTGGATAGCAGCTCAGGGCAGCTTAGTTTGCAGTGTATGATATTGTGAAGGAAAATCAAGTCCCTCTGGTCCCTCCTTGTCAATAGTGGGGGTAGGTTAGAATGTGGTCACGGAATAATTGTAGTTTGAAGTTTACGTAATTAAAAAAGTGGTGCTGAACACATATATAAAAACAGGTACATAACCAATTTACAATTACAGCATCATATCAAATACAGTATGGACAAATTTTAAAAATCTATGAGTCTACATCAGAAGAGGCTTGTGCAGTTGATATATTCTTCATAGTTATAAGAGCATACTTTTAATAGTAGGAGAGAATTTTACTGGGGGTAGTATTTTAATTTCTTCTGGAAGTTTTGCAAAGAATAGAGGGCCATAATAATTTGGGGCAATCTTTGATCATTTTAGTCTGAGGAATTCATTATGGACATTGTATCTGTTTCGGGTGTTGTAGTTATGTATGTCGCTGTTGAGATGGTATTTGGTTATATTATTTTAAACATACATAATGCATTCAAAAATATAACGACTTGGTATGGTCAGAATCTTATTTTCGATGAAATTTTGAGTTACAGATCACAAAAGAGTTCATAAGTCTTTTAGTAACTGAGATCCTGGGCGTCTAGAATTGGTGAAATGTGACCAGTATCCAGACGAGATGGTCCATAAACTTCAAAGTCGGTAATATCCGGTAAGTGAAAAATGTCTTTGCGATTCTCTGGCAAAAATCTGGAAATCCACGCAAGTTGTGTATTTTTAAAAGTACATGGGGGGGATGGCTGCCCGGTGCAGTATCTTTCCTTTCTTCCTTCTTGAGGATGACGATGTTTTTTATTATTATTAGTGTTATGCCACTGGTCTATTATTGAGGGATCACTCCTTCAATTAAAAACCAATAAACGCTAAGGAAATCTCAGATATAGGGTTACTATATTTGATTAACCCTTCCTTGTAAAGTTACTTGCCAAAGTATTTCATCTGTGTATAGAACCACGGATAAAATGTTACAATAGACAAAGAATAGTGTAGAGTTTACTTTGAGTTCATTTTTGTCAGTCTCAAAGGCAAGTAGACTGAATATTAGAAAAAATTGTCATCAATTGTTAAAGCGACTATTAATGATTATTAATTGAAAATCTATGGTAATATAAAATATGGAGATACCTTTAAAAACACATAACCAAATTATAAATGATTCAATTTTCCCAAAACATAAGATACAGAAAAATATATTAACTACTCCATACCACCAGATTTCAACACTTATTCACTCGATTATTTGTTTTACACGATATTAGTTTCATTTGTTTAATATTTTATTTATTTCCGCGAAAGTTGTTAATTTGCTTTTGAATTTCTCTGTATATTAGACTATAGTTGTTTGGATACTGTTTTTCTAGGAGGTCATGAACTATCGGATAGAGGTTTTCGTTGACTTATCTCGATCTTGAAGCATTGATAAAATAATGTTTAATTATGGTAACTACTGTTTACTTGTGAATTCACTTTGTGGAGTTTATATGCGTACAGTTCTCATCTTTATGTCACTACATGCTAATCGAATGAAAGCTAACCTCTTTTGAGAGGACATGTTACTTGAGCAATGTCTGTGTACCGAATCATGCTGTTGTCCGCGTGGTCGCGCCTTTTATATCTCCTACTCTCTCACGATCGTTCGCGGGTCAAATTCCTAACATTAGTTATCTTCTAGCTGTCATAATAAATCACCGGCTTGGTAATTAATGGCTTGTTATTGTATAAAAATGTATAAAAACAAAGATTTATCTATTTCGTGGTGTATTGCACTTAGCGAGCTGTCAAAACCTATAATTTATAGTCGCTTTGTTTACTCCTAAAATTCCTTAGATACGCGTAACTTGTAGGGTGATGAGTTGTTAATAGCTCAGTGGTAAAAGAAAGGGTTACTTTTTATGTGCATTAATTGCTGCTTGCAACCATAATTGATTACCTTTGCACCACTTCAGAAGAAACTTCATGCTCGGTTGTCCCCTCAGGCCTTTCCGATCACGAAGCTATTCTCGGCTCCATACCGCTCAACATAAAAACTCCTACACCTAAGTTCAAATATAGTCGTCTATTTAGTACAAAAAATTTTTAATAAATTCCACGAGTTTTGCTCAAATAGTCATTGGCAGGATATTTTCCATTCCATAGATCCCTTTTATACTTTTTATACTCTCCTTATAAATAATTTTAATAGGGCTTTTCCAATTCAAAAAATAAAGGTGAAAGATAAGAAACAATGGCTAACAAAGGGAATAAAGATATCCGCAAAAATTTTTAAATTTCTTCACTCAATTAGAAAATTTACCACTGAACCATTCTATCATAAATACTACAATAGCTACCGCAATTTATATTGAAAAGTATTAAAATCTGCAAAAGATATACATTATAAATCCAGAATTGATAAATCCTCCAACAAATCTAAGGAAAGCTGGAGAATAATGAACGACCTTAGAGGAAAACAGAAAATTCCGCTTGAAATCCCATTGAACCCAAATACCCTTAATGACTATTATTGTACTGTAGCCTCCAAATTAACTGCACACTTGAGCCCCAACAACATTGATCATTACATGTTAAATCTCTATGTCGAAGAAACCTTCAATTTTTCTCTAACACATACAATTGAACTGAAAGAAGTCATTAGAGGTATAAAAAATAAAAAGGCATCAGGTCAAGATGAACTTTCAATCAACATATTTGCAAACCTTCCAGATTCAGCTCTTGATGTACTGGCTGCTCTCATCAATAATTCACTCGAACAGGGCATCTTTCCCCAATTCTTGAAAAACTCAATTATAATACCACTACATAAAGGAGGAGATCCAGCAGACCCATCAAATTATCGACCAATATCACTTATACCTACCTTGGCTAAGATAATTGAAAAATTAGTTCAGAAGAGAGTTATGGAATTTCTACTTAAAAATAATATCTTGAGCAAGAACCAGTTTGGTTTTCAAAAAGGTAAGAGCACCAATGATGCTATATTTTCCCTTCTTTCAAAAGTTTATGATGAAATTAATCATGGAGAGCTGGCCGCTGCTGTGTGTTGTGACCTTTCCAAGGCATTCGACTGTGTTAGTCACGGAATTCTGCTCACGCAAACTAGAATACTATGGTTTTAGAGGAACTAGCCTGCAGTGGTTCAAATCATACCTAGAAAATCGCACTCAAATGATAAAAACCAACCACCTCTCCCATGCCCAGACAATTAAATGTGGTGTGCCACAGGGTTCTGTACTTGGGCCAATATTGTTCCTGCTTTATATAAACGACCTTACAAAAATTAATATATCCGGCAAGTATACATTATTTGCAGATGACACCACGATATTTTGGCATGACACAAACGAGAATACATTACATCACAATATTGAAAAAGACATTGAACAAATTAAATCCTGGTGTGATGATAACTTGCTTGTCTTCAATGCCTCTAAAACGAATTTACTTACATTCCGCTGCGAGCTCTCTACCCTCAACTTAGGAACTAACACCATTAAAAATGTCTCCTTCACCAAATTCCTCGGACTTCACATCGATAAAAAATTGAAATTTGACGAACATGTTACAAAATTGTGCAAGAAATTGTCCTCCGGATGCTATGCCGTTAGGATAATATCACTATGAGTTGGGTTTTACCGCCGCCAAAACGGCATATTTTGCTCTTATTGAATCCCATCTGATATACGGTATAGCATTCTGGGGAGTGTGTAGCAATCAATTATTACAGATGGTGCAAGTTATTCAAAAAAGAGCCATTAGGGCTCTCTGTAAAGTTAAACCGCGTGACTCTTGCAGGGAACTCTTCAAAATCCACAGAATCCTCACAGTCACCTCGATTTTTATTTTAGAAACTACATGCCTAATTCATAAAAACCGTGACAAATATATTAAAAAATTGCACCATATATGTAAAATTTAGACTACCATTACCTATACCTAAAAGTAATCTTGCTAAAGAATCCATCATCTACAACGGCTAAAAATTTATAATTGCTTACCATTAAACCTAAGAGAAATTGAAGCATTTGCATTATTCAAAAAACAACTAAAAGAACTACTATACATTCATCCTTTCTACAATATAGAGGAATTTTTTTGTTGTGAACTCTTTCGTTTATAGTGAACTACACTAGCCCCTTCATTAAGGAATTATTTTAATATGTTTGCATCGTGGGGAAGTACCCTCTTATTATTTTACATTTCTTAATTTTTAACTTTTTAAACTATACAAATTTTAATTAGTCTGTCCCTGTACCATTTGTCGTTTTTATTATTATTGTTTAGTTTTTAATGTTTATTTTTCTGTTTTAATATGTATTTCTTTAACGTCTTTGTCGATAAGACCAGTTTCTTCTGACAATAAAGCATAGTTTGATTGATTGATTGATTCCGAGTCTGGCAGGTGACAAAATATTTTGAAAGGACCTTGTGTATCAGTTTGGTCGCGTATTTGATTTCAAACTTTATTTTCATTCCCAGTGAATTTGTTTTCTGGCTACAGAGTTCATTTATTAATTTCGTACTGTTTCATATGCTTGAAAATTTTTCTAAACTTATGGGGGCATGACAATAGGACTGGTCAACCCATCTCCCTTTCGCCTTTTATAGGAAGAAAGCAATATGTCGTAACGCTACTGACTAGTTGGAAATCCATCCTGAGAATGTTTTCCTGGATTATAAATAAATGGCAGATGGGTTGACAACCAAATCTCTTTCCAAACACAGATACCGGAACTTCATAAGACCGCAATTTTTGTTTCGTAAGTAATTGAGAAAGCCTCAACAGAAATTAAATATTTCTACATTTACATTGAATTTTTATTACTATAAACTTACCACAATGATGCAGCTGGGCGTTGTGAGCTTGTACACAAACATAACCTAAATTCTCGTCGCCCTTATAACCACTCACAACAAATATATTGGCATCTTCTACATTCAATAGGAACTCCCCCTGTTGTCCGGGTATCACATTAGTCGCCAAATCACGTACAGGGGGATTCATGCACACCAAACCCTGAACGATGTGTATATTCAGTACAAAGTGGCTTTGCTCCTTGCTTTTGACTTCTTGGGTTTGCAGCTGATTTTGTTGACTTCTTGGGTTTGCAGTGGATTGTTTCATCCGGTTATCGTAAGTAGAGAAAAATATGTTTGAAGAGCTGTCTTCCGATTCGTCGCTATCGCTATCCGATTCTGTAAAACATTGCATAACAATTTTGTTTTCATTTCGTTAATTACTCCAACCTACCGTACTGTATTCCACTTTTGCACATGGCAAACGTATCATGTCCATCTACGATAACATTCGCACAATAATTTGGATAACTAGCATTGTCATAAAGGTTAGTTTTGGGTTTCGGCGCACTCGGTGTCCATAGCAACAGATCGTTGTTGATTCTGTTGTACAGAATTTCGTAAATGTGTTTAGAACTCAGCTGTAAGGATATCATCGGCAGAAACACTTCGACTTGAATTTTAGAACACAAAGATGTGGATTTAATGAATTCGTCTATTTCATGCTTGTCTCCTGGTATCAGTAATTCATCAGTGTCGTCTGCAAAAAAAATTGAATGTTGTGTGTGACAGAAGTTTCAAGAGAATGTCTGCAATCATTCTAAGAAAATCCATAACTAGATATACTCTTTCATACGTTGGAATATTGTACACATATCAAATCAGCAAAAAGATTATGGAAATTATTACAGTGGTTTCAGGTCTCGAAACATATTGATTGGACATATTTCAATGAATTATTCTGCATATTATTTTTTCTTTCATTTTTTTAAATATATTAGTAGAGACAGAAGTGTAGCCAAACAACTTTTATAAAACCAATATGGATGAAGTTAACAAAGACATTTTTAGAGTACCTCACCCTTGTTGATGAAAATAAATTTTTACTGCACTCATATCCAGCTTCAACTATAGTATAACTACTGCAATTTTGAGACACTCTCAAATCCGCCTGCAATTTTTATATTCAAGAGCTGTTACCATTCATTCTATTGAAGTGTTTTCACCAGAAATATTACGAAAATTATAACAGTGGTTTTGTCTCGAAACAGAGATCAGAAATATTTCAATTTTATATTTTTCCTTTAATTTTTTAAATTTCACGAAAATTGTATACCAAGGTATTTTAACATCCTCATTGATGATGATTACAGTTTGTGGGTGGTTCAAATACGCTGCATTTAGCTCTCTTGTGGAGGCCGATTTTCGCATGCAAGAGAGGCCATGCTTTTATAACTGACCTTCCTTACATACTCTAGGTTTGAAAAAAACCTCTCCAAAGTGTGATTATCTTATTGCTGCCGCTGCTGGGCATTGGTTGAGGATATGAGTGGATGTCTCTTCATCCTTTGAAAACCACCTGCACTCTGGATCTTTCGTGCTTCCGATGAGATTGTCTCAAGCTTGGAACAGCACTCCATTAATCGTAAAATTCGTTCACCAGAATTTTCCAGATGTAGCCCATGAACCCTTAGAATTGGTTCTGGCCTTATCACAGAACATGTAGCTCCTTTTATGGCCAGATAATCGGCTGTTCTAGGGGTAGTTGTCTAGGGCGTTTTGCTGAATCAGAAGAAGGTTGATGAATAGTCTACCGGCATAGGGACATTTAGTTACCGTCTGATTCCATAAATGGGAATGTGGCATAGTAAACTGATAGTAGAGCTTTTGGTCTAGGTACTGTTTTAACACTCGAAAGCTGTAGCATGTACTGCTGAGCCTGCCTGAAAGTTTGTCAATATGAATATCCCACTTTAGGTTGTGATCTATGAAATTTTACTGACGGTTGAAATTTGACATTTTGTGATAAGATTTGTATAGTTGTTGGTTGTGAATTTGATGACTATAGAAAAGAAGATTAGAAAAACAGATTTATCTGTGTTAAAAGAAGAAAATTATTATTAAACAATCTTGAGCTTTGCCGAAGAGGAATTTGCTCTTTGTTCAAGTTCTATGAAGGTTTTTGCTATTACAAATACATTGTTATCATCTGCAAAGTTTACATGAGCTGTATGGTCATTTTTTTATATAAGGTACAAAATGAATAAAATTGGCCCAATCACACTCCCCTGCGAAATGCCCTGGGTTATCTCTCCCTTGGCACACTCCAATCTAATTCCATGTCTTTCCAGACTGACACATTGTGTTCGTTTTCCAAGATAGGATTGGATCCACCTCAGACCCCTTGACTCTATACAACTCAAGCTTACTCAGCAGCCAGCTCCTCCACTGGTTCTTAGACGGACGATGGCCATTCGTGCCGCGTGGTTAACAAAGAGGTGCAGAGGAAGCATGAGTGCCTCCAGTGCCCTTGTCGGCGACGTCTTCATGGTATTGGTTATCGCTAGGAAGGCAAGTATTTGAATCCTATCTAGAGAGATCTTTGACTTGCCGGTTGTTGTACCTGGCCAGCAAACAATGACCCCGTACCTGATTCCTAGACCTAGAGATGTATAGATCCAGAAGATCGCTGAGGCATTCTGAAATTTTACGATATGCTAGTTCCAGTTTGAGGTATTTGGCCCATTTCCTAAATCGAAAGAACCCCCCCTGAGATAAGTTGAGAACATTTTGGAGGTCCCCAGTCTGTGTTTTGGTGAAGATTACCAGTTACGCTTTGTCATCATCAACTTGGTCTTAACCATTATATGAAAATAATATATTTAAAACAATATCTCTTTACGAGGTGACTCGCACTATCACTATTGATATATCAACTTAATCAGGAACATATAAACTCACCTTTTTGCGGTTTAGAATGTGGAGTGTCACTCTCATGCACAACTTTTTTGGAACTGAACGGGCCCGATTCAACGTTGCTTTGGTTTTCGAAAGCACCATAAAATGAAGTTGTCATTGGATCTTGGTCTGGCTCGGCACATTCCTCCAGATCATTGGTTTTCGTAGGAAATATCTTTATTGATAACCTAATGAACAAAAAAGAGATAACAAGAGAGGGGCTGCAGCATATAACGTTTTATAATATATCAAGGACAACTTTCTCCCAGTAAACATACATATGCTTGCCGTATATCATCTAGGGATCAAAGTGTTAATTAATTAATATATTCATATGAAACATCAACGAGAAAAAGGGAAAACGTATTGGAAAGATATTAAAAAATTTCTAAATATGACCATAAGAACAAAAGGACTCAAACAATTGAAGAAAATGGGACTAAATATGAATCCCCTCCAGTCATTTCCAAGGAATTTTTGTCCACGGATGCTAATTTTGATGTCAAAAACTGCAACCTTGTGTCAGAATGGTATAACATAAGTGTGAAACATCAGCTCCATCAGGTCATGACTACCTATCTAAGAAAATGTTGAGAAACTTTGATGAGAAAATCCACCAGCACATTATCTAAATCTATGAATATTGCTTGAGTAAATACTTTTTTCAACTGTATGGAAGACAGGTATAATTTCAACGATACCCAAACAAGGGCTAGGCCATACAAAAACTAGAAGCTATAGACCTATCACTCTCCATCCTGTTCTTGGGGAAAACCTAGAAAAAATCATCAAAAATAAGTTGCAATTACCTGCTTATCAGTTCGGATTCAAAAATGACTGCTCAACTTTACATCCTCTTACAATTCTCACAAGATGACCAAGACACTCTTCCCAGTGAACTCCCTGCTGGCTGGTAGAAGACTGAAAGTATTTATTGCAAACTCCTTTATGTTTACCTCAAGGATCACCTCTACTACAACCTATACTGTTCAGATATTTATAACTACAATTTCCCCATGTCGTAATTTATTTTCCTGCTCGGGTTATATTCTCCAGTTTGCGGACAACACAGTGCTGATTTCCCATGACGAATCTATGGCGAATTTTCAACATCTCGCCAGTTCTAACTACTTTTGGTTCAATGACTAGAGACCGAACCCAAATCCCAATAAATCCCACATAATAATATGTAATCATGAACTTTCACCGACATCCCCCAAAATCACCATGCACACACACACACAAAAGTAAAAATTATTTCCACAGCCAAACACTTCAAATGCCTCAGATACCAATACTAGGGCATCAATGTGACAACAGCAAGCAGAATACCCAGGCTCATCTGTTGACCTATGATTGAGAATGGTCAAACAAATTTTCTCAACTGGGAAATTGTTGAAACATCTGCATTGAGGTCTATCACAAAAATTCGGCACCCAAATAACCCACCAAATAATCTTTTATATGAGCTCACCAATAAAATGCATATTCAAAATTGCCTGAACCATCTTCTTCAACGATTGTGTCAGAAACTGAAAATATAGAACTTGAAAACTTTCCCTAAAAAGAGACGTGGAAATACAACCCGTTCACTGACATCTCCTTTTTTTGTGAAATATTACTTTTTTACATGGATTTTTTGTATTTATTGTAATTGTGACAGTAGGCAGAAGAACCCCGGTAAATAGCCTAATGAACTGAGTTTTCAGTTTAATAAAGTTCCTTTATTATTATTACTATAAATTATATTTGGATGAGATGTATTAATCCAGTAATGACGTAATATGCCTTCTAGGTAGGGGTCAAAAATAATTTCGAAAATTATACATGTGAAATATGGCCCACATGTATCTTTTACTAGCAAAGGTTCGGATACTTCATCTGAGAGATCAATTGAACATTAGTTTGGTTCCAGGGTAAGTCACGGTTTGTTTTTATAAATGGAATTTTTAGGAAAAATGCTGAAAGACCGTATATCTCTGCCTTTAGAAATTACCATTGCTTCTCAAAAAGAAATCATGCCTTTCAAGACTACAGATTGGATTATTGTATCGGGACTGAGCACAAGTCGAATTTTTACAATGTAATTAAGTTAATCATCGGATGTTTAGTCTTCTTGAACTCAAATTAGAAGCCACTGTATTTTGGGCAACAACTTCGCGCGTATTTTGTTGAGTCAACAGCGTGGTTTAAAGAGTGGGATGAGCGAACGTTAAATAAAATTTAAATAATGATTGGTGAAGCGAATCATAAAATTAAGCAAACTCAGGATGGTTGATTGAGGAAACTTGAGGCGGGTGTCCGCATTCTACTGAGGTTGGCCGACGGATAATTTTTATCCAAAATCATGGACGAAGCGAGAAAGTTGATGCGTCGGAAATAAATGTAGCGAAGTAATTTTTTGGCGATTGTGAATGTTATACGAAATGAACATGAAAATAACTTTGGGATTTCTTAAGGACAGGAGAAGCAGCCGGTTATGGAAGAAAAATTTGTAGCATACTTGGTGAGTTGCGATGCTTCTAGTAATTCATGAAACAACGATAGTGCAAGGCTTTTTTTAATTATAATACGAGGGTGAACGAATGTCATGATATACAAAATGGTGACTTAGCGGTAAATTACTTTGGCACAGCGGATTATATGGGCTCTTTCATTAGAGCATTATCGATTTAGAGTACTGCTTTGAAATTCAAGATGGCGGCTCCAAAATGGTGGACGAGTTTTGTGATTATGGTCCGATTCTATTCAAAATTGGCATGTGGGGGTTTTTGGAGTCGAATATTATGATTCTTTCGTGAAAATTGAAAAATTCAAGATGGCGGCTCACTGTATATATTAACAACGTTAAAATCTTTGAATGACTTCTAAAATCGAGATTTGAGTATTAATACAGCTGTACACATTAATGATTTGGAAAATAATTACAGTTACTAATAGTAATCACGGAATTAATAGTAGATTAGAACAAATAATAGTTTAAAAAAATTTAAAAAACACGCTTTTATAAATAAACCAAACTAAAAAGTAGAAAATAAATATAGTTTAAAAAAACTAAAAAACACGCTTTTTATAAAAAACCAAATTGAAAAATAAATAAATAATAGTTTCAAAAAACGAAAAAACACGTTTTTATAGAAAACAAAAAAAAAATAGAAAATAAATTTCAATTAAGAATAGTGTAAATTAATATAAATTATTAATAATGTAAATAACGAAAAAAAATATTTTATTTAAAAAAAAGCGTGGGGTGCTTTTTAAGATTCAGATTAAGCACCCCACGCTTTTTTTTTAAATAAAATATTTTTTTTTATTATTTACATTATTATTAATTTATATTTATTAAATTTTATTACACTATTCTTAATTCAAATTTATTAAAATTTATTTTCTATTTTTTTAGTTTGGTTTTTATAAAAGCGCGTTTTTCGTTTTTTTAAACTATTATTTATTTATTTTTTAGTTCGGTTTTTTATAAAAAGCGTGTTTTTTAAACTATTATTTATTTTTTGTATTATAGAGACATTCTAATTTCTGACATTATAACACTGGTGACAGCAGCCCAACTATTTTAGTAATATTCATTCATATTATTGAACAAATAAAGTAGTCTATCGCCAAGTTACAATGGTAACAGC
Organism: Gonioctena quinquepunctata; assembly: GCA_018342105.1. NCBI lineage: Eukaryota > Metazoa > Arthropoda > Insecta > Coleoptera > Chrysomelidae > Gonioctena > Gonioctena quinquepunctata. The sequence continues at coordinate 402,534 of JAFIRS010001121.1, forward strand.
GGTGGGATAGTTATAAAGAATGTTCATTTCTAATGAAAACAATTGCAAAATTGACCATTTTACTGCTACACGAACATCCCCTATGTAATAAAATAATTCCAAATTACCTAGTCTGTAGTAAAATATCCTGCATAGATGACGAATATTTATCATCGAACTCGGCCTTGGCCAGGTGATGAGGCAGGCCATTTTCATTTTCCAAATAGTAAATATCCAGTCCTCTACTCTGTATTGCATATTCCTGAAATAATTGCCCAGTCTGGAATGTCGACTGCAGTAAGATGTCAGTAAACAATACAGACAGGTAATCTGATCTGATATGTCTCTTCCACCAGGGAATCCTGTTCATGTCATGGGCGGGGCGAAAATCTGGGATCGGAAACCTGCAAGAATTCACAGAAAAAACTCTTTGAGGTTTTCATCTTGAAAAATCGATGCAATGGTGAAAACAGACACCTTAACTAATATAACAAACCTTAGTTTTATATTCATTTGAGGAGAAGTAACTTTCAGCTCCAACCTGGATTCAACCGTATTCATTGACGGTAATTTCGTGGGCATAGCACCAGCAGTCCAAGGATTATAGCGAGGTTTTTCGACCATACAAATATTAGGGGAAATTATCAGAGCTGATATCCTGTCGATTATGGTAATATCCAAATCCACGTCGCATTTGTTGAGAGATAAACTGAAAAGAAATTGGAAAAAATGGTTCAGAAGAAACTTTGTGTTTAAATAAATAGTGTTCTTACGATATATCAGTTCTAGGTCCATTATTTTTCCTTGTTATGTTCTTTGACCTTTTTTCAACATGTTTGAAACTAAGTTTGAGGCTAGGTTTCAGATTTGCCGTTTGTGGCGTATCGGCGAATTGAAGAAGCGGGGCAGTTTCGATACCGTCTTCAGAACCAAACAAGCATTCGTACAATTCTAGTTTCGCTGCTGTCAACTGCCCAGTTATGGAAAATGCTGAATTTGTGGTCTTTTCGTCTCCTTCGATTTGAAGCGGAGCTGCCAAAAGCCTTGGGATAAAAATGAAAAAACATTTATTTTTAATTTCACGTTTAACCTCTGGGAAACACTAATTTGTAACTAATATTGAATTATATTGCCTGATAGTTATAAACCGTACCTCAGATGGTTGAGAGAGCATGCTTTGTTGAAAACTTCCTTGGCATTGTCAAAATCCTTATTTCCATATGCAGTCAGGACAAAGTGTCCAAGATTATCGAAGAACTCATGAGATGTTTGCTGCATTTGTTGAACGCTGGACAATACCAATATTTGGTCACTTTCAACAGGCTGAATCAGCAAATCTTCGTGTAGCAAAACCAAAGCGAGAGAAGCTAACCTTATTTGGAAGTGGGATATTTCAGCGGAGGGATCAGAGTCTATATTATTGACTGAAAATTAAATGATTAAAATTTTTATTGTCTAACAAATTAGTTGAGGATTCGAAATCGTGATCATCTTTGTAATAAAAATTATTTATTTATTCATTTATTTGAACATTCTCTACATCTGGAAATTATTGAAAATATCTAAAGCTACAAACTACCTATCAGCCCTAACAACCTAATCTAATTTGTACCTCCTTCTTGAAAAAATATATTTTATTTGGAAAAATATCACAATTTGTTTATTTAATTTTATCACACATTCTTATTTAGGTGACGTTAACTGACTATTTGTTCTAGGTGTATTATAAGTTAATATATGTGATTATTTAGTTTGTAAATCTGGCACTCTTATATACTTATTAAGCTCAATAGATATTCATATTTTACATTATTATGGAAAGTTTATACAAAAATATTGCAATAAAATATTTCCTTGTGTTGAATACATAATACACCATGTGGTATATCAACTGGATATATCCCAATTATATTGAAGTAAATCTTTTCAAATATTTTTTTACAATTTTTTTGATTGACTTCTCATAACATAGGTCCCACACAACTGATGCATATTCTAGTTTTGTTCTCTTATAAAGTCCTATCTGAGTACCTTCTACAGTGTGTCAGTTTGAATCATGTAAATCTGATATCAAGTATGGGGTTCCTCAAGGCTCAGTGCTTGGGCACCTATTATTCGTCATCTATGTAAACGATATCTGTAAGTACTGCAATCACGGCAAATGCATCTTGTTTGCTGATGATACATCATTCATATCCTCAGAATATACAGTAAAAAACTTGACACACTCTACAAATGAACCAGAAAACAGGGCAGAAGAGTGGTTCAGCAAACAACTTGAACAAATCACAGAAATTATTTTTTTCAAAAAAAACGACTCCTGGTACCAGCAGTGAATCAGAAAATATTGCAAAGTTGTTAGGAATGACAAACGAAGCTGGAAAAGTCATATCGAGCATCAAATTATCCAGCACTATATTCCTATTAAGGCCATTGAAAAGTATTACCAATTTTTCTACAATTAGAATAGTATATATTTTCATGTTCCACTCCACAATGAGCTATGGAATCCTCTGGGGCAACTCAAGGTATGCCATGAATATTTTTTGACTCAAGAAAAAGGCAATGCGTATAATTGCATATGCTGATTATCGTGAACATATGCAAACCAATCTTCATTAAATTAGGGATATTGTCCATTCTTTCACTGTACATTTATCACAAGCTCATCGAGATACACAAAAATGTTGACAGCTTCACCCTTCAATCAGTATCACACGAGACAGGCTAATTACATTCAAATCCAAAAAAAATCCATGAATATCCAGTTATATAATGTACTGCCACTCACAATAAAATTTACGGGAAATCGAAGTTCAAACAAATTTTAAAAAAAATACCTCCTAGAAAAATGTTTTTATTTCATTGATGAATATTTGTCAACATTCACAGACATAAATGAATTTTAATCACTAGGTTCTGATTTCTCTAGCTTTGTATTTTGTCTGTTTTTTGCTGTAAACTTCATCGTAAAACACTTAGATATTTGCTAACTTCTGCTAACTTGTTATCTACCAACCAATGATAAGCATTGGACAAATTGTGTCGTAAATTTTACAATCACTACTAATACTACTTGTTTCTATAAATTTTAATGTCATCTGCGTAAATTAATATTTTGGATTGCTTAACTAGTTGGGCTACACCATTTATAAATATAACAAATAACAGAGGGCCCAAGTTTGACCCTGAGGTATTCCTGATAAAGACATGAAGGACTCTTTGAATCCCTAAAAATCATGACACTACCATCTATCTACTCATACCAACTTTTATTAGAAATTCATAAAAACAAAGGAGATTACGGAAGAAATTCTGACTTTCACGATTATCCCACCGGGAGCTGACAATTAATCAGGCCAAGCAAATTCAGACTACATAAGACTAGCAAAAACTCTCTAGATGTGAATCTCTACAATGCACTCCCTCTATATGTAGATAGATAGATAGATAGATAGATTAATAGATAGTCTTTATTCGTTCATGTGTAATACATAATACAAACGGGTGTAGAACATGTGTAGAAAATATAAATAAAATAGAAGATAAGGGAAGAGAAAACTCTAAGATAGCAAATATAAAAGCTTATGAACTAAAATATCATATTATACAGATATTCTATATCTATGGTACATTACATTTTTAAATTTATCACATATAGTTAGCAATACTGTAATTATATAGGACTATCGGCAAAATATTCTTCCAGTGTATAGTAGGAATTTTTGATTAATGACTGCTTAAGATGATGCTTTATTTTATTATTTGGCATTTTTTTTAAATTGTCAGACAGATGATTAAAAATTTTTATCACTGAGAATTCAACATTTCTTTGAATATAAGTAAATATTTTAAGGTCTGTGACTAGATCTTCTTTGAATCTAGTGTTATACTTGTGTTCTAGTGTTTTGAAAAGTTCAATATTTTCTTTCACAAAAATTACTGCTTCATAGATATACAATCCCACGAGAGTAAGTACATTTACTTTCGGAAATATACTTCTACAGCTATCGGTTCTGTCCATACCCATTATATTCCTCAAACATCTTTTTTGGATTACAAAAATTCTGTTAACATCTGTAGAGTTAGCCCAAAATATAATTCCATATCTAACACGAGATTGGACATAAGCATGATATGCAATTAATGCGGCATCTCTGTTCACTGACTGGGCCAATACCTTTAGTGCATAGCAATAGCTTGCCATATCTCGTGCTAAGTGATCAATATGTGTTTTCCAATCTAACCTAGAATCTATTGTAATTCCTAATAATTTTACGGAAGGATCAGCTGTTAATTCAGTTCCATCATGGAATAGTGAAAATGGTTGATTCTGTTGTGTATATGAAAGCTTTATGAGTTGAGTTTTGTTAATATTCATCTGTAAATTATTCATTGTGAACCAGTTTTTTAGTATGTTTAGAGAATTTGATATGTTGTTTTTTATATCATTTTCAGATACTTCGCTGAATATTATAGACGTGTCATCTGCAAATTGAACAATTTTTTGGTCAACTACATGTGGTAAATTATTAATATATAGAATGAATAATAGTGGTCCAAGTATAGAGCCTTGTGGAAGCTCTACTTTGATTTTTTTCCTTATCAGATTTTACCAATTCTCCTTTTTCATCTCTTTCTGTTAGATACTGAAATCTGTTTGTTATGTAAGATCGTATTAATTCCAAGGAAACTCCTCTTATTCCAAAATCTTCAAGTTTTTTTAAAAGTGTAGTGTGGTCAACCCTATCGAAAGCTTTAGAAAGATCTATGCACACTGCTATGGTTTCGTTTTTATTGTTTAATGAGTTTAATATCATAGTTAGAGCATTATATAAAGCAAGTTTTACCTTTTCTGAAGCCATTTTGAGAATCCAAAATCAGGTGATGAGTCTCGACGAAAGTTACAATTCTTAAATATATTATTTTTTCAAAAATCTTACTAATATTTGATAGAAGTGCTATCGGTCGATAGTTCTGCCAATTCGTTTTATCTCCTTTTTTATAGATAGCTTTGATTGCAGCAATCTTCAATTTATCTGGGAAAATTCCTTTAACCAACATCAGGTTTATTATGTAACTGAGTGGGTGACAAATCACATCAGCTACGTATTTTAATAAATTAATAGGTATCTTATCATCTCCCACTGATTTTTTGTTCTTTAAAGAGTTTATCACATCATATATTTCATAAGCATCACATGGTTTTAAAAACATTGAATTTAGCATGCTTTTGTTTTGTTTTTCCTGGAAGTTATTTGTTGTTACATCCAGACACTGATTAATGAAATTTTTATTTACTTCATTGAGGCGTTTTTTGGCTTTACTTCCATTTGAGGATTCGATGATTGAAACTGGTTTTTTTTGTGTTTTACCCGTGTATTTTCTAACTAGGTTCCATACAGCTTTACTTTTATTTTGAGCACTTTCCACATACTTTAGATTTGCATTTTGTTTTGCTGCTTTGATAACTTTTTTCAATAAATTTGTATACTTGCTATATAATTCTTTAGATACTCGCCCTTCTAACATATCAGTGAAGAGTTTACGTTTGGTATTTGATGAGATTTTTATGCCCTCAGTAATCCAATGTTTAGTATTTTTTTCGTGATATTTAATAGTTGTAGTTGTAAAAAATCTAAATCCATATAATTATAAAAAACATTTGAAATATGTTTTGATTTCAAATGCATTCTATTCCAGAGAAGAATATATGGCTGCCCTGAGGTCTGGTGCTCAATAACCATACTATCTCAGAGAAAAAAAGGAGAATTTTAATAATTTTAACATTTAATATTTTTTTTGTATTTGTTTCAATCTTTTGAAATATCAATATTTTATCTATACTACCTTGTTTTTGTTTTGTAATTTGTGTATCTTCGCTGTACACCTAAAAGATCAATAAACTATCTATCTATCTATAATTATTATGCACAACAATCTGCCGCCGATTGTGAAGAAAATAACTAATCAATCTAATCAAGACGTATGGCAAATTCATATCGACCCTATCAAATGCATTTTCAAAGTCCAAGTATATCTTGTAGTTAAATTTTTTATTTTTCCGTTTAACATTTAATTTATTTAGTATTGGCCACAGGTATTTCAATGAAAAAGATGTAATAACTAGCGGATATGTTGATTTTTTCAAAGATTTTTTTTTTTTTTATGTTCTGGTTCCCACGAAAAGGAATATCCTGTAATGTTCAGAGAACATCGTGGGAACCAAGGGAAAGAAGGTAGGAGTTGGTGTTCTTCTTGAATTTCTGGAGGTTGTATGCCTCGGGGAACACCTCCCTAGGCAATGAGTTCCAAAGCCTGCTCGTTCTGGATGAACGAAGTCTTCGAAAGTGATGTTCTGCAGGTCTCCAAAGTGACCACGAAGGGGTGTGATGACTGAACTTGACGGGTTAGTCTCGAAGAGACTGCCAAAGCAGGAACGATTGTTGATATTTCAGAAGAGCATCGCCCATGAAAATATCTATAAAATAGAGACAAATCGCCAACTTTCTACGGTGTTCCAGACAAGTGAGCGAGTTTGTAAGCGAGGCATCACCGAGGACAATTGCCCTTTTGGACAGCAATAGCCTCAGGATATGTTTAGGTGCCGCCCAAATATGGGAACAGTATTCCAGGACAGGTCGGATCTGTGCCTTATAGATCATAAGCAGCTGAGTGGGGGTGAAATAGCTCTTGGCACGAAACAAAACCAAGTTTTGGGATGCACTTTGGCAATGGACCTCACGTGATTTTCCCAGGAAAGGTTATTGCTGATAGTAATACCAAGCATCGATATGGATGACTTCAGTGGTATGGTTACTCCTGACAAAGTTATGTTAGGCACAGTGAGATCGGCTTTTAGAGAAAAGACATGCTTGTGTTTTGTTTGCATTGAATTCTACCAAGTTATTAGATCCCCACTCGAGAATTGTTGCTAAGTCCATATTTATATTATTAACATTTCTTCCTCGCTCATTTCTGGTTTCACGGGCTGATATAGGGGCCCTGGAAGAGAAAGCGTATGGAGGGTACTATCATCGGCAAAGCTGTGTACGGGACATGAAGTTGCTTTCAACAGGTCGTTGATGTGAAGTAGAAATAGTGTTGGTGCGAGAATAGATCCTTGAACACCAGCATTTATGAGTAGAGTGTCAGATGAAACTCCATCGACCACTACATGGAGAGACCTGTTTGAGAGAAAACTAGAAGCAGAGAACACAGCTGAGGGGCAAGCCATAAGACGGAAGCTTGGCGAGGAGTCCCTGGTGCCAAACTCGACAACGCCTTGGAGATATCTAATGCCACAGCTAAAGTTTCTCCATACTTTTCAATAGATAGCTGCCATATATGTGAGACGTAAGCAGCAGGTCACCAGTTGATCTCTTGATGGCGAAGCCATATGCCTATCGCTGACAATTCCTGAGTCTTCCAGATATTTCATGAGCTCGATGTTGATGGCTTTTTCCATGACCTTTGAAATAATAGATAGCAGTGCGATAGGTCTGTAGTTGCTAGGTAGGGCCTTTTTGCCTTTTTTAGGGACTGGCTGTACTCTTGCAATTTTCCAATTGGACGGAAATACCCCCAAATTGTAAGAGTGGTTGAACAACTTGCAAAGAACAGGTGTTAGTTCGGGGGCACATTTCTGATTTCAGATGAGACATCTTCAATATTCAGGAACTATTCAAACTACTGCAACTGAATGAATGTATTGTTGAATTTTTTTTTTCCTGGCAGTTAGCTAAACCAACAAATAAATTCGAGAGAATGAGTAAATTCTCATGACACTTTCCAAGAGAAATAGAAATCCATATTTGCAATTTAAGGTACCATTATGGAACTGAAGGGCATAACCTCAATATTCGATTGACAGAAGAAGACAGATCAACAGTTTTTGGATGAACACTATCAGATAATCCAATGTTCATCCATGATTTTTTTTAAATGATCAAAGCGACAGCAAAATTGATGTAAAATATACGGATATGAATCGTACTCTGAAGTAGATTCTTATTTGTGAATATTACTCACATCTTCTCCTAGTTCGATGGCTTTGTTCAGTAGCTGAACTCTCCATACTTGAACTTACACTGGAATCCATACTGCTGGAAATCCCAGAAAGTGTACTGTCGTACATTCCACTAACAACGTTCTTCATAGGCAAAAACGTATCTTCTGTATCACTTTCATCTGCAAATAAATATTAATTCAAGCACAAAGCCTCCGATGCTGCATTTTTGAGTAATGACACCCACCTAGGGCTGCTGTTGACCAGCCCTGCGTTGCTTGAATCCCCGTCAAACTGGACAAAGGTTGTATCTGTTGCTGTAAAGCCTGTTCTACTCTTTGGTAATCTAATGTTGTCATTGGTTTCGTTGTGTATTTTGTTCTTGGCAAAACATTACTAAAAAAATCAAAAACGTCTCTACACAAATTTGAAGAGAACATTTCATAATAAAGACTCATACATATTTTTTTACGCGATTTTGCGCGAAATCCCATGGAAGATTCGCTCAGAATTTACATATCACGAAAACACCTGATCGTGACTCATCTTGCTTGGATGTACATTTTTGAAGTTTTGGTTTCAGCGCGTCATTTTACGTATGACCTTTCCACAAAATTGTGATATATATTCGAAAAAAAAAAATACCGTATAAAATATATTGTTCAATAATATTATTTATTTTCCTTAAGAAAATGTACATTTTGTAGGTACTTCAATTGGTCAAAGGTCAAAGAATAAAAGGTATAATATAATAAATAACTAATAAAAAAACTTTTTAAAGAAAGCTTATATATAAGCCGGGTACTAAAACGTATAAAATAAATCATCATTTAAGTCATCGCTGTCAATGATTCAATTATTTTTTGTTGAATCATTTGGTTTCAAAAAGCTTTTCACGCGAATTGTTTATAAAAGTAGGTACCAATTGATTTGATTGGACAGTGATTAGTTGGTAAGTAGGACTTGTCGGAGTATTTGATTTTTACAAAGTATTCATGAAAGTAGATACCAATTAATTATATTGGACAATGAATGGTTGATAAGTAACAACTTTTCGAAGAATTAATTTTATTACAATTCACGGGACAAACTTTTTGAAACCAAATGATTTAACAAAAAATTATTAAATCATTGTCAGCGAATGACTAAAATTTATTTTATACGTTTTAGTACATGCCTTTAAAATAAGTTTTTTTATTAGTTATTTATTTTTTACTTTTTAGTTAGTTCGCCTTAATCTGTTAATGTCCAATAGTGCTTCGTTACTACAAGGTCTCTTCCCCTGTAAGTTTTGAGCTGAAAGAAATCATGATCTCCAACCCCAAAAACTCCCACACACCAATTTTGAATAGAATCTTACCATATCACAAAACTCGTCCGTCATACTGAAGTCGCCATCTTGAATTGATAGATTTTGACAAAAAAATCATAATCTCCGAACCTGATATCCCCCACATACCAATTTTGAATGAAATATGATCATAGATCATTAGAGAGAGTACAAGGTCGGTTCACAAGTTTTCTTGTTTGGAAACTTGGACTTTCCTTCCACGGTCTCGACTCTCTAACAAGAATTTCATTGTTGAATCTAGAAACTTTAGAACAGAGACGAATTAATGCCATGTCATATTTTTTATTCAAAATTGTAAATGGCGTCATAAATTGTACAGAGATATTAGAAAATTATCATTTCATGCCAACTCTAGAACCACCAGAACCTGCAACACTTTCTATGTACAAACACATCATACTAATTATGGTCGACCGCTTTCTGTTGTAGGCTTCAAGAAAACTACAATATCCATCATTCATCAATAAACATATTTAATATCCTTTTATGTATTTAAGAAATCAACTGAAATTCTCCGTCACTCCTACCTGAAAACTTGCAATGTTATTCAATGTTATTCAATTCAAGTAATTTATTTTTACCGTATCCTTTACTTATATTTTTATATACATGTACCTAAGTTCACTATTGTCTCTTTTTATATACACATAATTTCTGTTTATTGTTTGTTTGTCGTTAAATGTATTAGTTTAGTTGTATTGCTTAGATTAGTTGTACCATTTGGAATCTGTATCGAATTCTGTAGAGTACTTGATTGAATAAATAAATAAATAAAATAATCAGAAAACTCGTCCTCCACCTTAGGGCCGCCATCTTGAATTTATAAATTTTGACAAAAAATTCATAATCTCCTACCCCGAAAACCCCCGCATATCAATTTTGAATCGAATTGAGCCATAATCACAAAACTCGTCCTCCATCTTGAATTTAGGAATTTTTACAAAATTCATAATCTCCGACCCCGAAAACCCCCAATACCAATTTTGAATCGAATCGGACCACAATCACAAAACTCGTCCATCATTCCGGAGCCGCCATCTTAAATTTATGAATTTCGACAAAAATTTCGTAATCTCCGACCCCGAAAACCCCCTCATACCAGTTTTGAATTGAATCGGACCATAATCACAAAACTCGTCCTTTATCTTAGGGCCGCCATCTTGAATTTATTAATTTCGACAACATTTTCATAATCTCCAACCTCGAAAACCCCACATACCAATTTTGAATCGAATCAAACCATAATCACAAAACTCTCCGCCATCTTGGAGCTGCCATCTTGAATTTTGACAAAAAATTCATAATCTCCGACCCCGAAAACCCCCACATACCAATTTTGAATCCAATCGGATCATAATTCCCCATCTTGAAGCCGCCATTTTGTTTTTTCCTCTAATAATGATTTCATAATGCATTGTCAACGGAGTTATGAATACCTGTTAAATTTCAAATTAATCGGACGACTAAAGTCGGTCAAAATTCACTTGCAAGATTTGACCCTAACGATCTAAGCTAATGTGGAATAAACGGACATTAAAATTAATCGTGAGTTTCAATAAAAACGAACCCCAGTTTTCAACTTGAAAAAAAATTATATGTCCTTGTCCTTGTCAAAAAATTATGAGACACTTTGATAGCACCTAGTAGGTGGATCTCTTGAAAGCAATTTGAATATTTCTCTTCAAATTTTTTAAACGGTAGGAACTGGTGTAAAATGGACTGCTTACAAAGAAATATGTGTTTGAGTAACCTAATGAAATTTATCTGTCTAGTAGAATAGTAGTGAAATTTGGAAATTTCGTTGAACATTTCCAAGTGATTAACATAATAAAATACATTGATTCATGTATATACATCACCAAATTATCCTCTCAAAAATTGAATGACTCTATTGGGTTCGGTATATAGAAGCTCCCGTAATTTACCTCACAATAATTACACAAAAAGTATAAGTCTGACAAAAAATATGTATGAGCTTTTCTTTGTAGGAAATCATGTTATAAGTGAATAAAAATATTTTGGCCCTCAATTCAAGCACCTAAAAAAAATCTGAGAAAAATATAGACATATTTTTCATTCCCAACTATCTAATAACTAGCATATTAGGGCACCAAGGGAATGGTTTCAATTTGTTAACACGTTAAGCCCCACTAAGAGCAAGAAAAAATCATACTGTTGGTACTCGATTTTTTTTTCTTAAAACCCTTATTTTGTAAATACCATTAAATTTGTACAAAAAAAAATTTAAGAGCTGATTAAAAAAAAAAATTTTGGCATTACATGGATGTCACCCGGTCTGGCCAAAAAAACGACCATTTGGACTGAGTGTCTCTAATTAGCATTTCTAGTTTTTCTGAAAATCGCAATGCCACAAAAATATTTAGTTGTCGCAATGATTTTATCATTCAATCAATGATTGTTATTTCTGAAAATGATTATTTGCTGAAATATTGTGTTCAACTGATTAACTTTTTTGTATATTGAAATTTTCCCAACCTGCAAACAGCGATATACTCTTGGGACCGGGCGTTTTGATTTGCCATAACGTTAACATCGAAGCGTGTAAACATAGAGCTGTGTGTCATTACTCTGATACCTCGCGGTCCGAATGGAACGTTGAAACAAAGCATCAGTTGAATGCCATGCAGGACTCAACGTGTTAACCCCCACTGGTGTTTTCATGCCATCAGATTTGGGCAAAATTTCAATTTACCTAGTATCTTCTATATCAGGACTAGCTAACCCATTGGCCAGTTCTATTAGGAGATGAAACTGCCTCGGAGACAGGAACACTATAAAAGAACCCAAGTTCACTTCTATCGAAACTTTGGGCCCACTCAAGTTTTCAGAGTGCTTCATTCTCACCCTTATCTAAAATAAAAAACACAATACTGTAAATAGTTTGATATCACACACATAAAGGGGACTGTAAAAAAAGCGGAACGAAGAATAACAGATCTGTCAAGAATCATGCCCAACATAGGCGGATCATCGAGTGGAAAAAGGGAAGTACTGAACCGTGTCATTGAGTCGACAATTCTATATCCCATATGGGGTGAAGCAATAGAAAAAAAGGTGTATAGAAACTGGATAACTACAATTCAAAGAAAAATATTGATAATGGTGGCACGTTCATACAGAACTGTTTCAGCAGAGGCACTACAAGTAGTAACTTGTGCGATACCTATTGATCTGCAGGTAAAAGAGAGATACCGGTTGTACTACAGAGAAGACTCATCAACAACCGTAAAAAGATGAAGAAAGGAAATACAAATTAAACAAGTGGTAAATTAGATGGAGGATTGATTTGTTGAAAATATAAACAGGATGTTCATAATATCAGATGTGGAATCATCTGCGACTGAAAGATAAACTTTAGTCACTATCTTCCATCGTCAAGATAACCTCTTGTGGGGTATTCATGTTGGAAAGGGAAACATTCTCAATTGAATATTGATAGAAAGTTTTTTTTTTTTTTTTAATTTATCTTTCAGTCGCAGATGATTCCACATCTGATATTATGAACATCCTGTTTATATTTTCAACAAATCAATCTATCATACCCCATGACAGGTTTTAATTCAGAAAACACTAATTTCAAAGTGTCTCTCCAAAAGAAATGATTCTAACTTTTTCCATCTTTGCAAAGTGAGATTGCTTCTTAATTAAGACTGGAATAGAAAATCAAAAAGATTTTCGTCGACAAAAATGTATTGAAGACCTAGTGAATGCGATGTCTCTCCTGCGTCAATGTTACGAATGATTTCTGGTGAGTACTCTCTTTTGAAAAACATTCTTCTTTGCCTCATTCATCTTTATGAGTTCTTAATTAAGACTGGAATAGAAAATCAAATAACTATCTGAATAAAAATGCAAATTTTCAATTTCAGATTTTTTCTTTTGAGTTAGGGCCTTTTCAGAATATCTATCAGATGTAGTTCAATGTCCAGCGTGGCTTTAGCCGGGGAAGTAGTTGTTTTCTGTTAGACATTCACAAAAAATAACTTCATTTTAATAGTGGATTTTTCAATTCACAGAAAAATCTTTCTATCAATATTCAATTGAGAATGTTTCCCTTTTCTAGATGGAGGAGTTTGGAAAGGGTAGCATAGAGGATAAAGAGGATTATACCAGACATAGAAAGGGTAAATTTTATATAAAAAGAATTGGTAAAGACACGTGCGATATCTGAGGATACTGCAAGGGAAAGGATGATGCTGAACACACTCTGTTCCACTAAAACAGATGTTTTTTTAGAAGGTGAAGGAAATCCTTTATGGCCACCTTGCGCGGTAGTGTGGGAGTCCCTGAGTCAGATTTAACCACTAAAACTTCCAGACCGTATGCTCGTCTGGCCACGGCCTCCGATGACACTTGAGCCTTTTGGACCATTGTATCTTATCTGATAAGAATACAGGTCTGGGAAATCTCAGTTGATCTGCTGCACAATAGCTGTCCACTTGTCCCTCCCAGACCTTTCGTTTCACCATGTCGTATCCATGGTTCCTGATTTAGAGCCACTTCGAGGTCCTCCTAGCAACTGCAAGTACCGCCGTGGCTACCTTGCAGTGTTGGAGTTTCATCTGGATGGCCCTTATCGTTTGTTCAGTACCCTGGAGAATTCATCCTCTCTAGTGCCCTGAAAGAAACTGAGAAGGCCAAGAGCTGCCCTCATTCCCTTTCGGTATTTCGGCTCAGTGGTCTCTCACTCATCATTTATTGTCCTCTGCTTCCTATATGGCGCAATATCTGGCCTCTAACGAGCGTAGACAAGGAGGATGTTTTCGTGGGGATGCAGTGTGACTTGCTCTAAGCAATTCTGCATCCCGAATTACTTTCAAATGGCACGTCTAAGACAGCGGGACAATCACAACAACATAGAATGTATCATTCACAGTGTTCTGGGCAGGCCTTGTTACTAACTCCATTTGCCACCTAGGAGCAGCACTGTTAATTTGAACGCAACAGCGAATCGTCGAAGGACATCCTAGGCCGGTGGTCATTTGTTTTCACGAGTGAGTCCTGTGATGCCCCGGGCACAGGGCTAAGGCTGGGGTTAGGGAAAGAACGGAAATACTGCTGCAGCTGGGGAGACAAATGAGTGTAGAAAATATGATCGAAACTATGATAGAGAGCAAAGAAAAATACGAATGCATGAGAGGATATGTAAGGAAAATATAGATAAAAAATAGGAGGAAAATATAAGAGACAGATAAACAGACCAGAATGCTCTGGTGATCTGTCAATCGGTAGTTCCAGGACGGTTCTTTGAAAGGGGTGGTGGTTTTAGTCGGTGGCACATCCAAAGAGGATGCCCATGAGGATGATTTCCTTCACAGAAAAAAAATTGTTTGATATCGCAGGATGATAGCCAAAGTTGACTGTGTATCACTTCAAACAGCCATAAAATTGGAAAAAAATTTATCTACAAATAAGAAGACTAACTTTGGTAGAATTAAAAAAATCATGAATGCTCGTAATAATCAATTTAACAGAAAAAACGATGGTTTTCACAGACAAGATACTTTAATGTATTACCTCCTGTCTACTAGATAAATGCCCAAACTTGATGACATGTCTATGGGCATTCAAGCTCTCCCTTTCATCTGTTTTTTCCGGCACCTCTCCAACAGGTGTCTTGTCACCATCATCTCCATCCGAAACCTCAGTATCTTCGTTGACCTTACTTTTTTCCAGCATCGTCACTAGAGAGTCATTTTCGTTGACCAAACTGTGACTGACACAAAACCGATTTGGAAAACGTTCGGGCTTTACTCGAAAATTCAACAGTTGAAAAAGTAACGCCCTGTATGATGAACTTTTTTGTCATGAACGACTGGACGAAATAGGCTTTCTTTGTGTCTTGGTTTGTCAATTCTGTGGCTTCTTCGGTAGAGGGGTCGTTTCCAGCCTCGTCAGAATACTCTATTCTAAAATAACATATTAATAACAATGATATAAACAAATGTTTGAGGTTCAAAATTAAAACATGGTTGTGGCAAAAATAACTTTATTAAAAAAAAACAAGAGTGTTGCATTTTTGTCCAAATAATTGTTAGAATTTCCAAATAAGCACATGCATGATACTCACTTAGTTTTGAATGATACTCACAGATTCATATTGATAACTATTCCAACTCCTGTACAACTGTCCTTAGGTACATGTTCCACTTGGAAAATTGTGTCAATGAATTTTACTTTTACTCGACTCAATACTGAAAAACAGAATCACAATAATTTATTCATCACAAAAGAATAGACACACTGTGGTGAGGACTACAGAATGCGTAACTTATCAAACTAGTCAAAAAGATTTAAATGTATATAAAATAAATAATAGTTTAAAAACTAAAAAACACGCTTTAATAGAAAACCAAACTAAAAAGTAGAAAATAATTTTAAATGAGTTTGAAATAAGAATACAGTGATTAACACTTCAAGTGCAGACGGCGTCTTTCGATGTCATTCGATACTCAAGTGGGGTGCACATGACGTCTTTCGACGCCGTCTCTATAGTCACGTTCTATACTTCAGTACGTTGTAATACGTCACGTCAGCGTGTAATATATAAGTGTGAAATAAACGTTTTTGTACAGAAAGTTCGAAAAATCAAGGATTTTGTTGTATGATTTCAGAATTGAAATC
Source organism: Gonioctena quinquepunctata (assembly GCA_018342105.1). Taxonomy (NCBI): domain Eukaryota; kingdom Metazoa; phylum Arthropoda; class Insecta; order Coleoptera; family Chrysomelidae; genus Gonioctena; species Gonioctena quinquepunctata. The sequence goes on from JAFIRS010001121.1 coordinate 418,517, forward strand.
TTGGAAAACTTACTTCCAGAAAAACTAAAAAAAATCAACAGCAACCCGCTGATTCGAGTCATATTCCAAAAAAAAACCTTCCAACAGCATCAACCAAAAAACATGCACATCGTAGATGTACCTTTTGTGCTGAGAACAAAGTGAGGAAAGAGACTGTGTACCATTGCCCTTACTGTCCTGGGAAGCCTTCCCTATGTGTCAAACCATGTTTTTCGAAATTTCACGAATCTTTGTAAATTTACCGTGTTGATCTGCATGACGCCTTTCGATGCCATCAGCCTCTCACAGAGAGTTTCATTGCAGGAGGCTTACGACGTCTTTCGACGCCATGGCACATATCACTTTATTTCTGTTTTTTTTTCAAAATAAATATTTTTAACATGTCAATAATAGTGTTCTTATTATTCAACATGGTGTTACCAAATAAGTGCAAAAGTTTTTAGGGGGTGATTCCTTGCCGAAAATTAAAGGGGGTCTTTCTTGTAAACAAAAGCTCTTAGTCCTTTCCTTGAAAAGTTACACGCTTCCAAAAATGACAAAATAAAATCTCCAGCATTGCTTTAGCCAGGGAAGTAGTTGTTTTCTGTTAGATATTACATAAAATAACTTCATTATTATCGTAGATTTTTCAATTTTCAGAAAAATCTTTCTATTCAATTTTCAATTGAGAATGTTTCCCTTTTCAACTTGAGCACGTGTCAGATTTTCAAGAAATGCACAATTATTTTATTGGATGCTTTTTCTTCATTGACGATATGATGTCTCACCTGAGTCTATTGTTTGTGCAAAGAGCTCTATACCATCGTAAGATTGGACGTTATCGGCAGAATTAGCTGCATCTTGTTTTGCACATTCTTCTGCTAGCTGCATTGAACTTGTCATGGAATTCCACATTGATTCAAACATTGATGTAGCTAAAAATGGAAGAGAAACACAAAAAAATACAAATGAGAATAATACACCAGTACTTCAGCAATATTAAATTAATATTTTTACTGTTATATAAAAAGTGATTCACTTTTTTCACTGTTACCTCCGTTAACTTAGTTGTTGCACAACTGCAACTAATCTTATTATTCGCATAAAAAGTTCCTGAGGAAAAATCCTACCTGACTCTTGCCGTTGCTTAGGTTGGACTGTGATTTTCAAACCCTTAACCTCCACAAAACTGGGATCTTTCAGTATGGATGTCCATGGTATGCTGAGATGTAGCTTTTCTATATACCCATCGACAAACTCCATGGGCCAGTTTTGCTTTTCACCCAGTTCATTGAGAGCCTAAAGTATCAAACAGAAATGTTTTTTGTACATATCAACTGTGATAAACATCAAACAAATTAAAGTAGAACGTTCAAAACTAATATGCTCGTCTGAGACAAATGAGGACACTTTCCTACAGGAATATGAATTTTAATGTTATCATTTCATTAATAGGAAACATCATTTGGGTCAAATGCCAAAAAGGGGAGAAATAAAAGTATTTGATAATCAAGTGGATTCAAATAACCTGCATTACGAGACTTTGAATATAATTTCATAAATTCTTATGAAGAACTAATCATTATTTTCTGTTGATAAAATAAATTGCTTATCAAACTACAATTCAAAATCCTGTTTTATTAGGTATAAATGCAGTTTAGGGAGAATTTGTGTATCACCAAAATGTTTGGTTTATGTGATAGTTCATTTCTCTGAAAGTTTAAAAATAAAAATAAATTATTAGTGGTCACATATTTTGAAGAAATTATTAAATTTTGAAATGTTCCATTCTGATTGATGTGATATGGAAGAAGAAATTGGTCGATGTTGGTGAATTTGCATCTAGCGACTGATTGTCACTATTGTGCCTAAGAATAATTCGGGGAAAACGGGAAAAGTAATCGCTAACGAAGTGTCTACGACCGGTGATAAGTGTGATTATGTAAGGTTGATTGGCTTGCATTCAACTTCGATAGCAATTTTAGCACAGTTAGGCTAGGTTGTGTTCCCTTCTTCATCGTAAGATATTGACTGGGCTCGTTTTTCGGCAGGCATGCCGAAGGCAGGTATTGGGCTGTAGACTACGATCGGGGGTCAACAAAATGCAGCTATGGTAGCGTTTGACTTTTACCTCGAGTTAAAGCAATCAACATCGTGACTGTAAAATTACTATGCTTTGGTGGTTAAAGTACGAATGGTGGTATATATTTATATTCTAAAGAAAAGTGGATAATTTAGAAAACAGCAGTGAATAAGTTTATGTGTGGTGTTTTTGGTAAAAGAAGGACAAAAAAGTGATGAAAATGGTGTCTTTTGAAATTTTGGAAGTGCGTATTTCGGAAAGTATTTGAGAGTGCCACATTTTGATTTCGGATTTTCAGAAGATAAAAATACGATAGTTTCACTAAACGATATGTCCCAAATAGTATGAGTCTAATTTCTGGATATTAACCGTCATGAATAATAATATTAATAAAAGGAACTTTATTGAACCGAAACAAATTCAATTCAATAGGCTATTGACCGGAGTCCTTCTGCCTATTGTTACAATTTTTAATATTGACATATAAGTCGAACAAAGTTATTTAATCGTGTTCCTGTTGAATTATCTCCCAAGTAGTAGCCTGGGGGTACCGATGTGTTTGTGGGTCTCTTCTGAGGGTAAGTCTATTTGGGCTTTAGGCAAAATCGATGAAGTAGATGGTTCAGACGATCTTCAATCGGCATAACATTGGTGAGCTCATATCGGAGGTTATTTGGTGCGTTGTGTAGTGGATTATTTATTTGACGAATTTTAGTAATAGTCCTCAGTGCAGATTTTCCCGCAACTTGCAATTTTCTTCTGGATGTTGGTTTGCAGTTGAGAAAAACAATGTGCCCATATTCGATCATTGGTCTGCAGATGAGTTGGCTGTTGTAGTATTGATGCCTTTATTATGGTATGTCAGACAACTGAAGTGCTTGGCTCTGGATATCATTTGTTTATTTTTTTGTGTGTTGAAAGTGAGTTTGCTGTCCAGTGTGATCCCTAAATATTTGGTAGACCTCACTGGATTGAGTTGTTGTTGCATATTGATCGTTGGTGATATTAGAAGTTTATGATTGAATATCATCATGTAGGATTAGTTGGGATTCGGTTTCAAGCTCCATTTATTAAACCACAAGCATGTGGAGTTGGTAAGTTGTCATGAAAATAATGGATTTTGAAAATTTCTTTTTTTTTAATTACTAATCGCCGGATTTTTAAATTTTTTTGGATACGGGGAGCTTGTTTATTTAAAAAAAAAGAGGAGTAATTATTACATTGCATTCAGAATTTCACACAATAATAAAAAAATTTGTTACAAGTTATATACAGGTAAGAACTTTGAAGTTTGAATGTTAAAAACTCTTCTACTGAATAAAAACAATTTTCCAGAAGATATTTTTTTGTTGCATGTTTAAAATTGTACTTGATATCCTTTAAAAATTTCAGCAGGTTGTATAAAGAGATATGCATTTGTAAAAATGTTCTAAATGTTGCCGTTTTGCGTATGTCCAATAAAACTTCTTGATGGGTATTGTGATGATTTCCCAAACTGTCAGAAATGTTTTTCACAAACGTGTTACACATTTTAAAATTTTAATAGAATGAAAGGGCAGAATAGAGTGTTTTTCAAGACGGCTCTATATGAGTCTCTGTATTCCAGATCAAATAGTAGTCTAATAAATCTTTTTTGGAAGTTAAAGTCTCTTTTATACTCGGTTCAACAACTCTATGTGGTCCAAAATTGGTTTCATGTAGAGAATTGCATTGCTTTATTGAGTTGTTTACAGACAGAGTCTATGTGGGAGAATAAACTAAGGTCTGAGTCAAGCCATGTCCCGAGTAGCTTGACATTATCCCGGAATGTTAAACCTTCACAAAAAATCTTTGGAACTGACTTTTTCATATGGGAGTTTATGTAGACTTGCAATTGCAATTCTTCAAGGGTTTTTCCACTGTTGTGTTGTTGGCCAACATTGTTACTTGCTCTGCGGTTAAATGATTGGGAATATCGTTTTGAAAAGGAAATAAAAATGAGGGAACCCATTGGATAGTTGCTGTTCTAGCTTGATGAGAATACTTATGTGGGACAGATAAGAATAGAACCATTTCAACGTGTTACCTCTTATACCCAGATAACTAAGTTTATTTTTCAAATCTGTGGATTCTTCCTAAGCTGCATTTTTTTCTTATATTATGCAATATAGTTTCTCTGAAGGATTTTCATGGGCATTCCTCGCATATCAGGACACTAGACCTACTTTCACGTAGTTTTCGGTAAGTGCTGATAAATTGTTTACCAAACAAAAGGAATTAACATTCAATGACATTCCCTTGAAATCTGAATAATTTAATTTGAATAAAATTAATATTAATTATCAATTGAAGTTTTTTCAAAAATTAGAATCTGCAGCCTTTCCTACTTCCTACATAACAAGATTATATATTCGCATGAGAGGCAGTTATATCACAACAAATACAATTTAAACAAACTGCGTTTTATAATATTGATTCCATACCTGAACATCAAGGCTGATTTTTTCCACGGTGCCAGTTCCATTGTAAAGATCGACATTTAACTGATCCCTGGTGAGTTTTTCTTCGAAAAACTGCCCCAAATATCTTTGCAACAAATAGGCACACACATTCTTCTTTATACTTTCTGGTACGATATTCTGATACCAAGGCATTTTGTTTTCGTATGAGAAATCATGAATTTATGGTGTACTAGTTACCCTTTGTTTTGATATAATATATTTCTGACAGTACACGACGAGCGTGTTGCGAATATTGTGACGAACAGCTGTTTCCGTATTTGCGCATTCAAACATGGAGTGTTTCATTAATCTTTACATCTCTTTTATGAGCTCTATGCGTCTGTGACAAGGATTATAGTTCTACTCTTTGACAGTTTGTCGCATGATGTGCTATAGGGAAGGAAATCGACTGTTGAGGGCGCCACCGTTTTCTACAAATGGCGGCAACAAGAAGTTATTAGTATAATATTTGAATGTTTTTACATTTTTATTTGTGCGTTCAATCACATTCAGGATTCTTTAGTGGATTGGTGCATTTGTTATAAGATAATATTCACACAGCATATCGTGGAAATAACACAATAGTGATATGGCTAATATAAACAGTTCTTTTCCAACAGGGGTCGTATAAGGATGATTAATTCTCCTATGCTGGCACGTGATTGGCTGAACCAGAAGCTCACCATATTTCGAATTTAATGAATTAAACGTGAATTGCAGCATTTCAAGTATTCCATTATAATTTTCATATTTTATTCATGAATAGGACAAGAATTTCTCTTATCATCTACTCTTTGTGATCTCTTATGCAGTTATTATAATAACCATGTTCACCTCAAACAAGTAGTGTTCGGCTAGTAAACGGAAAATCATGATTGACGCTACGCTAGTTTTATATTATAGGTTCAATTTGAACTTTAGCTGTTTCCATATTTGCGCATTCAAACATCGATATTTTATTAAACTGATTGTGATCGAAAAATCACGATTGACGGTTCGGTTTGATCTTAGACAAAATTGGTAGTGGATATAATGTGCATTTACTCCATGAATAATCAAAACTATTTTCACTCGATTTGATCTTAGACAAAATTGGTAGTGGATATTATGTGCATTTACTTCATGAATAATCTAAAACTATTTTCACCCGATTCATTGTATAATTTACCCGGAGGTTACATTAAATATAAATATGTCGATTTCACATTCAAACTATGCTTTCAGAATAATGAAAATTTGATTTTGACTCCAATGTTCTCATTGCGCATAGTTTGAAAGCACTTGGAAGGTGCGTAATAAAAACAATACTTTTCTGTTACCGAAAGTGGATATGGAATGCGAAAAAAGAATGAATGTCAAAAAATTGCGATGATCTTGATTGATATTAGATATTTTCACAGGGGTAAGACATGGGAAAAAAACCATGACACTGGAAAATATGTTGGTTCCCATGATGCCATTTCCAAAGTATAATGCCTTATCCAATAACTCATGTGTAGTGAATATTGACAGTCATCGTCCTATTATTGGCATTAAAAATTTGAATTTATTGGTATGATACATTTACATCACGCAGTTATTATTAGGGAAACGTACCGCTGTATTTCACCAATATTTCACTTCTATGAATATTGAACCACAGGTGTCGCTTTCTCTCGTGTTGGACAAATTTCTTTGGAATGGGTCGATTAGAGATGCCAGAGTGGTAAAATAGGGAACACGCATTTGCCACTTCTCTAAAATTTGCACATAAAGATTACCACCTAGAAAGCTCGGAACCAATGTTAAATGTTTTCATCACATTCAAAAATGTACTCCTAGCGCCTCTGATGGACGTATGCATCGTTACTTCACACAGTTCAAACTTTTACCGATAGTTGCTTCGAACTGTCAACTATAATTTCATCTGTCTTGTATTAATATTTCCATTTTCATAGTATTTCCAATTGTTACTGAAACATTAAAAGCAAGGTTGATTTTATGTTTAGGTTGTAGGAAATAGTATTGTCTATCAATATTCTTGAACCACAATGTTTGGGGAAAGTTACTCAAGTGGAGGTCAAATCGACTTTGAATTGGGGAAGGAGCACCTTTAAATTTGAAAACTTCTACGAATCTTAGGGATTTGAATTAAATACAAATCATAGATATATTTGGGTTTTGGAATTAAACGATAATGACTCAGCATTCAAATTTTTTCAGAAATAATGTTGCTCTGTTTCGAACGTTTTATTATTATTACAGGAATGAATGAACACTCCCAAAGATAACTTACATAAGATAACAAATATATTCTAATTTCCTTTTCAATTTTCAAGGAATGCCCATTGCAAAACACGTTCATTTGAGAAAATTGGATTGGAATAACTAGGAAATCATATCACATCTCATAAAAATATATGTCTTCCAAGGAAAAATAGTTGAGATATACTTTGTTCGGAATCCTGTCAGACACAGAGCAAATATGCTTGGTATCAGAAGTTCTGGACATTGGAGCCATCTCAGTGCACCAAATGACCAAGTCCTTGTAACAACCCCGAATCACCCAATCTAATTCATTACCTGAAATAACAGTATAACAAAAAAACACGAAATTTGAATACAGTACGTGTTATGGTAATGAATCAATGGTCCCCATCTTGTTTTTTCATGACACTTATAATAGGTGGCGCCTTCTTCGTGGCAGATACGAATGAAGGCGAGAGAGAGAACGAAAGAGCACTTTCAATGGAAAGCTTATAATATGCGCGGAACAGTCCAGCAGTAGTTGCTGGAAGAAACAAATTGTCATTTGACAATTTTTACATGGATATTTTTAAAATCACAGAACTCAAACGCGGTTTTTCTGTGTTCAACATTCATTGTTATTTATGTTTCGTGAGTTTATTTGATGTCTTGTGAACTCGCAAAAACACCAAAGAAGTTCAAGAGCAGTCGACAGGAGAAAGGTGGTCAGATATGGATATATTACAGCGAAAAGCGATCCAAATGCAATATTCGGGAATATAAGAATTATCGAATAAAATGAAAACCGGCAAAACTAAGACAGAACACATGCGTGAAAATTGATGTATGAAGTTTTCTTTTGAATTACTGCACGTGCGTACTTTTTCATTCCTGCCACCAATGTATTATATTTAGCTTCACTTTGTTTTTGATAGTATATTTATGATGACAATAACTCTTTTGGCCATCTTGAAGATGGACAATTGATGGGAACTCAGATAATATAAATACGATGTTTGATCAATTATAACTCCGAATAATAGGATTCATTAATAATTTACAACCCACCTAATGACCACCATAAGATATTGAAAAGTTATACATTTTGCACAAAATGTACATTTTTGCGGAGTTGGTGGTACAAAATAATTTTCTCGCCTGGCAACAGGAGTTCCGCACAAGTTGCTTACTCAAAAAACCTTCAAAACTTCTACCTTTCAAATAGCAATTGTTTGACTTTGGTTGGATGCGAAATCGTAAATTTGATATACTGAGGCTACTTTCAGACTAGGCGGAACGCGGATCGCGGAAATGTCAAATTCCTTATAATTTTTCCGCTATAAATAAAAATGCTTTCTCACTATGCGGAACCGCGAAATCAGATGTTTGGCGCTAACTATCATCAAACGTTTGAAAAGTTAACCTCTAATTAATTAAATACCGATCTCCATCCATGATAAAGTCTAATAAATTGAAATTAGTCATTGGAGCTATGTGCCTCAAATTAGTCAAAATGAAAAACAGGTCTCAAAGAGCTAGAGAAATACATAAAAAAATTTTGTTGATCTACAAATTATACCTGCTGAAAAAAACATTGAGGAATAAGAGAAGATTTTGGGTTCGGGAGATTTTTACTGATGACATGAGAATGAAGCAAGGAGAAAGCAATAATTTATTTAAGGAAATTATATAGGCTCCATGTCGCCTCAAATATTCGAGGAACTATTATGTATTGTAGGGCCGAATATCAATAAAAAGAATACAACTTTCAGATAATCAATAACAGCTTCAACTCGTTCACAAATAACTATACGTTACCTTGCCGTTTAATTTTAGGTTTGCTGAATACTTTCGCCATATATAACTCTTGTCTCTTGTTTATGCTTCCGCCAGAAGAAGTTGACTGAAATTTAACAATTTACGCCGGAATGACCTTGAGATTGAATTCCAACGTTTCCATTGGCCTAAAATTAAAATTTGACATTTCCGCGATCCGCGTAGTCTGGAAGTAGCCTAATAGGGGAGTGCCGCACAAGTTGCCAACTTCAAAAACTTCTGCCTCTCCAATTGTAATAATGTCATCAGGGTCGTGTAGAGAATCACAAACTGAATATGCTGGATCATTTATTTTTAGTCCCGAAGCGTTTATATTTTTTAGTTCAATTGAAAAAATGTTTAATGTTTTTCATAATTCCAAATTGAAAACGCCAATTTTTTCATCACATTCAAAAACGTACTACGAGCGCCTCTGATGGATGTATGCATCGTTACTTCCACAGTTCAAACTCCTATACTTTTATTATTATAGTATTTTCAATGATTACTAATACATCACATCGAAAGTGAGGATGAATTAATGTTTGTGTTGTAAGAAATAGTATTGTATATTAATATTCTTGAAACAACCATCATTGGCGCTAGTGTTTGGAAGAAGTTATTCAAGTGAAGGTCAAATCGAATTTGAATTGGAGCCCTTTAAATTTGAAAATTTTGAGAAAACTTTGAAATTAGAATTCATTTTCACAAAATGTATTTTTAAAGTCCGAACTGTTGGAAAAATAAAAGAAAATCATGCGTGTTCCCTATTACAAAATTAACAATAGAGGAATTCCACTGCCAACTTCAAAAACTTCTGCCTCTCCAATTATAATAATTTCTTCATGTGTAGAGAATCCCAAACTGAATATACTGGATCATTTATTTTTAGTCTATATCTCGAGTATTGATGCCTGTCCCAATCTGATTCGTGCTTTCGTGCATTATTGACTGTCACGATGCCATTTGAACCTTAACGTAGAAGAATAAATTGTGTTTTTTGATTAAATGCGCCAACAGGAAGCAAGGACCATAAACTTGCTTGACTTCCGTTTGTTATTATGTTGTGTATTCATTCTTTCTTTCACAAAATATTGTTTGTGCTGCCAACTGTTCACATTTTTAGACAGAAGATCTCTATGAATGATACATTTGATATAAGAAATATATAAGCGCTTCATGACCAAAAGTAATTGAATTGATATATCAAATTGGAGGTTTTCCATACAACCAAAGTCAAAAAAACTGCCACTGGTTAGGCAGAACTTTTGAAGGTTTTTTTAGGTTGGCAACTTGTGCATTATTCCCTTATTTAATTACTTTTGGTCATGAAGCGCTTATATATTTCTTATATCAAATGTGTCATTCATAGAGATTTTGTGTCTGAAAATGTGAACAGTTGGTAGCTCCAAACATATTTTTTGAAAAAAAGATTGAATGAGAGAAGTAGATACCACATACAGAGATCAAAATGGAACCCTATAGGGTGCCGCCATTGGACTCCCATATCAGAGTTGGACTCTCTTTCATTCATTTTCATTTAAATTCATCATTCAATATCCATTTTGCTTTTAGCTACTCGTAAATGTGTGAGCCTGAATACGATACATTCTGAATATATAGCAGTTAAGTGCTTCTGAATAATAAACTCGCACATCAATGAAAAATGGAAAACCTGCCCTGAACTCTGAACGGAAATCAAGTTTTGACACCGTTTTATGTCAAACGTGAATACATCTCTCATCTCGTTTCATTCCATTAATTAGAGAGGTGCAGACAACAAAAAATCAGGGGTACCAACTTGAAGAGGAGCCTTATGCTAGCCATGACATAGGGGCTATTTTGTAATCATTGGAAGAGCGGCCATGTTTTATCTACTTTTTTTATGAGGTCTGTGAAGAGAATACACAACACAATAACAACTGATAACAACGGAAGTCAAGCAACAATAGAAATAAGTGGCGTTCTGCTGCGTTAGGTCGGCCTTCCATACTAGCATTTTGACGCTGGCTTCTTGCCGCCAATCAGAGTACTTCAATACTAGCCGCCGCTTTTTCAAGGTCATGTCACCATTTGTTAGTTCAAGTTTTTCTTTCAGCGTCAAGTTGTTGTCCATCTTTGTTTATAAGCAAGTTGCTCTCCTTTTCTATAGAAATATATAACCAAAAAATGAATAATTATGCTCTATGGAAATGTCACCCATTTGTCCAGCATCTTGTTTCGTCATGGAGGAGAGCCAGTTTGAAGTTACAAAAGAAAGTAGTTATGCTTGAATCCAATCAGGTGCGATGCGAAAAAAAAAAAAAAAAAAAAAAAAAAAAAAAAAAAAAAAAAAAAAAAAAAAAAAAAAAAAAAAAAAAAAAAAAAAAAAAAAAAAAAAAAAAAAAAAAAAAAAAAAAAAAAAAAAAAAAAAAAAAAAAAAAAAAAAAAAAAAAAAAAAAAAAAAAAAAAAAAAAAAAAAAAAAAAAAAAAAAAAAAAAAATTTTTTTTTTTTTTTTTTTTTTTTTTTTTTTTTTTTTTTTTTATTTTTTTTTTTTTTTTTTTTTTTTTTTTTTTTTTTTTTTTTTTTTTTTTTTTTTTTTTTTTTTTTTTTTTTTTTTTTTTTTTTTTTTTTTTTTAAGATAAACAATGAATAATCTCCGTGATACTGCCACAGTAGAATGCTCTATAGAGAACTTCAGCAATTCTACTGTGCATGGTACTGCCGTGTTATTATCATTGATGCAAATATAACCAAAATTACCAAATTCAGTATAGCCAACTTAATTCCCCTCCAATGACGTAGCCTCTCCCTTTCTTCAGTCACCCCCTTGTCCATATGCTCACTTATTTCGTAACCCCGTCCTAATGATAAGAACCCTGTATATAACCAAAAAATGATTAATTATGCTCTATGGAAATGGTCATTTGGAAATGGCAGCACTTCGTTCAAAAAAAGCCAAAAATGGCATAGAATGCCGCTTTTAAGGTTCAAATGGCATCGTGACAGATGACAGTCGATAATGCGAAAGCACAAATCAGACAGGCACCAACACTCGAGTTATAGACATAATATTCCCTATTAATATAACTCTTTTATATACAAAAATAAGAAAAAAATTATCAAGCAAAAGTTTTTGAATATATTTTTTAAGTTGGTAACTATTGCATAGTAATTCCAAAGATTATTGTTCTACGAACCTACTCTTTGGTAATTCATAGAACACTTATAGACTGTAGTGGTTCTTTTTGGATATTCTTTATTTTCAAAAGGAAGCTGATTTTAAAATGTGCCTTCACCGAAAACACCGAAGCAAAAGAAGTAAAGCATTTTGCATATATTTAAAGTTACTATTATGTTCATGTGTCTACGATAACTTCATTATTGTGCGGAATATGAGTACAATTCAAAGAGAAAAAAAGTTAATGAACTACGGCTAACGACAAAGAATCGCGATTGGCATTTCGCTAGCTTGAAGATTCGATATAGCAATGAGTCCAGATGACGTCTCGTTTACCATTTTAGTTGGAATCATCACTTCATTAATATTTATTATCTTCAAATGTAGCTTCGATGAACGAATCATAATATTAATATCGGGGTAAGGATTACAACCTCTTTTTTTTGAAATTGAGAATAATGCCGTTACCCACATTATTTTTGTACAACGTTCTCATAGAAATTCATAAAAAATCAACTTCATTAATTAAGCAATCAGACCTTCATGACTATGATACCAGACATTGTAACAAAATTCGAACAAACCGCTATCGTTTGAGTAAATCACAAAATAATACTCTGGATTTCAACCTCTACAACTATCTACCCGATAATTTTAAAATTCTTAGTATTAAATTAAACAATAAAATATCTTTGAGTTTTGCTTCGATTCTGTCAAAGAATCGGAATCATTTTAAATGTTATAATGTCATCTATGTTTATATTTATTTGTGTTCGTTGTTTATACTATTTTATTACTTTTATGCTATTTTTTTTGACTTGCTACAAACATTTTATTATGTAACGTGGTGAAATAAACTATGTATCTATCTATCTATCTATCTATCTATCTATCTATCTATCTATCTATCTATCTAACTGATGATATACGAGGCCTTTAGATCATTGGGTAGTTCAACATCCAAAATGTACTACTGAATAAGCTTGATTGAAGTTTGTTCTTGTTCACTACTTGGGCGGACATCTTGACAACGCCATCTCTTGGTAACTGACAACTTCTCATAGGTGTGTTTCTTTCTCAGTTTTCTATCTTCAAGAGGAATAGCTTTGACGAAAACACCGAGGAACAAAGGTAAAGTATTTTGCATAAATATATTTGAAGTTACCAAGTTACTGACTTTTTGAAGATAACACGGAATTTGAGAACAATGAAAATGGAAAAAGCTAATGGAGTAGAACTAACTACACAGAATCGAGTTAACCATTTCGCTCCCTCAGAGATTCAATGATAGATGTCACATCTTTCTACCGGTTGCAAATAAAGAAAATTATAATAAAATCCTATTTCGAATTCTCAATCCTAGATGTCGTAGGGGTTGAGAAATTCAATTAATTCTTTTAAAAATTCGATGTAATGATTTTCATTAATTTATTTATGCTTTTCCATTGAAAATACGAAAAAACAGCGTGTTCGATCTCGTGGAAATAAAATACGTTCTATTATTATAAATAAGTTGAGAACTTATGATAGATATTATTAGTTAATATATACTTTATTATACTAACGATACTTGACAATGGATTTTGATTTTTCCAGTCCCCTCGACGAACAAAAAGTCGTTACCATATACCAAAATTTAATTATCTTATCACAACTCGAATAATTAATACATCATAAAAATATTTAAATCACAGATTCGTTAATTTCCACGTCAGTGAACTCGGTGGCGAGCTCGCTCAGTTCCACTAGCGATGACCCCGAAATATCATCGTCGAATTTCGACCACTGGCGTGTCGAGATTTCTTCGAAAGTAATGTGCGACTGACGGCGGAACAGTACTCCGCCGTGCTCCGTATCTCAGGTGGCCGTGGTGACGATCCACCGCTGCGCGTTGTACTTCGTGACGTAGGGCCTCGTTGTCAGACGAGTGGTGGTGATTTTGGAGGCAGGTCGACCGTTGGTGCAACGGGACCACCGGGAAAATGGACGAATTGACGTGGTTTGTACCTCACCGGATGAGTTGCTCGGACTTTGGCCTGAAACATAACATTACTGATATCTTTTATTTACTCTGAATAGGCTTTTCATATAATTCAGACAGTGGCGTATCCAGACGTGACTTTTGGAGGTTGCTGAATGTTGTTTGAGGGATTGTCATGAACCACACCTTAAAAAGGAATTATCCACCTATGAACGGTCAAATTGCACAATAATAATTGTGAATCACCAGATCTACTACCCACAATTACCAAGTAACCTCATTGACCCCGATTACTATGAAACATTCGCGGAAATTAGTCAACAACTGATAGAGCGGCACTTTGAGCTCAAACAAAGTTACCGCCGAATAGCTGATGATTTCATCTAATATTAAATTATTGTCAACCTCTGACTCGGCGGAATTGGACATCAAATAAACGGTAAACAAGCATTCCTTATAAAAAGACGAAAATAATAAGAGCATTCACCAGTCTCAATCAGTCGTTCAGTGACGTCAATGAAGACTTTTAGTCAAGTTTCCAACAAGTATAGTTGAGAATCAGCCTAGTGTAGTATTCAAAAGTGCCTAGGAAAACGCAACATATTGTAACAGTGAAAGTTTTGCTAGGAAAAGTGTTTAATTAACAAAGTCCAGTGAATAATACTGAGCCTCGAAGTTAATAGTGTCCAGACGGAAGCCAAGTCTAGAATAGTAGTGAAACGAACTCGACTGAAGTAAAGAACCGTAAGTCACATAAAGACTGACAGACAAAACGTTTAACAGTAATTAAAATCTCAGATTGTTCGATACTTTGATAATGTATTAAAACGAACGAGAATTTCTCGGAGAGATAAGTTAACCATTTTGACCCACATACGGAATATTGATAAACATTTCGGAATCCAGCTTATCTCCTGCCAAAAAGCGATATAATTCGAAACAAAGTTTTAGGTAAATAGATATTGTTTGATTGAAATTATAGCCTTGTTTTTGATTGTGGCTGGTAGGGATGCAATTATAGTATGTAAATGTAACAAAATAACGTTTATAGCTATTGAAGTGAACTCGCTATTTACAAATATAACGGGTGGCCCATGTTAGCCAAAAGTATGTATTGAAACTTGTGCCATTTACCCATAACT